>AP027103.1:6505896-6958396 GCA_028142955.1 Pinctada fucata
TAATTTTTTTGATTTTTTATTAATTTTTTTCTTATGTGAATAGGAAGGGGGGGGGTTGATTTTCATACATATTCAACTTCTTCTCCAAAACCACTGAACAGATTTTCATGAAACTTGGTAGGAATGAAGTACTCATGGTCCCCTACAAGTGTTGTTGTTTTTCGTCCGGATCCATCAACAGGTGGCGCCACCACAGGCAAAAGTAGGTCACAGGGGGTACCCTCCTTTGACAAACTTCTTCTTCAGAACAGAAGCACGTATCGACAAACCGAAAGAATCAGGATGATCTAGAGAGATGTCTCAAGAAGGGTTGTTATTTTTGGTTCCACTCGGAAGTCAAATTTTTGACGCGTTTTGGATGTCGTTTCGGACTTTGTCAGAAATGCACATTTTTGCACTATTTCTTTAAATAACTCAATATGTGTATGATTTTACACATTCATTAACTGCACATTTATCACATTTAAGTTACTAAATGCTTTGATATGTATTTTATACTGAAATTTTAATTTTTTGATTTTTTATGAATTATTTTCTTATGTGAAAAGGAAAGGGGGGGGTGATTTTCATACATATTCAACTTCTTCTCCAGAACTGCTGAACAGATTTTAATGAGTATTTTTTCAATCATGAATAGATATGTTTACTGTGAACATGGACCCAAGTCTTATGGGTTGAAGTCCCGGCACGAGCACTCCTCAATTTTTTTTCTTCATTTTTTCCCATTTTGTCAGCTTATTATGCACTTTTAGATCATCTGAATACCTTAAATTCCATTTTTCACTTAAAAAATTTTTTGTTCCCTTTATTAGCTCACCTGAGCAAAGCTCAAGTGAGCTATTGTCATAGCGCACCGTCCGGCGTCCGTCGTCTGTCGTCCGTCGTCCGTCGTCCGTCGTCTGTCGTCCGTCCGTCGTCCGTCGTAAACTTTTCAACATTTTCAACTTCTTCTCCAGAACCACTGAAAAGATTTTCATGAAACTTGGTAGGAATGAAGTACTCATGGTCCCCTACAAGTGTTGTTGTTTTTCGTCCGGATCCATCAACAGGTGGCGCCACCACAGGCAAAAGTAGGTCACAGGGGGTACCCTCCTTTGACAAACTTCTTCTTCAGAACAGAAGCACGTATCGACAAACCAAAAGCATCAGGATGATCTAGAGAGATGTCTTAAGAAGTGTTGTTATTTTTGGTTCCACTCGGAAGTCAAATTTTTGACGCGTTTTTGACGTCTTTTAGGACTTTGTCAGAAATGCACATTTTTGCACTATTTCTTTAAATAACTCAATAAGTGTATGATTTTACACATTCATTTAGTGCATATTTATCATATTTAAGTTACTAAATGCTTTGATAAGTAATTTATTCTAAAATTTAATTTTTTTGATTTTTTATTAATTTTTTTCTTATGTGAATAGGAAGGGGGGGGGTTGATTTTCATACATATTCAACTTCTTCTCCAAAACCACTGAACAGATTTTCATGAAACTTGGTAGGAATGAAGTACTCATGGTCCCCTACAAGTGTTGTTGTTTTTCGTCCGGATCCATCAACAGGTGGCGCCACCACAGGCAAAAGTAGGTCACAGGGGGTACCCTCCTTTGACAAACTTCTTCTTCAGAACAGAAGCACGTATCGACAAACCGAAAGAATCAGGATGATCTAGAGAGATGTCTCAAGAAGGGTTGTTATTTTTGGTTCCACTCGGAAGTCAAATTTTTGACGCGTTTTGGATGTCGTTTCGGACTTTGTCAGAAATGCACATTTTTGCACTATTTCTTTAAATAACTCAATATGTGTATGATTTTACACATTCATTAACTGCACATTTATCACATTTAAGTTACTAAATGCTTTGATATGTATTTTATACTGAAATTTTAATTTTTTGATTTTTTATGAATTATTTTCTTATGTGAAAAGGAAAGGGGGGGGTGGGTGATTTTCATACATATTCAACTTCTTCTCCAGAACTGCTGAACAGATTTTAATGAGTATTTTTTCAATCATGAATAGATATGTTTACTGTGAACATGGACCCAAGTCTTATGGGTTGAAGTCCCGGCACGAGCACTCCTCAATTTTTTTTCTTCATTTTTTCCCATTTTGTCAGCTTATTATGCACTTTTAGATCATCTGAATACCTTAAATTCCATTTTTCACTTAAAAAATTTTTTGTTCCCTTTATTAGCTCACCTGAGCAAAGCTCAAGTGAGCTATTGTCATAGCGCACCGTCCGGCGTCCGTCGTCTGTCGTCCGTCGTCCGTCGTCCGTCGTCTGTCGTCCGTCCGTCGTCCGTCGTAAACTTTTCAACATTTTCAACTTCTTCTCCAGAACCACTGAAAAGATTTTCATGAAACTTGGTAGGAATGAAGTACTCATGGTCCCCTACAAGTGTTGTTGTTTTTCGTCCGGATCCATCAACAGGTGGCGCCACCACAGGCAAAAGTAGGTCACAGGGGGTACCCTCCTTTGACAAACTTCTTCTTCAGAACAGAAGCACGTATCGACAAACCAAAAGCATCAGGATGATCTAGAGAGATGTCTTAAGAAGTGTTGTTATTTTTGGTTCCACTCGGAAGTCAAATTTTTGACGCGTTTTTGACGTCTTTTAGGACTTTGTCAGAAATGCACATTTTTGCACTATTTCTTTAAATAACTCAATAAGTGTATGATTTTACACATTCATTTAGTGCATATCTATCATATTTAAGTTACTAAATGCTTTGATAAGTAATTTATTCTAAAATTTAATTTTTTTGATTTTTTATTAATTTTTTTCTTATGTGAATAGGAAGGGGGGGGTTGATTTTCATACATATTCAACTTCTTCTCCAAAACCACTGAACAGATTTTCATGAAACTTGGTAGGAATGAAGTACTCATGGTCCCCTACAAGTGTTGTTGTTTTTCGTCCGGATCCATCAACAGGTGGCGCCACCACAGGCAAAAGTAGGTCACAGGGGGTACCCTCCTTTGACAAACTTCTTCTTCAGAACAGAAGCACGTATCGACAAACCGAAAGAATCAGGATGATCTAGAGAGATGTCTCAAGAAGGGTTGTTATTTTTGGTTCCACTCGGAAGTCAAATTTTTGACGCGTTTTGGATGTCGTTTCGGACTTTGTCAGAAATGCACATTTTTGCACTATTTCTTTAAATAACTCAATATGTGTATGATTTTACACATTCATTAACTGCACATTTATCACATTTAAGTTACTAAATGCTTTGATATGTATTTTATACTGAAATTTTAATTTTTTGATTTTTTATGAATTATTTTCTTATGTGAAAAGGAAAGGGGGGGGGGGTGATTTTCATACATATTCAACTTCTTCTCCAGAACTGCTGAACAGATTTTAATGAGTATTTTTTCAATCATGAATAGATATGTTTACTGTGAACATGGACCCAAGTCTTATGGGTTGAAGTCCCGGCACGAGCACTCCTCAATTTTTTTTCTTCATTTTTTCCCATTTTGTCAGCTTATTATGCACTTTTAGATCATCTGAATACCTTAAATTCCATTTTTCACTTAAAAAATTTTTTGTTCCCTTTATTAGCTCACCTGAGCAAAGCTCAAGTGAGCTATTGTCATAGCGCACCGTCCGGCGTCCGTCGTCTGTCGTCCGTCGTCCGTCGTCCGTCGTCCGTCGTCTGTCGTCCGTCCGTCGTCCGTCGTAAACTTTTCAACATTTTCAACTTCTTCTCCAGAACCACTGAAAAGATTTTCATGAAACTTGGTAGGAATGAAGTACTCATGGTCCCCTACAAGTGTTGTTGTTTTTCGTCCGGATCCATCAACAGGTGGCGCCACCACAGGCAAAAGTAGGTCACAGGGGGTACCCTCCTTTGACAAACTTCTTCTTCAGAACAGAAGCACGTATCGACAAACCAAAAGCATCAGGATGATCTAGAGAGATGTCTTAAGAAGTGTTGTTATTTTTGGTTCCACTCGGAAGTCAAATTTTTAACGCGTTTTTGATGTCTTTTAGGACTTTGTCAGAAATGCACATTTTTGCACTATTTCTTTAAATAACTCAATAAGTGTATGATTTTACACATTCATTTAGTGCATATCTATCATATTTAAGTTACTAAATGCTTTGATAAGTAATTTATTCTAAAATTTAATTTTTTTGATTTTTTATTAATTTTTTTCTTATGTGAATAGGATGGGGGGGTTGATTTTCATACATATTCAACTTCTTCTCCAAAACCACTGAACAGATTTTCATGAAACTTGGTAGGAATGAAGTACTCATGGTCCCCTACAAGTGTTGTTGTTTTTCGTCCGGATCCATCAACAGGTGGCGCCACCACAGGCAAAAGTAGGTCACAGGGGGTACCCTCCTTTGACAAACTTCTTCTTCAGAACAGAAGCACGTATCGACAAACCGAAAGAATCAGGATGATCTAGAGAGATGTCTCAAGAAGGGTTGTTATTTTTGGTTCCACTCGGAAGTCAAATTTTTGACGCGTTTTGGATGTCGTTTCGGACTTTGTCAGAAATGCACATTTTTGCACTATTTCTTTAAATAACTCAATATGTGTATGATTTTACACATTCATTAACTGCACATTTATCACATTTAAGTTACTAAATGCTTTGATATGTATTTTATACTGAAATTTTAATTTTTTGATTTTTTATGAATTATTTTCTTATGTGAAAAGGAAAGGGGGGGGTGATTTTCATACATATTCAACTTCTTCTCCAGAACTGCTGAACAGATTTTAATGAGTATTTTTTCAATCATGAATAGATATGTTTACTGTGAACATGGACCCAAGTCTTGTTGGTTCAAGTTCTGGTACCCTGGTAACTTTAGTTTCGTATAAGTTGGTACATGTTCATCTATGCAAGAGTTGTCTTTCTTTAATATTGATATATGTTTTTGAGGTTTAAATTTTTGGATTATCCATTCATTTGAATGTTATATATTTTGAATTATTAAATAAGTATGGAAAAGTAAACTAAATGATTTTAAAAAGATGAATAAGTATTTTCAAATTTATCTTGTGAAGACTTAGATATACAACTTTGAAATTACAATATTGAGAGCAGCTCAAAATATTAATGTAAGAATAGATCAATGTTATCAATAACACAGTGGAAGGAGGGGGAGGGATCCTGTTATTTTGCTTTAGCTTCTGTATAACTATCTCTCTCGGGTTACTTAGATTACTCAAGAAGAAGGAGGGGGGGGTTATGATTTTCATACATATTCAACTTCTTCTCCAGAGCCGCTGAACAGATTTTTGTTAAACTTGGTAGGAATGAAGTAATCATGGTCCCCTACAAGTATTGTTGTTTTTAGCTCACCTGAGCGAAGCTCAAGTGAGTTATTGTCATAGCACGTCGTCCGTCCGTCCGACGTAAACTTTTAACATTTTCGATATCTTTTCTGCAACCGCAGCACAGAATTTCATGAAACTTCACAGAAAGCAAGTACTCAATGCCCTCTATCAAGTTTGTGTTTTTCAAGCCGATCGAACATCCAAGATGGCCGCCACAGGCTCTGATTGGCTGACACATTTTCGACTTCTCTTCTGAAACTGCATCACAGAATTTCATGAAACTTTACAGGAAGCAAGTACTCAATGCCCTCTACCAAGTTTGTGTTTTTCGAGCCGATCGGAAATCCAAGATGGCCGCCACAGGCTCTGATTGGCTGACACATTTTTGACTTCTCCTCCAAAATCGCTGCACAGAATTTCATGAAACTTCACAGGAAGCAAGTACTCAATGCCCTCTACCAAGTTTGTGTTTTTGGAACCGATTGGAAATCCAAGATGGCCGCCACAGGCTCTAATTTGCTGACACATTCTCGACTTCTCCTCTGAAACCACTGCACAGAATTTCATGAAACTTCACAGGAAGCAAGTACTCAATGCCCTCTACCAAGTTTGTGTTTTTCGAGCTGATCGGAAATCCAAGACGGCCCTCACTGGCTCTGATTGGCTGACACATTTTTGACTTCTCTGAAACCGCTGCACAGAATTTCATGAAACTTCACAGGAAGCAAGTACTCAATGCCCTTTACCAAGTTTGTGTTTTTGGAGCTGATTGGAAATCCAAGATGGCCGCCACAGGCTCTAATTGGCTGACACATTCTCAACTTCTCCTCTGAAACCGCTGCACAGAATTTCATGAAACTTCACGGGAAGCAAGTACTCAATGCCCTCTACCAAACTCGTGTTTTTCGAGCCAATCGGAAATCCAAGGTGGCTGCCACAGGCTCTGATTGGCTGACACATTTTCGACTTCTCTTCTATAACCACTGCACAGAATTTCATGAAACTTCACAGGAAGGAAGTACTCAATGCCCTCTACCAAGTTTGTGTTTTTCGAGCCAATCGGAAATCCAAGATGGCCGCCACAGGCTCTGATTGGCTGACACATTTTCGACTTCTCCTCTCAAACGACTGCATAGAATTTCACAAACCTTCACAGGAAGCAAGTACTGATTGCTCTCTACCAAGTTTGTGTTTTTCGAGCTGATCAGAAATCCAAGATGGCCGCCACAGGCTCTGATTGGCTGACACATTTTCGATTTCTCCTCTGAAACCGCTTCACAGAATTTCTTGAAACTTCACAGGACGCAAGTACTCATTGCCCTCTACTAAGTTTGTGTTTTTTGAGCCGATTGGAAATCCAAGATGTCCTCTATAGGCTCTATTTGAATGACACATTTTTGACTTATCCTCTTAAATTACTGCACAGAGTGTCACCAAACTTTACAGGAAGTAACTTGTACACCTTGTCATTCTCAAAGCTTCACTAAAAGCAATTTCCTTCAGGTCTTGACTTTGATTGAAAACATACATACAGTCTCCTCAGGTGAGCGATGTGGCCCCCTTGGGCCTCTTGTCTTCATAGGGTACTACATGCGTTTATAGCGTTACATCGTGTAAATATTCTCGTGATAACTAACGGGGACATACGTTATAAAAACACATGTCAAGAATAGAAACAAGGATGAGGTTCAATGAACATTACGAAACAAGATTTGAATACATTTATTTTATCAAATTGTAATCTTGTCAAGCTGACACTCCTGTACATTTGTTTTTGGTTCTTCATATCACGTTCACATTTATACAATTTCACGGTGGGTAAACAATCGGTTTCCTACGGTGGCCATGTGAAAGAAAAAATAATATTTCGAGGGAACGAAATAATATTGCAAGGGAACGAAATAGTATTGCGAGGGAACGAAATAGTATTTCGAGGGAACGAAATAATGTATGCACGCGTACATACGGTAGCCGTAAAGGTCCGTGTAAAAAATAAAGATTTAGTTTTTGTTCCCACGAAATAATATTTTGTTCCCACGAAATAATATTTCGTTCCTTCGAAATAATATTTCGCTCCATCGAAATAATAATTTTCACCCACGAAATATTATTTCGTTCCCTTGAAATATTATTTCGTGGGAACGAAATACTATTACGTTCCCTCGAAATTTCATTCCGTTCACACGATATATTATTTCGTTCCCATGAAAGTTTTTTTTTCAATCCCTCGAAATATTATTTCGTTCTCACGAAATAATTTTATTTTTGATACGAACCTTTACGGCCACCGTAGTTTTCTATATTTGTGTGCAATTTAGATGTAGATTTATAACAAAAAAGGGACTGTGATGCTGTGTAAGAATCTAAGCAAAAAGTTGCATGCAAAGTTATGGGAATACATGCATTGGCATTTTATAACACACAAACACTTACACTTTCATCTACAATGTATATAAATCACGCCGATCCTTTTTTTTTTTCGGTTTTATAAAAGGATTTATTCTCTTATTTTGGATAAAACTTATAGCTAAGGTATCCATACACTGCATCAAATTCCCGTTTTTGTGATTAATAATCTATATCATATGAAATAATAGAAAAACCAAATGTTCTGCGTTGCGAGATTACCCACCGTGAATTTAGACGTGAAACCTATATCCGTATAACGTACATATGAGCAGATTCAAGGGAAAGCCTGTGGTTTTAAAATTCAAATTATACCATAAAATGGGAAAATTCAAGCTTTTTCGCTAAATGCGGGGAGGGGGGTCCTGGCCACCTACTCTACCCGGTCCCCGCTTGCTAAAACCTACTGTTATCTTATATATGATATTTGCCAACATATACTGACTCCCAAAAGAAGCGTTACAAATAAATAAATTGAAATACATAACAAAGGAGGAGATCTCCAACAGTATCAGGTTGCAGCACCCACAGCAAAACCCCAAAACTCCAAATGCAAAAACACCAAGCAGACAAGCACAGAAAGAGACGCATAAGGGACAAGGAACGTCAACGCACAACATAGAAACATCAAACACAAAGGACTAGTAGACACATAAACCAACGAGACCAATGGGCAACCGGTGCCGACTCAGGACGGCCATCTGCCACGGAAATAGCAGAAGGTGTGGTTATCCTGGATTACGTGCGCGCAACCCTCCCACTTTTCCGATTACCCAGAGGTCTCGAAGAACGTACAATTGTGGTGAAAAACAACCTCCTCACTGTCAGATGACCACACACAGACAAGACCGCAAAACGCAGGGGCCTAAGCATGTAAATGGATATAAAAAGAGGGCGTACGTAATACAACCCGTGCTCTGCCGCCGCGAGCTCATGTATGTTATCACTCGAGGAGTCCGACTTACATTCAGAAAGGACAGGTGATCGAGGCCCTGTCTTCTCTAAAAAGGTTTGGACAGGGCCCGTCATGGAGTCCCGTCGTCACAATCAGTCAGAGTGCAAGATTTAAGAATGCGCTGGTACAAGACTGTAGATTGGTCAAGTATCAAGCTTAGTGTCCGTCTGGTGACATTAGGGTCATATGCATGGTATAAAAGGCGTTTGATGATTCTGACGCATCTTCGATAATTATGTTGTCTATCTTTGCTCCTTACAAACGCACATCTATGAATTTTGGGATGATTTAAATTCAGATCGTGAACAGAACATTCCATGCAATAAATGTTCATTTTACCACATGACCATTACGCAATACATTTTCTAAAAGCAAGGATTGCATTAAGAGAATCACGGATCTTCTATCCATACGTAGATGTGACGTCACATTAGACAGTAATGCTTACACACGGTCTTACCGGCCGATGATTGATCCAATGATCCTGTGACGGGTAGCTAAACGTGAAATAAGTATTTGCGTCACTCGAAATTACACGGCAACGTCAGAATGACGTCAACCTGCTTCTAACATTCCAACCACTTGACGTCGATTTCGACGTTTTTAGGAGCGAGACATTTTGAAAAAATTGTATGAATTTTTGTTTTGTGAGATTGTATTCTATCGAACACGTTGTTTAATTCACCTGGATTATATATCTTTGTACTGCGTAGCTCGTGCAAATCATGAAAATGTAAATATTGGCGATCTGGATGAGTGAACAGTGCAAACAGTTGTGTATAGTGAAGTAACTAGATTTGCAAAACAATTCTATCATAAAAATCCACTTATTTCAAATATTGATTGAAAATGTTTTGGACTACAACCATGTATCGTTTCTTTATTTTGTAAGTATATACAAAAAGTTAATATAATCTCGGTGAAATTTACTTTTTAAGAATATCATAAATATCGATTGATTGTAATTGTGGAAAACCCGATTACCTGCGATTTATCTCCTTGAAATGGTTACATAGGTATACAACCTGCTATGAAGTGACATAAAAATGTATAAGTCGAAACTGGCTTCCCATATAAATTGACAGTAAAGAACAAAACATTGTCACTTTATAATTTTAGAATATTTCGAAAATATAAATACAGTTTATTCCTTACCTGGTGATTGTAAACTTTCCAGCACCGAAATTCGACAATACCTTTTATCCGGAGCAAAATAAAAACTTGTCCTACGAATGTTTACAATGCCGATAAGTTTACATAATTTTGATATCCAAACATACAGTAAACATCGTAACACGAGTATCTGCCGTACCTACAGTTCATAACCTTTACAGCATGTGGGTTTCCCTTTTCAAGTATACTTTACTTTAATTTTGTTTTAAAGTTATCTGATTTAAGTTTTAAAGGTAGATCATTTTACATGAGATGAGAAACTTTTCTTGTCTTGAGAGCAGCGTCCATCGATACGTGTAGTCTGTACTTCGTTGATTAATTCTGCGTCCGATAAAACTGAAAAAAGAAAATGAGATAATAATTTTTAGCACGTGGTGATATTGATTAATGTGATAATAAACATTGTTTATCTGCACAGTGTCACGTACAAACTGCTTTGTTGTTAATGGTATCATGTATACTCTATCTCTCGTCATCATAGTGGCAGACAAAAGAAGTTACCAAAGTATCACTATTAATCCCCACGAATCTACATGTAATTGCAAACGAAGCTCAAGGAACACCTACTCACACCATAGAGACATAGGAAGGCCATCTGCCACGCAAGTAGCAGATGGTGTGGCTATCCGGATTACGTGCGCACAACCCTCCCACTTTCCGATTACCAAAAGGTCTCGAAGAACGCACAATTGTGATGTAAAATAAACTGTAAGATGAACATACAAACAGACAGCATGAAAATGGGGCCCAAGAAACACAGATAGGTATGTAAATGATTATAAAAACAGAAGGCGTTCGAAATACAGCCGGCTCGCTCTGCTGGCTGTAGCGAGCTCATGCATGTGATCACCCGAATATTCCGACTGAAATTCTGAGAGGACAGGTGGTCGGGACCCTGTCTTCTCTAAAGAGATTTGGACAGGGCCCATCGTGGAATCCTGTCGTCACAGTCAGTCAGAGTGCAATTCTTAAGAGTAAGTCACGGAAGCTAATGAAACGGTTAGTCTTAAGCAACGCAATATGTTGAAATAATATGGAGGGGGATTAGGGTCACAATGCTATATGACTTGCTTACATGCTTCATGATATGTTGCTTTATTCAACGTTTGATTATTCCATGTTCATTTGTCTTGCTTTCATTTCAAATTGACTTTATTGCATTTGTCTTTCTTCTTTATGCAATTATGGAACGCTATTGCTGTCTTATAATGAGATATTTCAATATATTGGATAGTTTAATCAATATATGCGGTGGTAAGTACATTATATGCGGTGGTAAGTACATTATATGCGGTGCTAAGTACATAATATGGAGTGCTAAGTACATTATATGGAGTGCTAAGTACATTATATGCGGTGTTAAGAACATTATATGGGGTGGTACGTACATTATATGCAGTGCTAAGAACATTATTTGCGGTGATAAGTACATTATATGCGGTGCTAAGAACATTATATGCGGTGGTAAGTACATTATATGGAGTGCTAAGTACATTATATGGAGTGCTTAGTACATTATATGCGATGTTAAAAACATTATATTGTGGTGGTACGTACATTATATGGGGTGCTAAGTACATTATATGCGGTGCTAAGTACATTTTATGGGGTGGTATGTTCATTACATGGGGTGGTTAGTACATTATATGCGGTGCTAAGTACATTATATGCAGTGCTAAGTACATTATATGCGGTGCTAAGAACATTATATGGGGTGGTGAGTACATTATATGCGGTGCTTAGTTCGTTATGTGGTGATTTCGTTATGATAAACATTCTGATGACCAAGATTAAACATTTTTGAGACTCGGGTTACCATTAACCCAAAAGGATACATAAACACAAAAGGATTCAACATTTTTCCCAGCTCTATCATGGGGGGGGGGGGTTGGAAGAAAAGACCGGTATTTGGGTCAAAATAAGCATTTTTACACAGAAAACAATGGAAAACGGAAACGCTTTTACACAACAGCGCCCCCCCCCCTCGCTTTACAATGCCACTTTCACCAAAGGTGTATATCAATAAAACACATTTTCTGGAAAGTAGGTTATAATTGCCATCTTTTTCTTTTTATATCATGGAACAATCTATTCATAGTGTGTTCCGATCAAATATTTAACCGTTTGGAAGGAAATAAATTTGTCTATATCTACACCCTGTGTATTTCGCACCAGAAAGCTACATAAGTGGCCGAGAAGAAAGAAATACAACCGGTTTTTTTTTTCAGTTTCTGGATTTCAGAGATTCCCGATTACATTGATATTCTTAAAACAGGGTGACGTGAAAATTCTATATCATTATTTTTTTTTATTCTAATTATATAAAATTTTGTTTTTTTCTCTCTCTCTCTTAGACCACGTATACTGAATATCACAAGCTAAAATAAAAATTATAATTTATATATTAGTAACGTAATGTTACAGAATTAATCTACTCTTTACTAATATCACATAATTTATCTGTACTGTACAAAGCTCTTCTAATACAATATACGGAAACAATGCCTATTGATATCATGGTGCCTCTCACTTTAAAAAAAGCAAGAACTTTGTAAAAATTTTGAAAATAAAATGTGTACGTGGTTAGGATCGCACTCGCGACCTTGGTAGTTGCAGTCCTGCGTCTTCACCACTACGCCACCGCACCGTCGCGTAAATGTGATGAAATTGTAGAATAAATTTCACTGATTGCCAAAGTTTTAATCTTTTCACTTTTTGATTAAAATACAATGAAATATACCTCAGTTAAACAACATAGTATTTATTTTATCTTCTCAGATAAATATTTGTGTTTAAAGGCAACAAAAACGTAAAAACGAGGAGTGCCTTAACGTAGCTGCGATCCGAGTCTCAGAAATGTTTAATCTTGGTCATAAGAATGTTTATCATAACGAAATCACCACATAACGAACTTAGCACCGCATATAATGTACTCACCACCCCATATACTGTTCTTAGCACCGCATATAATGTACTTAACACTGCATATAATGTACTTAGCACCGCATATAATGTACTAACCACCCCATGTAATGAACATACCACCCCATATAATGTACTTAGCACCGCATATAATGTACTAACCACCCCATGTAATGAACATACCACCCCATATAATGAATCTAACACCGCATAAAGTGTACTTAGCACCGCATATAATGTAATAACCACTCCATATAATGTACTTACCACCGCATATAATGTTCTTAGCACCTCATATAATGTACTTAGCACCGCATATAATGTATTTACCACTCCATATAATGTACTTACCACCGCATATAATGTTCTTAGCACCTCATATAATGTACTTAGCACCGCATATAATGTATTTACCACTCCATATAATGTACTTACCACCGCATATAATGTTCTTAGCACCTCATATAATGTACTTAGCACCGCATATAATGTACTAACCACCGCATATATTGTTCTTACCACCGCATATAATGTACTTACAACCGCATATAATGTACTTACCACCGCATATAATGTACTTACCACCGCATATATTGATTAAACCATACCATATATTGAAATGTCTCATTATAAGACAGCGATGGCGTTCCATATGCAATGTTGCTTCTGTGCATTTTACATTTGTCCTTCGTCAATGCATAATTGTCGTTCTACCATGCGTTATGACATCTTTCATTGTGCCATCATTCTTTTGTCCTAATGTCATTATTGCTTCGTCAATGCTAACCTCAATTTTGATACCAGGTGGCGCTCCGTTTGTGTCCGTTCCTTGAAATTAACTTTTGAGACGTCCCCTGTTGCAGTACTTGGAAAAAATGAGTTATAAATAGCGGGAAAAAGCAAAAGCCGATTGAAATATTTGAACAAAAAAAGAAATCATTAAATGATAAATATTTGGACCTTTTCTGTTTGTTTGTTTGTTTGTTTTTTAATTTATACAGTAATAGCCATTTGGGGATTTGAAAGCTCTGGAAAGTTTTGCATTTTTATTATAATGTTAATTACTTCGTGGCGCAGCATTTAGCGTGTCGGACTATTCTTCCAATTTTACCCACATGGGTTCGATACCCATCGGCTACATAATTTTTTTTCTGCATTGTGAGTGGGAAATTATATAGTAGTCAGTTTCTTCTGAGATATCATGGGAAAGGCGGTATTTCATATCGAAAAATTCAGATTAATTGAAACTACCGCGCGTCCTACACTGATCGAACGTAGAAACATCCCCCGGCCCCATTGATTCAGTCAATAATGCAGTTTCTAGTCTCCTTTCATAATTTTGACCTTGAAAATTTACCTTTTGACATCTCTGTATGCCAAAACTACTCCAAGCTGGTGTCCAGGACAAGCGGAGCGTAGGAGAAGGGGGTGGGGAGGGGGGGGGGCAGCGCTACCGCTCGTCAGTTCTTTATAGACTATCTGAATAATTTAACTATTCTGATTCATCCTTTATACATATTACTTTATCAATGTACATGAAAACATTTAACTCAATCTATATAGATTAATATTACATCTAATGATAGAGGGTATGGAAAGTATTTTCTGATAAGTCAATATTTTGCTAAAAATAATTCCTGGCTCGATACCGCTCACCAGACATTTTATTCATGTACTTAAAGTTAACAATTGCACAAGTAATGTATAAATGTGTGCATACAGAGCATGAAATCCCGATATTTTTTTTTAAATCTCTCTCCCTTTTTTTTATTATTTTTTCATTTATTTATTATTATTTTGCTTGTTAGAAATTTTGGGATGTTGTGCCCCTCCACTTTTTCAGGCAGAGCTACGCCGCTGGCCCAGGACTACGCCTGCTCAAGAACGTGGCACAAAAATAGTTCAGTGTCATTCAGAGCCTTTTTAACAAAGGCCAAAATTTAGACATTTATTGTGTTCCTATACTCCGTGTTAGGAGCGCAAGGAAAGTATAATTTTAAACAGATTGCACTATGGCAAACTTGTCAGATTCTTCTTGTTCAGTGGCGGATCCAGCGCCCCCTTTGCTGGGGGTTAAGGGGCGAATTTTGCAGATTTTACTGATGTTCCTGTTTTTGCCGGGAAAATATTGGGTCTGTGCAGGAGCATCCCCTAAATCCGCCACTGTTGTTCGACTCAAGATCAAGGTTAAGATTGAAATCCAAGCGTTTGATGCTTGCAAGGATTGACCTTGAACATTGACCTTTATAAGTCCATACTTCAAAGTCAATTATTATGGAAGTTTTATCTTTTTATGAAAGAATCACCCGATTTATGATACAGAAACGACATTGACGGGCACATAAAAGGCAAGTCAGGGTTTTTTTTTTTTTTATTTTGGGGAAGGTGCCTGTGCCTGACTCATTTGGGAAAATTTGCGACATTTTGCTAAAATTGGGAAAGTTTTCGAATAAATTTTCAACAAAGTATAACCCTAATGTATCATTTATTAACACTGGTAATCTATTGATTTGCTTGAACTGAACAAGGGATGAATAAAAACTTTTAAAAATGCACTTCGAAATAGGACATTTTGTGCTACTTTCCAGGTTTTGAGTCTTATTTTCTCAGGTGTCTTTTTCATAATTCCTCTTTGGGAATTTCAGGGTGATTTTTTGGGAAAAATAGAGGAAATTTGGCATTGGGAAGGGGCCGAAATTCGGCCCCAAAACAAGGAAAAAAATCCCTGCAAGTAATTAAGTTTTGTAATAAAAATGATTTTTTATTTCAACTGAATAATGTACAGTTGCCCGCTATATTTTTTTTCCAAAACAATGACCCCCCCCAAGAAAAACTGAAAAAAAAAATGCATAAAAACATTTTATTTTGATAAGTACCCCCAGTTTTTTTTCTACATCCTCTACTGGGCAGACGGACAACATGGACAAGTTACATTATACATGTTTTTGTACTTAAAATTGACAAAAGGAAAAAAATGTTTCCTCGTCCGGGATTCGAACCCACTCGGTAAGGTGTAAAATAAAGTTCCGTGGCCATCGTGATAACCACTACCCCACAGAGATCCTTCGTTACCGCATTGTTTTTATAGTAAGAGTTAAAACTTACAAAAATCTGATGCATACAACATCAAATATTAACCAATTACTTAAAAATATTTTTCAAATATTTATACAGCCAATCTACCTCTGTTCTCTCGTGCGATGATATAATTACGAACGATACTGTTGTAGAAGTTAAAAGAAACTTCTAACGACAGGGGATGTTTCAAAGTTCATTTCAAGGAACGGGCACATGCGGTCGCGCGAAGCGCCATCTGGTATCAAAATTTAAGTTAGCATTGACGAAGCAATAATAGCGTTAAGACAAAAGGATAATGGCAGAAAGAAGGATGTCATAACGCATGGTATAATGACAGTTATGCATTGACGAAGTACAAATATGTAAAATGCAGGGAAGCAAAATTACACAAAGAAGAAAGATAAAGTCAATTTGAAATGAAAACAAGACAAATGGACACGGAATAATCAAACATTGAATGAAGCAAATTAGCATGAAGCATGTAAGCAAGTCAAATAGCATTGTGATCCTAATCCCCCTCCATAAAATAAAGAATACATCAATAGTTCTTTCGGTGGTCTGACCACATACAATACATCTATATGAATCATGAACAAAAATACTGTTTTATCTGTAATTTCTTTAAAGTTGTATTAGAGAAGCTCTTTGATATTGATGCATTTATAACAATTGTAAATGTTGAAACACAAGGGGTCTTAAGGTTTTTAAAAGATGTTAAAAAAGTGTACCACGTAATTTTTATTCTTTGTAAGTATGCCTCAATTGAAGATATTTACATTTTTTCTCATACAGTCAGTGTGTGTTTCGGTAACTATGTCATGTCACAAGAATTGTGTATGATTCAACGGAAAAGATAAAAAAAGTTCTTTTGTCATCAAAAGTCCAAAGTAATATTAAAAGGATATGTACTGTGTTGTTATTATTATTTTGAAATCGACAGAATTTGACGTAACAAATGTCCCTTGGGTTGATTCATGCATAAATGTTTATCCTAATGTTTGAATAAACAATTTTGTTTACCATCATTAGTTAATGAAAATAAAACACAAAACCAGAATCCAAAAAAAAAAATATAATCAATACCAATTCTTGAAAAATACATAAAACAAAACAAAGAAAGGGAGTATATCCCAATAGTATACACAACGGAACGAATGAGAAGAGAAAAAGTGGACAAACAGACGGAAACAATGACACACAGCAACCTAGAAACACGACACTATGTAATAAACTATGGAGGGTAGAAAGAGTCATAATTCTAACTTAATATTCCTATTCCATTATAATATTTTTATTTCAAGTGTTTTAAAATATTCTTATTCTATTCCAATCTTTTTATTTCAATTCTTATTGTTCTGCCCTTTCATTTCTACGATTCCTTTACTACATTCTTATTTTTTAATTCTTTGTTTTCAATTCCAGTTCAAATATTCTTATTCTTCTACTATTTATATTTTTTAGTTTTATCTTATCTCATATTCATTATTTCGAAATCCAATTCTGATTTTCTAAATTTTAATTCTAATATTCTAATATTTTAATATTCTATTTTTAACATTCTGACATTGTAATTCTAAAATTCTAACTTCTATATTCTAACATTTTAACTCTAGTTTCTTATTTTTATTGCACGGATAAATCAGTATAGCTATTATTCGTGTATTTGTGTAAATATGATACAAAAACCCCCAAAACTTCAATTGAAATGTGCACCAAATACAAGAGAATCAATGTAAGAATTTTGACCCTTTTAACCCTGTTGCATTTTTACGACATTTTGACACCAGGGGGCGATTGCGTTTGGTAAGTAGATGTTTATGCAATAACGGCTCCCCTCTACTTTCTGTTTCGGGCTTTCCTGTAAGTGGGACTCGGATACAGACTCGGACTTCAAAATGAAGGTCTGCAATTTTTTTTTAAGAATAATTTTCAGCTTGTTTATGTTATTAACCGTAATATACCTCGATGGATTTATTGACACATATATTCTTAAGATTCTCATATATGACATTTGCTAATAAATTGTTTATTCTGCTGTAAATCCGACGACCGACTTTACCTACCACACTAAATCTAGTACTTGATGGGCGCGGACTTCTGGGTAAGAACTACGTACATTACGTTCTAATAAAAGTTTTTTTTCTTCTCACCATCATCAGCTGATTCAGACAAATAACAATGTTTTTTTTTTTTAATCTTCAAATATTCATTTTCTTAGAAATTTCGAAAATTAATATTTTACACATCTTTCGCAGTTATAATTAAATCGGCGACCGACTTCAAAATAAATTTTACTGACCGGACGCCTACGTCAGGACATTCGGTGAAATGCTTTTCATGGAAATAAACCGAAATTTCAGTGAAAGCCATATTCCATGTTAACGAAGAGAGTCGGGCTCTTGAAAACCATCTAAAGGGCGTAGAAGAAGAGGGATGATGTTAGCCCTTTGGGGAACATGGAACATGCCAGCCCCACCCCATCCACTCCCCTTGTACACATTTTTTCATCAAGATACAATATGATATATTTGTTTTTTTTTTATAACATAAACTTTGTTATAGAATTTTTTTCGGTACATCAAGGACTCTGTTTATAAGTCCTTAATTGGGTACAGTACATGACTTCACTTATTTTCCGCGCGTCAGCTTTTTTACTTTCATAATTAAATTCATACGATAAAGCTTTCCTGACGCATCTCTTTACTCACATTATCAATATGCAAAAGGCATCGATCTGTGCAATGATAAAGGATATAGTCAGTGGCTAATTCAGCCGGGGGGATGATGGCACACATCCCTCAAGGCAGTGTCCTAATAGGGGATCATGCATCTTTACAGAAAATGATTAATTATGTGATCAATAAGTTATTATAGCCCCAAATCAATGTTTACGAGGTATATAGGAATTACCCTGTCCGTCTATATGTCTGTCCGTCCGGTTAAGAAAAACAGATTTCTTTCATACTATCAATGCTAGGCCTTTCATATTTTACACATACGTTCACCATAAGGGGTACTTCATCCTGTTACCATGACTTTTGACCTTTCAAGAGACGTTAGCCCTAAATGTATAGCATTGTATAGATTAAAATGATTCAGATGTTTGAAAGCAGATTCATGATATTTCTTTCATATTCTATCAATGGCTCTCTTATATTGCATATACACATTTTCCACAAAGGATACTAGTACTACATTTTAATATCTATTAACACATAGCCTTGACCTTGAACTAGGACCTAAAAACAGTTATTCTAAAAGCAGATTCCTCTGTTAGTATTAGTGATAGGGCTTTCATATTTCATACACAGATTCAACTTTTGAGAAGTACAAGTACATTTATAATGTCCTTTACTAATTTCCAACATGTAGTTGAAAACCATTACATGTTGGAAATTAGTAAAGGACAAGAATATTATTTTTGGTTATGATAGCAGCATAGTCAGTACTAAATTTTCCGCTTCAATCTTGAATGAGAGTTTCAATTCAAACAATTGAACATCACATCATAAATGCTGAGTCCGCGTCCGAGTACTAGATCTAGGCACGGCTGCGAAGGATTAAAATATCTATACTTTATAATACTAAATATTTTACCGTTCGTCTTTATCTATTTTAACAAAAAGAATGCACATTTATACGTTTAACAAAAACAAAACAAAACACACACACACACACCCTGACATCTTTCACAAGCACAAGGGAGCATTCAGTTTTTCATCGCATAGACTGTACAAGGGCAAACGCCCCCTGGTGTCATAATTTCGTAAAAATGCAACAGGGTTAAAAGGGTCAAAATTCTTACATTGATTATCTTGTTTTTGGTACACGCTTCAATTGAAGTTTTGATTTATCATAAGTAATACACATGTATGTAATATGAGTAAGAGCTACATGTATACTGATTTATCCATGCAATAACATCAAGAAACTAGAGTTAAAATGTTAGAATATAGAAGTTAGAGTTTTAGAATTACAATATCAGAATGTAAGAAATTGAATATTAAAATTTAAAAATTATAATAGAAAATATAAATTGGATTTCAAAATAATGTGAATAAGAGAAAAGATAAAAACTAAAAAGTTAAAGAATAAGAAAATTGAAATTGGAATTGAATACAAAAATTTAGAAATAAGAATGTAGAAATGGAATTGTAGAAATGAAAGGGCAGAACAATAAGAATTGAAATAAAAAGATAAAAAAAGAATAAGAATATTAACAATTGAAATAAAAATATTAGAATAGAATAAGAATACTAAGTTAGGATAATGACTCTTTCTACCCTCCATAATAAACAATCTCCAGAGTCTAGTGCAAGAAAGGAAGGAGCTGTAAGAATAAGGGCTTGATTTAGCCCTGAAATCATTCGATTATTTCTCGTGCGCTGACCTTCCTTTGAAGGAAAAGGTTGTTCAGGATAAAAATATGGTGTATTAGAAGATTTCTCACAAGTATTTTATTTGAAAAAAAGATTGATGTAAGATTTAATAATTACGGATTGAATAGGTAGGGGGTAACAATGTCTGAAAACGTCAAATAGCGAACGAAAATATACAAAAAATACAATATTTACGTTAACTTTATGTGTTTAATGATTTGATCCCCTCTTTTTTTTAAATGAAAGACAAAAATAACTTCGAAACCAGTACGTCAATGACAAATATGGATAATGACCATATCCCTGTATACAGCACAAAATCGGTTATTCAGAAAATCAGAAACCGAAAGCATACAAAATCAGGATAAAACAGGAACCAAAGCAAACAAACAAAAACCTCCACCATATGAAAAGAAGCAAACTCCCGATATGGGAGTGAGACCAGGTGCCCAGGAAGAGTAACATGCAACACCCGCCGCTTCAATTCGGTAGAACTGTCACATCCGGTTACTTCCATTTCGGAAGATATAGAGTACAATCTTTGGTCGGATGGTTCAAATGTTCTACGATAGAATATCAGACCCCCCCCCCAGCGACGACGCCAATCGGTCACATACATATCCCTGACTGAGAAACTTATCTGAAAGACGCCTAGCTCTCGGAACAAAATCCGTACACCGGCACCCGCTCCGGCACAGCGCACCAACCGAGACACGAACACGCCACAAGCCGGCAACGAAGGGACGCCTCTACTCAGAAAAGAAAAGCCACGCCTGTCACAGAGCGATTCGTCCATGTGACAACCAGTGTCGCAGGACAACACCATGTCCAAATAGGATGCTGAACCACCTGTCTCCCCTGACCCCAAGCTCCGAAGGATAGACACCGCTGAGGCAATCCGCGAATTTTGGACCATCGATGGACAACACATCGTCCATGTATCTGCAAGTGAAGCTGAAGTCAGAAGCCAAGCATCTTTTCCCTTCAGAGACCAAAGACCGAACGAACTCAGCCTCATGTGTGTGTAATAGGTCAAATACGCAATCCGGAAACTGAAAACCGTTTTAATTTGTACTAGACAGCCACATTGTAAGCTTTCAGGCGCGAAATACACACTGGGTAGAAATAGACATCTTTATATCGTCTATTTCATTTGTGTATATTGTATATTTCATCGGAATCCACTCAGAATAGATTGTTCCATTGTATATATAAGAAAAAATGTGCATCTTTTATCTCTCTAACCCCTCTTAAGTCAGATTCTTAAAGAATAGCCCATCCCCCCTTTTTCGTTTTTCCGGAGTCTGTCGGACATTGTTTCAGACCGAGTTACAGAACCCCACTTGGTAAGAAAATTGGTATTTATGATATACATCTTTGGTAAAAGTGGCATTCTGTAACTCGGGGTAGAACAATGTTGTAGACAACTTTTCCTTTTTCCATTGATTTCTATAGAAAAAACGTACATTTTAACCCAAATATCGGTCTTGTTATTGATAATTTATTCAACCGAACATTAGATTTAGATATGCATCAAGTTAGTTGATATTTGTACTGCACAATTTCTTCAAATTTCCCATTTTGAAATTTCGACTTTTTCAGGGCAGATTTTACGTCTTATTTATACAGCTCCTTTATTGTAGGTTGTGCTGTTTAAACGCACTGTATTAAAAAATTAACATATTCAAATTTTCACATGAACTCATGTTATATATACAATTTAAGTAATAGAATCCAATTCAGTAGGGCCGAAAAGGAATTCTAAATTTCTCTCGCTGTATTATTTAAAATGTTATGTAACACGTCTTCAAATTCAACTAAGAGGTCGCACATTGACCATGTTATCAGAATATAGAATAAGAAAATTACAAAATCTCATCGTCGATGGTGCTACCTAGAATCAACTCGACGTACGCTATGGTTTTAAAATGCAGTTCCATTTATCCCAAAGCCGGCCAAACATAATAATTTCTTTTAAAATCTGCTATTAGAAAAAAGAAACACAGTCAACACCGAAGATAACCACACCGTATAAGTTTGGGATGGTTCTAACCTAAGATATTTTCCAGCATGGAGGATAACAAGATGTTATAATGTTTTATATTTTCATTGAATCGTACAAAACATTTTTGTACTGACAAAGTCAGTCGCTAATAAATGCATCCTTGGTTCAGTAGTTGGGTTGTTTTTTTTTTTTTTTTTTTTTTGTTGTTGTTGTTGTTGTTGTTTTTTGTCACCTTGCCCAAAGATCGAAGTCGTTGTAGTTTGAGATTGCTCTGTCTTTCACCTCTAGTTCATATGGATAGGTTATGCTTTGGTGATAAGCTAAATTTGGATGATTGATCGAGAGCACGCTATCGATATATCTGTATGTAGAACTAATTGTTATTTCTTTTAATCTTGTTCGTGTGTTTTGTTGATTGCACTTATCGTTGTCTTCTTCTTCTTTGGATAACCTGATCAAGGATTCAGAAAATATCCCAAACAAGATCATTGACCACTGCCTAATTAACACCAAACATGTCCAAACGAAACAAAGGGTTATAAACTTGCAGCAGACACCACACAAAACAACCACATTAACACAATCAGAGAGGGAGCACACAGACACATAAACAAACAAGCCAAGGAAAGACAAGACAAACATAAACTAGCAGAATACATAAATAGGGGATATTGATGTGTTTTGGCCGGTCATTTGCTAAAATCAAATCAATTGTTGTGGTTATCCGGACCAGATGCACTTACCACTCTTACTAATTTGAATACACATATTTCTTTAAGATATGACTTTGAACATAAATTATTTCTAAAACACATCTTAATGTTCGAATGATTTTATAATTATGCATTAAATTTGTACAGAAGGAATGTCATTGATATTCTTAAGTAAGATTTTTTGCAATCTTAATGCAAGTTGGCTTTACACTTTTTATAACCTTCAAATGACAAAATGCATACAAACAGTGATTCAATTATGTTAACATAAAAATATTTACCTAATGCACCAGGTTGATATCAGGAGCCAATTAAAAAAAACAAAACAAAATTGAGATGCATTATGTTCAACCGTAGGCGTTTCTTAAAAATCATATTTGTAGCTTATGTTTAAAACCTGTGCTCACACATTAGACGAGAAAAGAGACTTCCACGCCGACAAACAGAAATACAATACTTCAACAAACAAACATGGCAAAACACCATTGGAATATGAAAGAAAACATGTATTCAAAAAAGGAAGGAGATAAATTACTTCAATGTAAGGGATGAAAACTTAATTTAATGCAGATGGTTTTTGTTTGTTTGCTTTGATTCCTGTTTTATCCTGATTTTGTATGCCTTCGGTTTCTGATTTTCTGAATTATCGATTTTGTGCTGTAAACAGGGATATGGTCATTATCCATATTTGTCATGGCACCACAAAACAGAAAAAGCAAGCGTTCAGATAAATAGATATTAACAGATTATCTATTGTAAAAACGAATAACAAACACATACTAGTATGTTAAACAAGTAATCAACATAAGAACTACAAAAAGATTAGAATCCAGTAGGACCACACATTAAAAGAAAAGAACCAATGACTTTGCACGCACTGGTTAATTTAAGAATGGGAACATATCATATGGTTTGCAGCAGTATGTGATACTTGTTGAGGTAAAATGACTTCAAAATCTGTTTTATGAAAAAATATACTGTAACTATCAAATGTTTCTTTTAATAAAAGAAGGAAAATTTCTATATTGCGAATTATTTAAATAAACATAAGCTGAAAGTCAAAGTCTATGACGATACTATGACGTGCACGACTATTGTATTCACAATAATGAATAACCTGTTTTGATATTTTAGATCGAAAAGACAGTTTTAGAGCCATACACTATCTTCACAACTTGGCATATTAAATCATTGTGTCCGGTTCAAAATTTGAATATGATCCGAGATATATTTCACCATCTTCTCGGTGTCGGTAATTTTCATATGGTAGACTGCTAGTCACATTTTCTCCTTTTGCTTCACATCATTTGTCATCTTCAGTTTATGACTATCGAATTTGAAAATAAATCTCCATAAAGAAAAAACGTTCCTTTACAGTACGACGGTTTCCTTTTTTAATGCGCTTTTAGTTTTAAGATTTAGTATTCTTTTCAATAGAAAACTTATCCTGTATTGGCAGTAAGATAAGAACATATTTTTCAATTTATTAAAAATCGTATATTTTCCATGTGGAATCATTAGTTTCTTTTCCCCTCAGTGACAATCCTTTTCTTTTTCGGCGACAATGAAACCGTGCGCTGTCGGTCCGTCACATTCTTAGAGCTGACCTTCCTGTCAGAATCCAGCGAAGACGATCTCTCTTTGATTCTTCTTTCTGAGGATATAAACACCTTGACTGGCCCAAGACACGTGGAATAAGCACAGTGACAGCAGTCCTTCTCACACGGATATGAAATACGATACAGTTCTTCCTTGACAATCTTGTCTTTACTCTTTGATTTAGTTTTATTGCTGGCATGATTACTCCAAAGTTTTCTCTTTGTTTCTGGCTTCCTTTTCGCATCCTGTATTGTAGTAGAAGTCTTTGTTATCTGATTCTTCAAGTCTCTTTGTACTTTACTCATGTCGCTTCTAGTTACAGAAATTGTAAAAACTGACGTGTGAACTAACATTTCTGTATTACATCCTTCGCTGACACTCTTGTTTACTGTTGTTGGCCAATTAAAAAGGGATGGAAGTCAATCATAGTTAGCGCACCAGAATTCGGAAGTTGTGATATCGATTTGGGTTGTCATTTTCTTTGACATGCATAAATGGAGTATAATTTAGCGGTAATATTGGCTTGTTACTGCAAATAGAGAACATTGATTTCATCTTCACTTCATGCCGCTTGTTTCTCTGTGCCCTTGCGTCATAACCCGCTGATCTTTTACGCCATTCTACCTTTGTATCTCTCATATGATCTCATCAGTGTCAGTTGCAATGTAAATTTCCCTTTCATTTAATCAATGCTTCCTTTTCGTGTTAAGACAACTCAACCTCATATATTTGATAAAAATAATGAAATATTAATGTAGCAAAAAGTCATGTTTTGATGCCCTTTTTTGCATCTTTTAAATTAAATAAAAGTTTGGGATCCTCTGTTATACGCTTTGTTTAAACAAAGTAAGAGGACGTAAAAAAACAAATTGCTTCCACCAAGAAAGATTTTATGATTTAGTAGCTGGTTGAAACATTTGATTACAAAGTTCGAACCATTTTCACTTTCAATTCCTTCATCAACAGAGAAATAATGTCTGAATTCATGTCTGCTAATATCAGGACTGTCATATAATGGATTTACATGAAACGGGTACCAGTTTTTACCGCAATCAATAAACCATAAATGATTACATCGTCATTCGGAATTTCAGCTTGAAAATTACCACCTACACCATGCAACAAAGACTGATATTTCGCAAATAACGAGGTTCCCAGCTTAAATTCATTTTAGTTTTCCCACCGAGAATCGTTCACGCACTCAGTCTATAGTGTTCTAATTGACTTTGAACTTTTACGTGCTTGGAAATGATATTTATACTAATTGTACAACCATGAACATTTGAGGAAAGCAATATTTTCGTACTATTTAATGAAACAAAAATGTAAAGTCCTCAAAACTATGTATCTTCGTCAATCGAGATGGCCAAAAATGGAGTTAGTGCACTTCTTACTAACAACTTACAAGAATTCCATACATAGAACAAAACTCTGTCGGCTTCCTTTGATCTTTTGGAAATAGAAGCTTTTGATACATTTTCATTACAAAGAAAAAAATGGATATAGAACACTTTGTTACTGATCCTAAATGAAAAAAAAGTTTAAAATTCGATAGCTGTTACGCTTCACATTTTTGAGTTAGGTAAGTGTAGGAGATAGAACAGGTCGTGACGGTTCCAATGATATGCTCAACTCAATTTTGACAAAAATTGAGTTAGAAACCCTATAAGACTGAGTGCGCGCGTTGTGTTAAGGGAAAATTGAATCATTTGATCGAAAATATATTATAATAAATACATTGGACATATTTCTATGCTTTCAAGATTTCCCATTGTCGATGAGATAGTCATCAAATCACCGTGTCTCTTTTTTGTAGTTGCTCATTCCACAGGTAATTATTATGTTTTACGGACTGTGGGATCAATAGAATTGCATTTGTTTTAAATTACAGTGAATAAATTATTTGATTGTTGAATTTTTTTTCAGAACAATTGTCTGAAGGGATGTTGTTTGAGTCTTTATCACCCTTTCTATGTGTATCCAATATAGTGATAAGATGCTGATGTGGGTAATGGAAATATAAGAGAATGAAAATATACTTCAAGTACTCTGTAAATTTTGTTATTTGCAACAATCTACAGCCTTTGTGACTTGTACCAGCAAATTCTTGTGGGATGACTGTAAAGACGGAACGTGCCCTATCCAAACCTCGTCAGATGAGACAGGCCCCGACCACCTTTCCTCTCTGTAAATTGGTTGGACTAATCCAATGATCCTCAATCTAAACAATGTTAAACGTCTTAAATTCAATATTATCATTAAGAACAGATACATTTGCAGTAGGACCAGACATGCACGTTTCGGGTACTTAATCCTCGACAGTGATCCTCAATCTAAACAATGTAATATGGCAAAAAGAGAGTGAAAGTTAGCAGAATGGTTGGGATATAATGCTACAGGAACCACATTTCAGAAATTTCAATAAATTTTGAATACAGAAAAACTATGCGAAAAACTAAATCAACTATGAGATTCTCCAAACAGCCACGTACCCAGACGTAGACGCACCATTCGCTAATAACGTGACAAAAGTCAGCAACGATAACCCATCGGTATAATTGGTTTATGTATAGTCTTCTGTGTTTCATGACTGTCGACTTTGGTGTTTGGTTTTCCTTGTCCCTTTTGTGATTCTTGTTGCGTTTGTCCCATCTGTGTTTCCTAGATTACCGTCCTATGGTTTCTACATTTCACAGTTCATCCGGTATGCTAGAGCATGTACTGATGTTTTGGAAAATTACAAATTACCAAGAAATTTTTAGGACAAGGTTTTCGCTTTCACAAACTAGTAAAGACTTTCTGGAAATTTTACAAAAATTATTGTCAACACCTTTTGAAATTCGGACCAATACAGGCAACAGAGTATATTACTTTGGGTATTCAACAGCCTGCATTTTATGGTGACATAATTAACAAGATAAGAAGGAGAAAGATAGACAACATAACTATCGAAAATACGTCAGAATCATCAAACGCCTTTTATATCGTGGATATGATCCAAATGTCACCAGACGGACACTAAGCTTGGTACTTGACCAATTAACAGTCTGGTACCAGCGCATTCTGAAAAACTTGCACTCTGACTGACTGTGTGACGACGGGACTCCATGACGGGCCCTGTCCAAACCTCTTTAGACAGGGCCCCGACCACCTGTCCTCTCTAAATGTCAGTCGGGCTCCTCGGATGATAACATACATGAGCTCGCGGCGGCAGAGCACGCATGCCCTCTTTTTATATCCATTTACATATTCACCTGCGTTGCGTTGGCCCTTGCGTTTTGCGGTCTTGTTTGTGTGTGGTCATTTGACAATGAGGAGGTTGTTTTACACCACAATTGTACGTTCTTCGAGACCTCTGGGTAATCGGAAAATGGGAGGGTTGTGCGCACGTAATCCAGGATAACCACACCTTCTGCTATATCCGTGGCAGATGGCCGTCCTAAGTCGGCACCGGTTGTCCATAGGTATCGTTGGTTTATGTGTAGTCCTTTGTGTTTGATGTTTTTGTGTTGTGCGTTGACGTTCCTTGTCCCTTTTGCGTCTCTTTCTATGCTTGTCTGCTCTGTGTTTTTGCATTTGGTGTTTTGGGGTTTTGCTGTGGGTGCTGCAACCTGGTGTTGTTGGAGATCCCCTCCTTTGTTTCGCATTTGGGTATTTTGTTGTCGCTGTAATCTAGTACTGTTGGAGATCCAATCCTTTCTTCTTACCTCATAATTGATTGATCAGAGGTGCATCATAGTTTAATAGTTCATGTAAGATGGTATGCACAAGTGTCCGCTAACTATAGAGCTTCATGTATACATATGAGATAAAGAAGATCCTGACGATAATCTCAACAGCACTCACAACAGAGCTCCAAATTGAGCATCGACGGACCCCTAGCAAGCTAGAGGTGGGACCAGGTGCCCGGGAGGAGTAAGCATCCCCTGTTGGCCAGCCGCACCCGCCGTCTATGTTCACGCACAAAAATGAAAATATATTAAATACATGCACTGTCTGTGGTTCGTTCTATATAGAAAGTGCTATGGCGACAATGTCAGGGAAAAATATTCAAAACACTTACTGTCAAACCCCTCGCGGGGAACTTTTTTACGAGCTCCACACGGCAAAGGGCATAAGTGTGACACAAATGAGTTAAAGAAGATCCTGACGATAATCTCAACAGCACTCACAACAGAGCTCCAAATTGAGCATCGACGGACCCCTAGCAAGCTAGAGGTGGGACCAGGTGCCCGGGAGGAGTAAGCATCCCCTGTTGGCCAGCCGCACCCGCCGTCTATGTTCACGCACAAAAATGAAAATATATTAAATACATGCACTGTCTGTGGTTCGTTCTATATAGAAAGTGCTATGGCGACAATGTCAGGGAAAAATATTCAAAACACTTACTGTCAAACCCCTCGCGGGGAACTTTTTTACGAGCTCCACACGGCAAAGGGCATAAGTGTGACACAAATGAGTTAAAGAAGATCCTGACGATAATCTCAACAGCGCTCACAACAGAGCTCCAAATTGAGCATCGACGGACCCCTAGCAAGCTAGAGGTGGGACCAGGTGCGTGGAGGAGTAAGCATCCCCTGTTGGCCAGCCGCACCCGCCGTCTATCTTCACGCACAAAAATGAAAATATATTAAATACATGCACTGTCTGTGGTTCGTTCTATATAGAAAGTGCTATGGCGACAATGTCAGGGAAAAATATTCAAAACACTTACTGTCAAACCCCTCGCGGGGAACTTTTTTACGAGCTCCACACGGCAAAGGGCATAAGTGTGACACAAATGAGTTAAAGAAGATCCTGACGATAATCTCAACAGCACTCACAACAGAGCTCCAAATTGAGCATCGACGGACCCCTAGCAAGCTAGAGGTGGGACCAGGTGCGTGGAGGAGTAAGCATCTCCTGTTGGCCAGCCGCACCCGCCGTCTATGTTCACGCACAAAAATGAAAATATATTAAATACATGCACTGTCTGTGGTTCGTTCTATATAGAAAGTGCTATGGCGACAATGTCAGGGAAAAATATTCAAAACACTTACTGTCAAACCCCTCGCGGGGAACTTTTTTACGAGCTCCACACGGCAAAGGGCATAAGTGTGACACAAATGAGAGTTACGTTTTATAAGTGACTCTGTCACGACAGAACTGGGAATTATCAAAATTAAGATATATGTTCTTTCGTAAATATTTAGTGCACCATATGCGCATTTCAATAAAATATAATGTCTCGTCAGTTATGTCCGTGTCCGAAAGTAAAATTCCAAATAATGATTATGTATGTAAAGCTTCCTCGTGCCACGCTCCGCAGAGTTTAAAACAAAGGAGGGGATCTCCAACAACACCAGGTTGCAGCACTCACAGCAAAACCCTAAAACACTCAATGAAAAAACACAAAGCAGACAAGCACAGAAAGAGACGCATAAGGGACAAGGAACGTCAACGTACAACACAGAAGCATCAAACACAAAGGACTACACATAAACCAACGAGACCAATGGGCAACCGGTGCCGACTTAGGACGGCCATCTGCCACGGAAATAGCAGAAGGTTAACACTCGTTACAAATGTACGTGACATCTCAAATTCGTTATTTTGTTACTTGACGGTAGAGTATGTTATGATTTCCTTAGAATATAGTAAAAAATCTATTTGATCATTATATATATGATCGTAAGAAAGCTAAAGGAATCTTATCCTTTGACACATACAGAATGAATGCATATGTATATTCCTATTTTCGATAGTTCCTTACCGTTATTAATGAAGAAAGACATTTGATACAAATAAAGACTTTATTAGCATAAACTTATTCAAATATCGCATGAATTATGATACATATACAATGCAAATTATAGTTTCCAAGTAGGAAGCTTCAAGCTTATCTTAACTTTTCTCGATGTTTTGATTTAAAAAAGGGGGTCGCACATTGGTCATGATATCAGAACAATGACCAAGAAAATTGAAGGTTCAGGCGCCAAGGAATACCAAATACGATGTCCAAACACAAAAAAGCAAACATAAACCAAGACCAGTGGGGGAAAACTATATAACACGATATTGTTCGTCAAAAAACATCATTCGAAGAGCATGCAAAAGCATGTAAAATGTAAAAAAAAGAACTTTAAGCAAACAAAACGAAACAATCGACCTTGTAAACAGAGGTTAAGTCCTAAACTTTCGGATGAGCTCTGGTGCAATCTTATTTTGAAAGAGGTGATCTATTATATTTATTTTGTGGAACTTGAATCAAATAGAATCAAAATGTTACTTTGATATTACGTTTGGCTGATAGGGGAATTAATCCTTAATTTTGAGGAATACATGCATCATACTAATATATTCAATAAATAATTTTTTTTGGGTCGACATGGTAAACGAAATGACTAGTAATTTGCATTATCATCGAAATGTGTATGAAGATGTTCAAAGAACTCTCACACATGGAGCTGCACACTGCCAAAGCAGAATACGGAATAAAATTGTGCTCACACAACATTTTCAGATGCAAGTTTTGTTGATTTAAAAAAAAGTTGACATAAAAGCAGCTCCCTTGCAACAGATTTGAGACACTTCGGTTTTATTTTTTCGAATCATCAGCCCAGGGATTGAATGAAGTGACCAATTCGATCATCTATCAACATACCGATCTTTTAAATACCGCGGTATTGGCTAGGCAGAGATACGCATTACATCTATAATGACGTTATTTTGAAGAAATCCAATTTCACAGAGAAGATCTTCACATAAAAACTCTAACACACTAACTGCAATGAAGAAGCGAACATTTACAGGAAAATTCAGAATGATAAACAATTATTCAAAGTACATGTATATTTGAAGGAATGTCTCATAGTCAAAGCAAACTATTATACTGTAGATTTAAGATGCATTTCAAATTTTACAAAAGAAAACTTCGTCTTTCCGTATCACCCGGGCAAATTTCTCCATGCTACAAAGTGGCGTCTTTGATCAAGCTGTTGAACACGTGTAGTGCCTCCCGTGGTTTGTCCCTAGGGGATTTATGCCCTGCTCCCTGTTAAAATAGGGTGACATAAAATATGTATAATTTAATGTAATTTTTTTTTTCATTTCTGAAAGAATAAAAACGTGTACAAACTTCAGAAATAACGCTACCTACTTAAGTTTACAAACATCTATGACAAAATGTAATGTTTATTAAATTGGTACAAATTTAACATATGTTTTATTTGTAAATCATCTCTGAAAAAAACAATAATTAAAAAATGAAAGCTTCAAAACTAACGGTAAAAAATTGATGAAACTTTGCATGTCGAAAAAGTATTTTTCAGTTATTAACATTTGTAATTTTTAGGAAAATTAAATGATAGGATGTTTATTTAAGTCTGGCTGTCCTGGACATCCTTAATACTTACTTTTATGGTGGCAAATCTGAGATTTCCATATTCACTCCAGAATCCAGCATTCTGAAGGTTTCCCATTTCATCCTTTAGTCCCCACGCAGTATATGGTTTGGTCTCCTGGATAAAACCAAAGAAAAATGTAAATCATAGCTTTTATCTTGATAAGGTCATATTTCTTGACATTGAGAAATAGAAGAGAATAAACGAAATCTTACTTGGCACCTTCTAAAGGTACCACTCTTCAAGAGACAAGTCCAATACTAGGCATATTTTGGTTTGCTCTAAAATCATGTATATGTTCCGTCAACAAACGCTTATTCCCGAATATCTTACCAGATCACTCTGACGATATTAAAAGACAATTTTATATGTCTTCTCTCATACGGAAGATCGCAAATACTTTTGACCAAAATTATACGAATGTTTTCGCGCAATCTTTGATTGCTCTCCGATGTTTTGACGTCATCAATTTACTTGGGCGGAAAAGTTGTCTAAGTTTTGAACAGTGGTTTAGGTAATTGACTATATGCAAATCAAAACGGATATTCTGCACGCGCTGTTGTTGCGATCTCTCGGAAATAGGATTATCAACCAGAATACCTTTGCAGCAATCGCAGAACATATAGGTTTCAAATGTCTTAAGTCGATGTTAAATGTCTTCAAATTCAATAGCATCAATTACGAAAAGATTAATTTGCAGCATGGAGCAGACATGCACTTTTCGGGTACTTAACCCTCGTCAGTGATCATCAATCTAAACAAAATAATATGGAAAAAAAAGTGAAAGTTTTTTTTTTCCAAAAATGCAGTTTGGGTGGAATATTATGCTATAGGACCCACGGTTTTAGAAATTTCAAGAAATTTTGATGACAGAAATTTTCGAAAGCGTTGAAGAAACGATCAACCGAAGTTGATCGAACTTGGCTACATATACATGTGCCATCGGGGACTCCTGGTCCACCAGCAGGTACACTCACCAAGTAGTACAAATGTTAAATGTCTTCAAATTCAATAGCATCATTTACGAACAGATTAACTTGCATGCACGTTTAGAGTTGCATGCATGTTAGAGTTGAAATGGCTTTGCGTTGTAAAGAGAACTTGCTCTTCATACAATACATCTTTCTCTTGGGGGGATCGAACTCTGTTTCTCAAAGCAAAAATCCGTAAATCTGTACCTTTATTTTGAGGTCCTCAATGAACCACTGGTTGCTCTGATAGGACACGAGAGGGTCCAAGTCACCGTTGTACACAAGAACTCTTTTCTGATAGAGAAAGAGTGAAAATTATCAATAGATAATATAAAATAGACTTCAATGTTCAATAGAATACATAAATATATACTAGTTAATGCATTATTCATGCAATTTGCCTGACATTAGCATTTCTATATATATAGTTTGCACTTCAGTTTCCTGAGATACTATTTCAATTCTAAACTTATTCTTGTTCTAAACATTGAACTAAACATTGAACAAGGAAAGAAGGGAGCCGCATATCTTAATAGATCAGGACTATCAGTCATAGTATATCTGCAACTTTCAATAACCATACTTGGTTCGAATAGCAAAACGAGTGATGCCTCTTTTGAAGTAGTCAAACATACGCCTACATATATTGTATCAAATGCCCTCCTTTCACCGAATCCAAGTTAAAAGACTTGTAAGTTGTCCTTCGTTTTGCAGTCGATCTGTATCATTGTATCAGTCTGTTTGTCATATCTTTTCTTTTTGCTAGCGTGAGAAATTTCTGTTTTATATTTTCTTCTCAAATCCATAAGCCTTTAGATTGTGGGTTTTTTAAATTAGCTTTCGGCCTTTTTGTGACTGTCACTGATTCTATTAAATTGTAAAAATGCAACAATTTTTTATCGAATCTACGTGATATAAACATAACTATTTTTTAAGAACCTCAATCTGATAACTACCAATAATAACTGTGCTTTACCTTGCTGTGAAGGACATATCGAAACTCCTCAAACACATTTCTTTTCATGATTTTATATTCAAGATTTCTGTAATAGAAATTCATCATGGTTTAAAGAAAGATCTTAGCAGTCAACGCAGAGTTTTAATTTATGTTGATTTATATTGGTTTCATTCAAAATGGCAAACTGTCGTTATATTTATTTTAAGGAGCAGATATTAATTATGAATTTCTTTAAGTAATGATAGTAATATATATCGGAATCTTTGTTTTATACAAATTTTGATTTTGTCGAATAATATTTCTGTGAGTTTTGTATTTTTACCATCAAAGACACAACATATTTCTTCTTTAACAGGGACATAATTGCATTTTATTTTTCTTTATAATAATTGCATAATTGCATTTTTTTTTATTTCTGACTACTATCATAATACCGGCAAGTGTTCCAAGCTGTCAGTCTGTTAGGAATATGGAGAGCTTTTCGAAGTTTATCATTGTTCATGTATCTGTCTAGGAAAGTAGTGTCAACGCATGGATAGCCTTTCGTTTGTTCCCTCCAATACATCACATCCTATTGATAGATTTCATATGAAGGAAGTCTGTCCAAAACTAAACAATGGATAATACACATGAATCTAAATTCAATTCCTCAAATTTGATTTCTTCTCCAAAAATTCTAATCACCGTATCTATTTTTGAAAGGGAATCCTAGAGAAGGTCATTTTGGAATTAATTTGAATAAAAAAGCATTTGAAACAATAAAAAGTACCACAAATAATTTTGATGACCATTCTTTAGTTATGTGTGATTTTAAGGCTTTGCTTTAGATGTATTTGATGTCAAATAACTTCGAGTTTATAGCTCAAAATAAATAAGAAGATACATAAAAGTATGCAAGAAAATGATATAAAGAGTTTAAGAGGTTTAACGATGGTTGAAGAATGTCTGTATTTCATTTACATGTATGAGCATTTTGTTATTTACCAGCTACCAGGTTCATCTTCTGTAAACTTGGAACTTTTCGCGTGCAGTTAATTTTCGCGTTTTTTTTTTCAAATCTATGGACTTCGCGAAAATTTCCCCCACGCGAGAATATCCCCGCTGCATTCTGACAATGGGAAAGACGTTTTTATCACGAAAATTTCCCTAACGTGTTAAGTCTTGATGTTATAATCGCGAAATTTTCCCAAAGCGATAATAACCACGTTTACAGTATACCAACAATCCAGGAATAAATCCAGGATAAGTAATGCCAAGATTTAGGCTAATGATTTTTAATAATAATATGTAAGAATTTGGCAATCTACAGATACAGCCTCTCCATCAATGTTGCGGATCGGTCACAGCGGCTATTGAAGCAGGTGCTCTTTGATTACCGCGACTATTGAAGCAGGTGCTCTTTGATTACCGCGGCTATTGAAGCAGGTGCTCTTTGATTACTGCGACTATTGAAGCAGGTGCTCTGTGAATACCGCGACTATTGAAGTAGGTGCTCTTTGATTACCGCGGCTATTGAAGCAGGTGCTCTTTGATCACCGCGACTATTGAAGCATGTGCTCTGTGATTACCGCGACTATTGAAGCAGGTGTTCTGTGATTACCGCGACTATTGAAGCAGGTGCCCTGTGATTACAACGACTATTGAAGCAGGTGCTCTTTGATTACCGCGACTATTGAATCAGGTGCTCTTTGATTACCGCGACTATTGAAGCAGGTGCTCTGTGATTACCGCGACTATTGAAGCAGGTACTCTTTGATTATCGCGACTATTGAAGCAGGTGCTCTGTGATTGCCGCGACTATTGAAGCAGGTGCTCGGTGATGACCGCGACTAATGAAGCAGGTGCGCTGTGATTACCGCGACTATTGAAGCAGGTGCTCTGTGATTACCGCCACTATTGAAGCAGGTGCTCTGTGATTACCGCGGCTATTGAAGCAGGTGCTCTGTGATTACCGCGACTATTGAAGCAGGAGCTCTTTGATTACCGCGACTATTGAAGCAGGTGCTCTTTGATTACCGCGACAATTGAAGCAGGTGTTCTGTAATTACTGCGACTATTGAAGCAGGTGCTCTTTGATTACCGCGACTATTGAAGCAGGTGCTCTGTGATTACCGCGGCTATGGAAGCAGGTGTTCTTTGGTTACCGCGACTAGTGTAGCAGATGCTCTTTGATTACCGCGACTATTGAAGCAGGTGCTCTTTGATTACCGCGACTATTGAAGCAGGTGCCCTTTGAAATAAGTATTTTTGTACTCAATGTTTTATTATATACAAACATTCTTAGATAATACATATCCTTTTTGTATCATTTATGACCAGTGTTTTGAAAGAAATTTGAAACAGATGTTAACAAGAAGCTCAGCTGATTACTAAAAAAGATAGAATGATACCTTAAGTAGAAAAAAAAAACATATCAGTTTTAAAAAGTTCTTATGAACTCGGTAAGGACTCCATGTACCTTTAGATCATTCCGTTTAAGATAGGTGTCTATGCTGGGGATGTAGGAAGGTCTATCTCCAGTGCACTTAGCACTTAAATCATAGATGTTTATTCCTAATTTGATAGTTGTGTTCCAAATACTGCTTAACTGAAAGAAAAAAAAATCAACTGAGATTTTTCAGTAATAACAGGCGTAGGTCCATACACCTCTACTATCTATTTTTGTTATAGGGAACAAACAGAGATGAAGATTGTATGTCACAAATTTGATTATACGACATGTTTATGATAAATAGAGAATTACAATAAACTCTTTGATGACCTTCCATTTCCATGTTTAAAGAGAAAAGTACTCAGTGGTCTAAATTTGATTATACGACATGTTTTGATTATACGACATGTTTATGATAAATAGAGAATTACAATAAACTCTTTGATGACCTTCCATTTCCATGTTTAAAGAGAAAAGTACTCAGTGGTCTATGTAAAAATCAAATTGCAGAAATTGTAAAGGAGGTGTGAAATCGCCTCGATGTTCGTTGTATCCTGTTTTTTTTTATCAGCTGCGGTTAGTGCTAGGTAATCTTACGCCAGATCTCTTCTACATTATTCTATTGACTTTTCGGGGTGAAAAGAAACTTTTAGGTCAAGGTTTTCGCTTTAACAAACTAGTAAAGACTTTCTGGAAATTTTACAAAAATTATGATCAACTTCTTTTGAAATTCGGACCCATACAAGCAACAGACTATATTACTTTAGGTATTTCACAACCTGCATTTTATGGTGACATAATTAGCATTAAAAGAAGGATCAAAGGTAGACAGGATAACTATCGAAAATGCGTCAGAGTCATCAAACGCCTTTTATACCATGGATATGATCCTAATGTCACCAGACGGACACTAAGCTTGGTACTTGACCAATCTACAGTCTTGTACGAGCGCATTCTTAAGACTTGCACTCTGACTGGCTGTGACGACGGGACTCCATAACGGGCCCTGTCCAAACCCCTTTAGAGAAGACAGGACCCCGACCACCTTTCCTCCCTGAATATCAGTCGGACTCCTCGGGTGAAAACATATATGAGTTCGCTACTGTATTACGCACGTCCTCTTTTTATATCCATTTACATATTCATCTGTGTTGCTTGGACCCCTGTGTTTTACGGTCTTGTTTGTGTGTGGTGAAATGCTCGACGGTGCATAAATGCAGTATATGAGAAAATAATTTATGCTTTTATTTCTTTCATGCTTTATCCATGTTTTGATCATTTTATTGTTAAAATGATATACTGTCATAACAGGACGGGTGGCTCGAATTTACTCGTAATTTTCTAAGTCCACGATCGTATATTTTTCTAAGAAGCATAAAGTAAACGTAATTTTGCTTTAAGAGGGATATGATATAGATGTATAATTGTTATTCAAACCAGAATTACTATGTTTTATTTTGTATATTTGATGAAATCAACTTTGACGATCTGTTCGTAATGTTTACGTACGGCCGATTGCCGACTTCGTACAGGATGGATGCAACTCACCTTATTTTTACATGTTATACATTGTAACATTCGTAAACCCGGTTAGGATTCAGTCTCTGAATATGTATATTAGGTTATCATTTAGTTAATTCCACTTGGAAGTGATTAGAAAGTCGTTAAATCCCGTTTATTTACATCGCGCACTTGTCAAATTCTTCGTTTGCGCCATCTTGGTTGCTGCGTCTGCACGTGCGCGCTAAGCGACCAGTTGCTATGGCGGGACAATATAAAGACCCGGGTACGGTCTGAGCTCGACGGAAATTGTATCCCCGAGTTCGAGGAAAGACCTAAGAAATTAAGAGAAGAAAAGAAATTATAGAGAAGAAAAGAAACTAAGAGAAGAAATTTAGAAGCAGCATATAGAACATATATTTTAGAACTTAGACAATTTTAAGAACTTTTTAATTCATAAATTTATTTTCTAAGTAAAACCTCCAAAATTCGCCTCCGAGATACGTTTTTGGCTACTTTACATTACTTTTGGTAAAACTTATGAATGAAACTTAGTATGAAATTAATTTAGGAATATATTTAAGTTAGGTTTTGAAACAATAATTATATATTTGGGCTATTTCCCCTTTTCGTCCGAGTTCCTCCAAGTTCGGTTGGAGGCCCTCCAAATCCTCCGACTTGCATCCATCCTCCAATTTCACTTGATAATTATTTGAATTGAATATATTTACTTATGATAAATAATGTTGAAACTTTAATCAGCCTCCAAATTATTTTGAGTTTGCAACCATTGAAATATGAGATACTTGAGTTGGATTCAAGGCTAGAGCTAGACGGACCCAATGTACAGAGTGTACACAAATTCTTAGTGTCGGCATTGTTGACACAGGGTGTTGGCACGACAGAATTTTTGGTGGCAGCGGTGGGATCGCAAAATTGTATTGCATTCGTTTAAATTTATGACAGAAAATTGTACCGAAGTCGAAATTTCAAAGTTCTTGAAACTTAAGATGTGCTTTTGACTGAATTCACCTCCGACAAAAACTTAGAAATTACTATTTGAAATTGAGAACACAAAACAAAGATATATTTGGAGGAAAGCTTTATTTAATGCATCATTTTGAACATGTTAAAAGTCCAACTGTGTCTGTGAAGATATCTGAAAAGAAAAAGAAAGACAATTTAATCTAGCTCTGGTAGAATTGAGCTCAATAAGAAATAATAACAAAAATCAAGAAAATTCTTTTTATGCATTGTTTAATTAATAGAAATTGAGGATGGATGACTCAGATGTAGTTACATTTAAGCCAAGGGAGGATGATGATAATATGGCATGTGGTAGTGATGATATTTCAAATGATCAGGCAGACATGATAAAAATGATGATAGAGTTGAAAGGTGAAATTTCAGAACTGAAAAGACAAATGAGAAATGAGAGAGAGAATTCGGAGGAAAAGTCTGACGAACAAAGAGAAAGTGAAAGAATTACAGAGAGAAATTATGAAAGTTGTAATGAAAGAGATGTCAATGCATTTGCGCAAGAGGAGACAACTCCTACAAATCATGTTCAGAATAGACATGTTAGTTTTCATGACCTACATAGGGAACCTCCAATGTTTCCTATCTATAGTACTCCAATACGAAATATGCAAGTACCAATAAGTGTTGGAGGGGGAAATGTACCTTCTCAAAGCAATAGTCAAATAATGCATAACAAGGTCAAGCCTCAGAAATATGATGGAAGTGAAGATTTTGGTGAATACTTGACACAGTTTAATCTTCTAGCAGAACTAAATGGTTGGAATCAGGTTACAAAGTCTTTGAACTTGGCAGGTGCTTTGAGTGGAAATGCGAGAGCATTGCTAACTGAACTGAGTGAAGATGAGAGGCGAAATTTTGAGAGTTTGGTAGGAATTCTTGAAAACAAATTTGGTTCAAAAAATAGAGCTGAGGTTTTTAGGTCAAAGTTACAGGGCAAATTAAAGGGCAAAGACGAAAGTATCCCTGAGCTAGCACAAAGCATCAGAAAATTGACGCGCAAAGCTTACCCTACAGCTAGCAATGACACAATTAATGTGTTAGCAATTTAGAATTTCATTGAAGCTTTACCTTACACTGACATAAGACTGCGACTTAAAGAAGTTGGTCCAAAAACTATTATGGAAGCCGAAAGCATTGCTGTGAGGTTGGAGGCTCACAGAATAGCAGACAAAAACAGGGGGACACAATCTGTTAAGTCTGCAGATGTAGAAAGAACCGTTAAGTCAGTAGATGTAGAAAGTAAAAGTGAAAATGTAACGCTTAAAGAAATGAGTGAGGCAATAAGTGTACTTACAAAAGAGGTCAAAAATATGCAAAAACCAACAGAAGGTCAGAAGAGAGATGTACGAAATGCAAACAGGCAAAATACCTATCAAAATGTGAATGACAGAAGGTATGATCAGTATAGAAATTTCAGTCAAGGTGTAAATGGAACAAGACCACCTTGGTCAGTTAGTCAGCCTCAATAAAATAACAGAGGTCGAGGTCAGAGCTTCCAGACTCAATACCAGAATCAGAATAATAGAGGTCGAACTCAGGGTCAAATGTACTCAAACATGAGAAGAAATGATCGTCAGGAAAACGATCAAGGGTCGAACCTGGGGGCCGCAGCTCGACGGCATTAAAAGATAGGTCCAAAAGCAAAGATATAAAAATTAGACGTGTTTCTGCAGAAGATGATGGAATGTATGTCATAGCCAAAATTTGTGACAACGACGTGCCTATGTTAGTAGACACTGGGTCAAAAGTTACTATTTTGAGTAAGAAATTTTATGATGAAATCTTGAAATCTAAAAATTATGAGCTCTTACCAATAAAAGCAAGGCTTGTTACTGTGACTGGAGATTTAGCTCCTTTCTTGGGAAAGATTTTAGTGAAACTTAGAGTAGGAAAGACTGAGATTGAGATTGCAGACATTGGAGATAAAGGAATTTTAGGTGAAGATTTTCTCAGAAATAGGTGTAATGTGTGTCTGACAAATGGATCTTACATGCTAAGTACCTCTTGTGCTAGATACTGATCGAGAAAATTTTTGTTGTCAGATTCTGGTTGATGAAAATGTAACTATACCTGCAGAAACAGAGGTCATAGTAAAGGGGAGAATTTCTGGTGAAGTAAATAGACATTGTTGGGGCATTATAGAGCCTTTACCAGATTTTGTAGAGAAACATGGTTTACTTGTTGCAAAAGAGTTAGTAGATGTACATAGTTCTTTTATACCTTTGAGAATTGCAAATTTTAGTTGTAAGGAGAGAAATGTCTGTAGACTCATGAAAATTGCTACATGTGAAAATGCAGAAGTCATAGAGGTCAGAGGCCTAGAAAATGAAATGAGTAAAAGAAGTTTAGATAAAGAGAGTCAAGGTGAAATACCTCCTCATTTAAGGGACTTATACAAAGAAAGTTCAAAAGAACTTGAACCTGAACAGAGGTTAGAACTAAGAAAACTGCTAAGTGAGTATTCTGAGCTATTTTCTAAGTCGGAGGATGACTTGGGTAGAACGAATCTTGTTGAACATGAAATTGATACAGGGGATTCGAAACCTTTTAGACTACCACCATATAGAATACCATTAGCAAAAAGAAAAGAAGCAGAAAGAGAAATTGATAGTATGGCAGAAAGAGGAGTTATATAACCCTCATATGGTCCTTGGAGTAGTCCGATTTTGATGGTTACAAAACCAGACGGGTCCATTAGATTCTGTTGCGACTATAGAAAACTAAATGAGTGTACAAAGAAAGATAGCCAACCCTTGCCAAGAATAGACGACACTCTAGATGCCCTTTCAGGTGCTAAATGGTTTAGTACACTCGATTTAAAATCTGGATTTTGGCAAGTTGGGGTTGCAGAGTCTGACAGACCTAAGACTGCATTTTCGATACAAGGCAGTGGCTTGTGGCAGTTCACGGTTATGCCTTTTGGCTTATGTAACTCGCCAGCCACACTTGAAAGATTGATGGAAAGAGTACTTTCGAGATTGACTTGGTCAAAGTGTCTTGTATACATTGATGATATAATTGTGTACTTGAGTCAGTTCAGAGAATCAATCGAAAATTTGAGAGAAGTTTTTGAAAGACTAAAAGAAGCAAATCTTAAGCTCAATCCATCTAAATGTAAACTGCTTCAGAAAGAGGTATCATTTTTAGGCCATGTAATTAGCCAATCAGGTGTTTCGACTGATCCTAAAAAGATCAAAGACGTGAAAGACTGGCCTGCCCCTCGAACTGTAAAAGAGGTCAGAAGTTTCATAGGACTGTGTTCCTATTATAGAAAATTTGTAAAAGACTTCTCTACTATTGCAAAGCTAATTTTAAAACTGACTGAGAAAAATGCAGACTTTAACTGGACACCAGAATGTGAAAGAGCTTTTCAAACATTGAAGACTGCCCTTATAGAATCACCAATTCTTGCTTTTCCACAAAAAGAAGGTCAATTTGTCATAGATACTGACGCAAGCAATGTAGGTATGGGTGCAGTTCTTTCACAAGTCCAGGACGGAGTAGAAAGAGTAATATCATATTTTAGTAAATGTTTTAGCAAACAAGAGAGAAAGTACTGCGTCACTAGGCGAGAACTCTTAGCAATAGTGATGGGAATTAAAGCATTTCATCATTATATGGTCAACATTTCACTGTAAGAAGTGATCATGGAGCTTTAAGATGGCTCTTCAATTTTAAGAAACCAGAAGGTGAGGTAGCCAGATGGCTAGAGGTGTTGTCAACTTATGACTTCACAATACAACATAGAGCAGGTCGTATTCATAACAACGCTGACGCATTATCAAGAAGGCCGTGTAATTACATACTTTGCAAACAATGTGACCGAATGGAGAGAAATTATGGCATGAAATGTCAGAGTGAGACAGAATCGGAGGAACCGGGAACCTCCAATGACGATAGTCAAGAGTTCAATATAAATGTCAGGAGTTCAAATGAAACTAGAAATAGACAGCCACTAAAAGTTGATAGCCCCAATGTAACCGTCAATGGTGATACAACTTGTATCAAATCTCCCAATGACAACCACACTGGTAACATAATAGTGACTGATGACGAAGAGACTACTACAATCAAGTCTGAAACAAGTCTCATTGACCATGATATGACTGTGAGTAAGATTACCAAGGAAACAGAGATAGGAGAGTTGATAGAAAAGAATGAGCACGAAAACTGTTCACATGAGAGTGATAACAGCTCTGGTATAAGTATAAGTATAAGTATGGGCCCGTGCAACTAATACTGGCATCATTCAAGTGAAAGGTTGTAGTTCAAAGTCAGAAAACTCTAGAGTTAAAAGTGAAGAACTTGTAGATGTTAAAACCCTCAGATCAGGTAGACTGAGAGGAAATGAGGTTGACGAACCTCCAAACACTAGTAATGAGGTAATTGAACCTCCCAAAATTGAAAATGTAAATATGGAACTCCTAAAGAAATTACAAAGGTCAGATTTGAATCTCTCATTATTAATCAGATGGTTAGAACAAGGTCACAAACCAAACTGGCAAGAAATAGCAAAGTATGGAGTAGAATTGAAATACTACTGGAATCGCATGGATTCACTCCAAGTCAAGGATGATATTTTGTATAAGAAATGGGAAAGAACTAGATTGGCAAATTATCCTGCCAGGAGAACTTAGGACATATGTACTAACAGAAATGCATAATGCTCCAACATCAGGTCATCTTGGAATCAAGAAAACTATTCAAAGGGTGAAAAAGAGATTTTTCTGTTATGGTTTATCTCGAGATGTGAACCGATGGTGTAGGAAATGTGATGTTTGTGCATCAAGAAAAGCTCCTAATAAACGGCCAAGGTCAGTAATGAAACAATACAATGTAGGTGTACCATTAGAGAGAGTAGCTCTAGATATATTTGGTCCTTTACCTAAGACAAGAAAGGGAAATAAATATGTTCTCGTAATTTGTGACTATTTCACAAAGTGGGTTGAGACAATTCCACTGAAGAATCAAGAAGCACAAACAGTAGCTAGAAAGTTTGAGAGTCATTTTGTGACAAAGTATGGGGTACCTAGAATGATACATACAGATCAAGGTTCAAATTTTGAGTCACAACTTTTTAAAGAAATGTGCAAAGTACTGAATTCTGAAAAGACAAGAACTACAGCATATAGGCCACAGTCTGACGGACTTGTAGAAAGGGCAAATCGCACAATTCAGAACATGTTAGCATCATATGTGAATGACAATCAAACAAACTGGGATGAATATATATCTCTGTTTACAATGGCGTACAATAGTTCTGTGCAAACTTCTACTGGTTTAAGCCCGAGCCAGATGATGTATGGAAGGGAGATGACTCTTCCTCTTGATCTCGTACTTGGTAAATCTGTAAGTACTGAGATTGAGAATGACACATGCTATGCAAATGAGTTGACTGATAAAATGGAGAAAATACACAATTTAGCTAGGAAAAACTTAGAATTATCATCTGGTGTGCAAAAGAGAGCATATGATCACAAGATTAAGCAAAATACTTACTGTGTCGGAGATGCTGTGTGGTTTTATGAACCTAAAAGTAAGAGAGGAAATAAGAACAAGAAACTTGCTAGGCCCTGGACGGGACCCTTTATCATCATAAGAAAGCTAAATGATGTTATTTACAAGATTCAAAAGAATGCTAAAAGCAAAGCAAAAATTGTGCATCATGATCGCCTTAAAGCATATCTCGGAGGAAATAAGCAACTTGGTTTAAAGTTTAAATTTAACTGAATATTGAATTCACAATGATTTTTACTTGATATAATGAAGAAAGATTATGGTGACAGACTTAACATTGAGGTATTTGTTACTTACAGGAGTGGGAGTGCACCATCTGTAGAAAACCGTTTGCCAGACACGACCTATGCCAGCCAGCGACACGTTCAGGAGTTTCACTCTGGATTTGTGTTTCAGTGTCTAAACTGTCAGGGTACCTTTAATAGAAGAAATTGTAATCACAAATGCACGAAAAATGAAATCAGACTTCAAGACATTGATGTGGTAGCATCTGATGGAAGCAGGGGAGATGAAGGCTTTCAAAAGCTTCGCGAATGGAAGGCCGAGACGCAGCCAAAATTGATCAAACAGATAGGAGGGAGAACAAAGAGTAATGATAGCAAAAAGAGAAAAAGGAGCAACTCACCTGCAACAGTTCAAGATATCAGAAGAGTTGAACATCGAGAGGAAAACTCAAGGGCGAGATCGAAGATTCAAACGTCAAAGAGAAAGGAACGGGGGCGTCCCAAGAAGAGATCTTATAAGAGTCGTTCTGTATGCAGTACAGCCTCCTCGTCCTCCAGCTCTAGATCGCCTACTCCTCGGAGGAAGGAATCTTCATCGCCCTCACCATCACGAGGTCTAACATCTCCATCGCCAATCCATCTGACTCCTCCTAGACAAGCCACTCCGGCAGTACCATCAGCCGCAAAAGCTTTATCTACAACATCAAAGACTCCTCCATCTGAAACATGCACTGCTGTAAAGAACTTGAAAGAACTACTTGAGTCCATGGCTACGCCGGCAAAATCATCAAAGTCAGACAGCGTCCCTCCAACTCCTGGCAAATTTCTTGAATTATCTCCCAATCACCACGTATTAACATGCTCTTCAAGAACCATCTCACCAGTTACCGCACAATTTTCACCAGCTCAGGAGTCACCACGTCATCAGTCTCCTGAATCTCATTCACCGGTTGCACCTCTCACTCCAACACAGCAGTCTCCAACGCCTCACTTATCGCCAGCACCATCGCCTGCACGTCCATCCACAGCTCCCTCCCCTGTCAGCAAAAATCTGCCTCCATCATCTACATATCAACAATCTCCTCCATCACTTTCGGCCGACACTTACCAACCAATCACAACTTCAGAATCAGCAACATCTGTTCCAGAACTCATCACAGGACCTCTCGTAGGACTAAACATCAAGACTCCATCTTTGGCTTTACTAGAAAATCAGAAGAATAACCGTATTGGACTGAACATTTCAGGAAGTTTTTTCATAACAACTGCGCACACACTTAGACAGGAGCCCTGTTCAATATTCTTTAAAATGATGGAGAAGGACTCACCATTCCGAGTAACTGATTCAAATAAATTCTTCTTTGACAGGGATGCAACACATTTTCCCCTTATTCTAAATTACTTGAGGAATGGAGCGAAAGTTGACAAGGAATCTCTCCCAGCAAACAAACGAACACTCCTCGAAATTCTTCATGAGGCTCGATATTACAACCTGCGCAAACTGCAAACTGCTGTATTACGACGCATGTACGACCTTCAGTGCTTTCAACTTTTTGGACCTACCAACTAAAAGAAGATCAGGAAATCTATGTGTAAGAAAGTGTGAAAATTTCTAAGTGCTAAATATATATATATATAATGTGCAAAATCATAAGTGAAATTATTATATCAAATATCATTGTGCCTCCGAAATTCAACTTATTCTACAAATTCATGGAAATCCGAAATCTTACAAAGTGCCTCTTCTATCCTCCGACTCCGAGATGCTATCTCCAACAGATGATGATCCTCCAACAGATTACCTCCAACATTAACTTGAGTGCCTGATGCTCCTCCCTATGGACACTGTAAGGTATAACAATCATTTTCAGGGAAGTAAGATCATGGACACTTTATTTAAATATTCATAATGCTAATTAACATTCATATCTTTAAATTTCTATTCACTTAAAATTAATGTGTTTCATTTTAAAAATGCTTCATTGTTCATATATTTGATGTTTGAAGGTAAATGGAGTGAGTTTACTATACTTTTCTATACATGTTGAAGAAATAACTCACATTTTTCTTATTACAATTCTATATTGCATTACATAATTGGTAATTTCCAATTTATCATTGATCTATAATTCATTCATGCACTCTAATAATGTAATTTTCACTTACCTTATTCATTGGAGTGAGAAAATGATAACTTTGGGGACCAAAGTTTTGTAGAAGGGGGGCTCTGAAATGCTCGACGGTGCATAAATGCAGTATATGAGAAAATAATTTATGCTTTTATTTCTTTCATGTTTTATCCATGTTTTGATCATTTTATTGTTAAAATGATATACTGTCATGACAGGACGGGTGGCTCGAATTTACTCGTAATTTTCTAAGTCCACGATCGTATATTTTTCTAAGAAGCATAAGGTAAACGTAATTTTGTTTTAAGAGGGATATGATATAGATGTATAATTGTTATTCAAACCAGAATTACTATGTTTTATTTTGTGTCTCTCATCTTTAAAAAAGATGATCCGTGTAAATTAAAAAATTGGAGACCGATCAGTCTTCTTAATACAGATTACAAAATTGCGGTTTATGCTCTAGCTACGCGTCTGAAAAATGTAATGCCTAAAATTATAAACAGCGACCAAAACGGATATATTAAAAATAGATTTATTGGATATAATATAAGATTAATACAGGATATCATCGATTATTCAGAAAAATTCAATTTAGATTCGTGTATTCTCTTTTTGGACTTTACAAAAGCCTTTGATACCATAGAATGGGATTTTATGCTGAAAACATTTAAAAAATTCGGGGATTCTTTCATTCATTGGGTGAAGGTTCTATATACAAATATAACAGCAAGCGTAAAAAATAATAACTGGCTTACAGAAAACTATCAATTATCTCGTGGAATCAGACAAGGTTGCCCGTTATCGTGTCTTATCTTCGTAATAGCAGCAGAAATTTTAGCAATTAAATTACGATCTAATGTTCATATTACAGGAGTAAAATTAAACAAAAAACATGTTAAAATTGCACAACTCGCGGACGACACTACTTTGTTTTTAAAATATTCCGAAATACCTCTTGCGCTTAAAATCGTAGAAAGATTTGGATCTGTATCAGGTTTGAAATTAAATAAAGAAAAAACAGAGGGAATATTTCTAGGGAAGAATAAAGGAAAAAGTAAAACGCATGAAAATATCAAGTGGGTGGATCATGTCAAATCTTTAGGTTTTCATTTTGGAGCAAATACAAAAGTTACATATCATATGAACTGGAAAGATAAGATATGCTCCATAGATAAACTCATCAAAAATTGGAAAAAAAGAAAATTAACTCTTATCGGAAAGAATGTCGTAATTCAAAATTTTGTTATTCCGAAAATTACGTATGTAGCTAGTGTACAACCGATTAAAAACGAACAAATCAAGGAATTGGAAAAAATAATTTTTAAGTACATATGGGATGAAAAAAATGAAAAGGTTAAAAGAGGTGTAATGATCAATGATCCAGAAAAAGGAGGACTTGGAGTGAGAGATGTTACAGCTCATATCGACATGATACTTATATTATGGGTAAAAAGAATAATTGAAAATAACTGCGAGGCAGGTTGGGCTCAATTGCCAAACTTTTACTTTAATAATTTTGGAGACAATTTATTGATATTTAAAATGAACATAAAACACATTAAAAAGATGCCCAAATTGAATATATTACCTGAATTTTATCTTTATGTATTAAAATCTTGGATAAAACTTAAACAAAATACCCCAGAACCAAAAAGTAATAGTGAAATTCAAAAGGAAATTATTTGGGGAAATGATTGTATAAACTTCAAGGGAAAATCGCTTATCTTTAGTAATTGGATAAAAGCAGGATTAATCTATATCAATGATATAATAGGCAAGAAAGGAGACATAGATCAAAACCTGATTCTCTCTAAACTTCATGATAAATCAAATTGGATAAGCGAATTGAGTATCGTAAAGAATTCAATTCCGAAGGAATGGAAATGTAGAATAAAAGGTGAAAATAAAATAAAACTGTTACCAAATGAAATTTCAATTTATTGTTGGTATAAAAAGAAACATATTGAACTGAAGAAAATTCAAAATAAAGTCATATATAAAATTTTAAGAGGTTTACGCTGCACTAAAAGTAAAGGCGTAGAAAGGTGGAAAGTAAACCTATCACTATTAAATGAAAAAAAAATAGTAAATACTTTTTATTTTATAACATATTGCATCACTGATAACCAAGAACGAATTTTTCGATGGAAATTACTTAATAATATTTTACCGAACGGGGTTCTTCTCCATAAATGGAAAATAGTCCCTTCAGCCAATTGTCTCAAATGTAATACAGAAGAAAACTATCTACATTACTTTATTTTATGTAAAGAATTAGAGATATTTTGGACTTTCGTTAGACAATTTTTCTTGACAATCGGATATAATACGGAAATGAAATCACTAGTTAATATTGTTTTGGGTTATAAAGTTGGAACAGAGGGACACAAAGAGGTTAATTTATTGCTATCTCTGATTGGATATGTCATATATAAACATTACCATAAAAGTGAAAGAAGAAATAATTATTGTAACATATTCCTTATACTGAAATCAGAGTTGAAAATTAGGTCAAAATTATATAAAAAAGTACAAATTTTTGAGCAATTTGCAAGATATCTAAATCTGAACTAATATGCACACACATGATCACTTTAGTAACAAAATCTATATAGTAACGTATATATATTAGTATGTTGTAATTAATCATTATTTGTAAGAATATTGCTGAATAACTTGAAATAAAAGAAAAAAAAAAAAAAAAAAAAAAAAAAAAGATGGTTGTGCTATGATGAAAAGGCTCAAATATCTATTTTAAAACCTTTCAATAACCTCAATGTCGCACTGCACAACTAACGAATAACTAAATACAACTAATATCACATATCTGTTTCAATATATATTATATCAAGGTATTGCCATGATGTATTATTATATACTGGTAATATCAAGAGCCAAATCTGAGCACAAAAAAAAAAAAAAAAAAAAAAAAAAAAAAAAAAAAAAATGTTTTATTTTGTATATTTGATGAAATCAACTTTGACAATCTGTTCGTAATGTTTACGTACGGCCGATTGCCGACTTCGTACAGGATGGATGCAACTCACCTTATTTTTACATGTTATACATTGTAACATTCGTAAACCCGGTTAGGATTCAATCTCTGAATATGTATATTAGGTTATCATTTAGTTAATTCCACTTGGAAGTGATTAGAAAGTCGTTAAATCCCGTTTATTTACATCGCGCACTTGTCAAATTCTTCGTTTGCGCCATCTTGGTTGCTGCGTCTGCACGTGCGCGCTAAGCGACCAGTTGCTATGGCGGGAGAGTATAAAGACCCGGGTACGGTCTGAGCTCGACGGAAATTGTATCCCGAGTTCGAGGAAAAACCTAAGAAATTTAGAGAAGAATAGAAATTATAGAGAAGAAAAGAAACTAAGAGAAGAAATTTAGAATCAGAAATGAGTGTAAGAAAACATATATTTTAGAACTTAGACAATTTTAAGAACTTTTTAATTCATAAATTTATTTTCTAAGTAAAACCTCCAAAATTCGCCTCCGAGATACGTTTTTGGCTACTTTACATTACTTTTGGTAAAACTTATGAATGAAACTTAGTATGAAATTAATTTAGGAATATATTTAAGTTAGGTTTTGAAACAATAATTATATATTTGGGCTATTTCCCCTTTTCGTCCGAGTTCCTCCAAGTTCGGTTGGAGGCCCTCCAAATCCTCCGACTTGCATCCATCCTCCAATTTCACTTGATAATTATTTGAATTGAATATATTTACTTATAATAAATAATGTTGAAACTTTAATCAGCCTCCAAATTATTTTGAGTTTGCTACCATTGAAATATGAGATACTTGAGTTGGATTCAAGGCTAGAGTTAGACGGACCCAATGTACAGAGTGTACACAAATTCTTAGTGCCGGCATTGTTGACACAGGGTGTTGGCCAGACAGCGGTCATCTAACAGTGAGAGAGGTTGTTTTACACCATGATTGTGCGTTCTTCGAGACCTCTGGGAAATCGGAATAGTGGAAGGGCTGTGCACACGTAATCCAGGATAACCACACCGTCTGTTACTTACGTAGCAGATGGCCGTCCTAAGTCGCGCCGGTTGCCCATTGGTCTCGTTTATTTATGTGTGGTCTCTTATGTTTAATGTTTCTATGGTATGAGTCGGTATTCCTTGTCCCTTTTGCGTCTCTTTCTGTGGGTGTCTGTTCTGTGGTTGTTTTTTTTTTGCATTGGGTGTTTTGGGATTTTGCTGTGTTTGCTGTAACCTGTTGTTATTGGAATCCCCTCCTTTCTTTCATATTCTAATGCAATGTCGCCATAACGTCGAATTTCATTGGTTGTTTGCTCCTTAGTTGCGGCAGTAAAATGAGAACATACTAGTCTTTGACGTTGCTAACGTCACATTTCGCCTTATAATAACAAAAATATAGATTACATTACAATGGGAATAACTAGACTGTGGACGGTAAATGCTAATTTTACGGTGCAAACATCCGTTAACACGTCGCCAGTAAACTAAGTTTGCCACCGTAAAATAAGCATTTACCGTGCGCAAACATAACATCAGAAGCTAGTCATTACCTAAATCATAGCGACTTCAATTATTTGAATTCATTAGTGCCCTATGTAATATCAGAGTTTAACAATCTCTCATTATGAAACTTAAAATGTAATTAAGATCAACAGATTGTGATTTTTATATCAAACATCAACGTACATTGCTGATTGGAAATGTTTTTCGAACAAACGAGTTAACATATTCTTCACTCATCTTGGAAAGACAAATATGGATAATGACAATATCCACATACACAATACAAAATCGATAATTCAGGAAATCATAAACCGAAGGCAAACAAGATAAAACAGGAACCAAAGCAAACAAACAAAAACCTCCACCATATGAAAAGAAGCGAGCTCCAAATATGGGAGCGAGACCAGGTGCCCAGGAAGAGTGAGCATCTCCTGCTTGCATGCAACACCCGCCGCTTCAATTCGGTAGAACTGTCACATCCGGTTACATCCATTTTAGAAGATACAAATATATTCAGTGGTTGGATGGTTCTAATGGTCTAAGACAGAATATCATCAACCATTTTGGACAATGGGGCATCATAGTGAGTGACGCAATCACCGTATAACTTCCTCAGTGGACGATGTTAGTCGGTCACAAACGTATCACTGATTGAGAAGCTTATCTGCAAGAAGCCTAGCTCTCAGAACAAAATCTGTGTACTTGGTACTTCCTCTGGCATAACGTATCAATTGAGATATGAACACGCCATAAGCATGCGATGAAGGGATGTTGCTTCTTAGGAAAGGAACGTTTGTGATGCTGAAAGTGAAGTCGTCACGTTTGTCGTAGAGTGAGATGTTCGAGTGACCACCAGTGTCATAGGACAACATTGTGTCCAATTAGGATGCTGAGTTATTTGTCTGTGCAGTTTTTCTTGATATGAATCAAACATCAAAAAACATAAACAGAGATTCTAGGCCATTCGGCACTGATCATGTAGATGATTTTTGAAGTGTTATTTGCTTGTATAATTATGAAAGATTACATACTAGCCATCAGAAAAAAATGCACCGACTTGTATTAAGTATTTGCATAAATGAGTTCGCTCCAGCCTGCTGAACACGGACTGAGGAGAGGGGTGGTTATCCATTACATATTCATATGTGTGTTACATGGTGCACTGCGTTTTGCTGTCTTCGTTGTGTTGTCATCATAATCATATAGTGACTAGACTTTATACAAAGCAATTGTACGTTCTAACATATGATACATTAACAAAGACAAACCTCTCGACCGCAAGCGCTAGATGTATTCAGGTTACATCGCTGAAAATTTCCTTCTATGCAACATTTCTTGTGCAACTCTGTCCATTCCCTTTATGCAATGATAGAAAACATTGTTAAAATGATGCAAAATTTTCCTTGATGTTACCGTTTTCAAACAGGTGACTCCCTCCTTGACTTTGAAATTATTATTCGATATATTGCTAGAACAATAAAGTTCGATCATCAGTGAATGAAAGTCAAACACAAAACCCGAAATCAGTTTCCAAAAATCACAATGAAAAAGCTAACAGATTCTTGAAAATTAAAATAAAACAGAACTTTGTCACGAGAAAAGAAAATAGGGCAAAAAAGACGAAGAATAACACAAGTTCATAGAAACAAGAAAGACAACTCAATCTAGTTAACAATCTCAGATTCCAATGCAAGGACGTAATGAATTGAAGGTGGCGCTTTAAAAGCGATATCTTGCTAATAAGTAGAGTTTAAACATATTCAATATAAATATAAAAGGAGTACCTAACAGTCATTCAGTCTCAAAGTCGAGAAGGCAAGGCCAAATCATGAGAATTCCCATCGGAACGGTTGCGAAGCTGAATCATTTAACATATTTGATGCAAGCTATATTATCTTAGTAAGAAGGACGAAAAATGAAGCTTAAATCTTATACAAATTTCTTTCTTCGTGTTATTTGTTATCTAAAATCAAGTTTCGCTCATTGGCCGCGGTATCACTGGTGAAAAGCAGATGCACGTACCATCGGGTACCTACATCCCGTCATGGCGACAGGTGATGTCGATTCGTATGTTTACATTCTTCATTATCAATTATTTAAACAGTTCGTGTTGGATTTGTGCAATCAACGTGAAGTTATGTTTAGACCAAGAAATGGTAATATGCATATGATCCTGAAAATAGAGTTAGAACACTATTTTTCGACCGAATCGTAATAACGATATGATGTAGGTACCGGGCATTCCTTTATGTAGGTACCACAAATCATTGCTTTAACACTGGTACCTACTTCCTTGTCATTTTCATAATCTCAACATACACTGTATATTTTACAACCAATTATGAAATTGCTTAATTCCCAGCATTTATTAATACGTAATTCTTACGTTAAGTGTACACTGTGTTATTTGTTGCTGTTAAAGAATGTAAACATACGAATCGGCATCGCCTGTCACCATGACGGGATGTAGGTAACCGATGGCACGTGCATCTGCTTTACACCAGTGGGAATGATAACCTAGAACAAGAAAATTACCAAAAATGATTGTAAGCAATGCAACCCTGAATAAATTCTATGAAGAAGTTACACTATGTGAAGAACTCCATTGACCTCAAAGCCTGCCAAGCATAGTGATTTCTTGTGGAATCCGCTATTACGGAATTTTATTGGAAAACATTTGCACAACAAATAGTACAATCAACGTAAATATACTGTTTGTTTGAATAATTTTAAACTAATTCCAAATTTTCAACTAATCAGGAGGGGATTAGATCTATAACAATTTACATATGTGCATGTTAATGATCATATTTCAACCTGAAATCAAAATTTTTCTTCGATCTTTGTTAATCGTCTGTATATCTATATGAGGTGATCAAACTTGAACTTATGGGTTTCTCTCTTTCTCTCGTATCCTCATACACATACACAAATTGAAATGTATGTTTCATGACAATAATTACAGTGCACTTTTGATTATGTCTCGTGGCATACGTCTCTAATCAAACTTAAACTCAGAGCAAAATTATCAACATAAAGTTTGTAGAAAGAAGAAAAAGAAGAAACCTCAAACACATATTATGATTGCTTTCTTCCAACACCATTTAGGTAAAATATTAGCTGGAATAATATGAAATAGAAGAATTTAAAAACTCTACCTTTCTCCAAAAATTGCACCATGATTGTAGAAGAAGTAGAATATGGATGTATAGATCCAATCCCAATCCAGCACACCGTTTCCTACAGCGAAGCCTTTGAAGTTAATACTAACATCATTCAGAACTAACTCGGAGAGCGTTGGTACAAAGAAGCCCCCATAACTCTCCCCTGCCATGAAAAACTCATTTCCCTTCAGTTCTGGAAACTTTTTGAAAAAGTGAGATAGTGCCTTGTAATTATCCAATGCGACCTGGAATAAGAAACTTTACCCTTTTACTCTGCTTTGTATTCAATCATTTGGACATTTATTTATGCCCGCGTCTGCTGAGTTCTGTTTGAGTTGAATTATAATATCTGATAGAAAATCAATAGATTTCAGCATACAGCGATTAAAAGGTACACATGTATACTGATAATAGGATAAAGCATTGCTTCACTCAACGAAGTACGATCAGAAAATAAGTTAAACATAAAACCCACTAAATTTATTTTCTATACATTATGTATTACAGATTTATGAAGGTTTTGTGTTTCCTAGGATCCTTGTGTATCCCCTGTCTTGTTAGTGACGTCACCTTGTAATGAGAAGGATGTTTGTTTAATTGTAATTAGCTGTATGTTTCTGAAGATCTCTGTGTATCCGGGTAACAGATAGGATTGTGTGCGAGTAATCCGGATATAAACACCATCCGCTATTATATGACCGCCAAAAGTAGGCATCGCTATAACACCGATCTTCCTGAATTTAAGTCATGTCAGTTGGTACATGGTTTTGTTGTTGTATCAAGTTGTCTCCTGTTTTTCTGACTCATGTTCGTTTAATCCTGTGGGTTTGTTCCGATCTGATCAGTGCAGACATGTCTTGTCAGTTGGTATTTGTTGTTGTATCAAGTTGTCTCCTGTTTCTCTGTCTCATGTTCGTTTTCTCATGTGGGTTTGTTCCGATCTGATCAGTGCAGACATGTCTTGTCAGTTGGTAATTGTTGTTGTATCAAGTTGTCTCCTGTTTTTCTGTCTCATGTTCGTTTTATCCTGTGGGTTTGTTCCGATCTGATCAGTGCAGACATGTCTTGTCAGTTGGTATTTGTTGTTGTATCAAGTTGTTTTGTCTCATGTTCGTTTCATCCTGTGGGTTTGTTCCGATCTGATCAGTGCAGACATGTCTTGTCAGTTGGTATTTGTTGTTGTATCAAGTTGTTCTGTCTCATGTTCGTTTCATCCTGTGGGTTTGTTCCGATCTGATCAGTGCATAAGAGTCTTATTGGAGATATCTTACAATTGATGAAGTAAATCTATTTTAAAAACTCTACGTGAAGTTAAAGTGTTTATGCAAATGGCCGTCCTAAGTCTGCACCGATTTCCCCATTGGTGTCGGTGGTATTTGTGTAGTTTGTGTTTGGTGTTTTGTTGTAGTGCTTGGTGTTCCTTGTCCCTTTTGCGTCTCTTGCTGTGTATGTCTTCTCTGGGGGTGTTTTGATGTTTTGTTGTGAGTGCTGCAATTTTGTCTTGTAGGAGATCCCAAACATTATTTCATGTATTCATTGTATTTTCGATACATTTTTCCATGACAAAGCTAGTTTAGATCTACCCGTCATATAAAACAAAAAAATTACGTCTGGGTCTAGTTTGGCGAGGGTTAAGTACCTGAAACGCACATGTCTGGTCCATGCTGCAAATTTTTCTGTTCTTAAATGATGCTATTAAAGTAGACGTTAAACTTTGGATAGAGATATCTAGCCTTTTTTGTTGTCAAAAATTCTAAACATTGCACTGAAGAGCGCTTTCCGAGAATTTTTAAGACATCGAGTTAAAAAAAAAACACTCACTACCCATTAGACTAAAGGGCTAATGATTTAAAACAGTGTATAGGAACAATAATAGTAAGTTATTCTTAATGTGAAAAAAATGTGAATCATAAAACTCGTATTTAAATTAATTAAGATCAGAAACAAAACCACTCAAACAAAATACGCTGTGTATTTGAGTGTTTGTGTTTTTATCTATATCATTCATTCCCTCTGAAAAAAATATTTCAAGCTGCTGTTACTATGATAACTTACCATTGAATCTGTGTATTCTTTGATAGGTTGGTCAGTGTAGGAATACCCAACACCTACCGGGGCTTCCAGGTAAAGCATGTTAGCTACCTGTAATTAGTGAAAGTAAAACCCAAAACCCAAAACCCAAAATCAGATTCAAAAAATCAGAACCAATAGACATACAAATTCTGAAAAATATAAAACGTAGGAGATCACTAACAGTGAAACAGCGGAACGATCTCTCAAGAGAGAAGAAAAAAGTGGACAAGCACTAGAAACATAACACTATCTATGAGCAATCAGAAGAGTCCTGTGCAAGAACGGAATGTGGCGCTGTTAATGTACGTGCTATATATGAATGAGTTTAATTTAAACATATTTATTCAAATATAATTTTTTCCACAACATTCGTAAGTCTTTGAATTGTGGTTTTTGGATATGGTTTCGGCTTTTGTGTTTGACTTTCATTCACTCATCTATTAAGAACAAAGGGGGTTCATACTATATTCCCGGAATCAGATATTAATATAAGAAACTACCGAAATTCGTTGAAGGTGGCGCTACTTTAAGAAAAAACTTAAGTGAAGAAATAAAGACGCATATTCGCTCCCACGCAATTTTATCTCGTTCCCTCGAAATATCATTTCGTTCCCACGAAATATCATTTCGTTCCCATGAAATAGTATTCCGGGGGAGAAATATTATTTCGAGGGAACGAAATAATTTTATTTTTTCACACGGCCCTTTACAGCCACTATAGGATCCGATTTAACATAATTCTGTTATATAAGGTCCCTGTCAAAAGTCAGATCTGTATCATGATACATTCATTTTTTTTTTATCAAACCAGCATTTTGCATTTAAACAATATCACTGTTCCTTAACTTTTGTCTTTGTGTATATAAAACAATGAATCAATGACAAACGAAACTTACTTTATTCCAAGAGAACGGGTTCATTTCTAGTCTAACCCCATCATCTTGCAACTGTCGAAGAAATTATTTCTAAATATTTGAACAAGTTATGGGAATTTTGTATCTGAATGTTTTTGATTTCGTCATCTTTGAGAGATATCTTTAAGAATGAAAGAAATTCAATGTGAAATATATACGTTAATACTGTTTCTTTTTCTTAAAATAAAGTCAACTTATACATAATATAAGGCTCAATATAAATTACGTTATTTGTATACCTTGAATGGACCATGTTCTAGCAAAAGTCCAACCATAGAGCTACATCCGGGTCCTCCGTTAAGCCAGAGAACAACTGGATCGTATTGTGGTTCAGGGGTAGCAGATTGGATAAACCTTCAAACGAAAAAAGTGATATTCAATTCCTGACCCTTTATAGTATGGCGCTTTCCGTCTTGTTATGTCCATGACCTAATGCTTGGAAACATGATAAATCTTCGACCCAAGAGTATCCATTATTGCTAACATTTGAACGAATATTGCAGCTTTCAAACTTCAAGATTACGGGTTTTTACATCATTTGAGAAAACAAAATTTTACTATTACCCAAGGGAGCAACCATTTGATTTTTATGGGGGGAGGGGGGGGGGGGCAGGAAGACTTTGCAAAAAAAATTTTCCGGATCAAAATTTTAGGGAAAAAAAATTTCCGGCCCGAAGGACCGGCGAAAAAATTTTTCCGGAGCATGAAATTGCCCCTCCCCCCTCTCTTCCAACCTTTCCACTGCCAAATAAACACTTTTTTGTGTATCATAAACAAATTAAAAAAAAAATGGAACAAACTTTACGCAATTTGGAGTGAATAAATAAAATTCAAAAGTCATTAGCACCATATAGCCTGTCTCCGTTGAGTATCATTTTCATAAACAGATTATAGGCACCATATGCCATTCAAGAAATTAAAATGAAGTGATCTGCTGGCAAGAGATGAACTCATTGTGTGTTTGATGTTTAATATGACTGAAAAATCACTTTGAATTATTTAAACTTTAGAGTAATTTTCAACATTGGAAAATTATGAAAAAAAATAATCCGGCCCGAAGGGCCGGCGAAAAAAAATTTCCGGCTCTTAAAATGGCCGAAAAAAATTTTCCGGCCGGCAAAAGTCTTCCTGCCCCCCCCCCCCCCCCCCCCCCCCCCCCATAAAAATAAAATGGTTGCTCCCCAATAGTCATCAAGCATTTCTAAAATGAATGTGAGGAAGCCATCATGTCATGAATTTTTTATTTAGCAAAACGTTGACTTATCAGAAAATACTTTCTTTACCCTCTATCATTAACAAGTACATGTAATAATATTCTATATAGTTTGAGTTAAACGTCTTCATGTACATTGATAAAGTAATATGTATAAAGGATGGATTAGAATAGCTAAATTATTCAGAAAGATATGCGGTAGCGAGCCAAAGAAAAGTTTAGTAAATTGACCGAAAAATTGCAGATTTATGGTACAAAATGTTGCTATTTTAAACAACGTTAATGCATCATAAAATTTTGTAATTGGAAGGGGGATGTACCCTCCTTCTCCTACGCCCTAGATGGATGTACGATGTATGCAGTTCGTTTGCTGCTCGTATGACTTTGAATACATAAATAAAAAGAAACAAAATAACTCGGTTCGCCTAACTGAGACATAATGGGACGGTTCTTTTGCTCTTTCAATACACAGTTTTAGAATATACTGACCAATAATGAAGCTTCCTGTCGCCCGTGCCATTCAGATAACCAGAATAATGTTTCCATGGCAACTGAACACCTAGTCCTGGCAACGGCATGGTCACTTCGTCCTCTGTGGGTGCCGCCCTCACTGCTAACAGGAGGTAAAGGGCAATAACCGCTCTCATTGCCAAGTCCTCCTGTCAAAACTGTAAAACAGTAGCTAAAATAAGATTCCGAAATATTATTCGTTTCTAATAATATGACATTATAGCACAAAACATAAAAAACTACCGTACATCTAATATGTTTATTGAATTTGAAGACGTTTAACAATTTGTACCCGAAATGGCCTGTGCTGCAAATATATATCTTCCTAAATGATGCCATGAATTTAAAGACGAGTAATATGTCATTACCCTTTAACCCTTTGACAAATAACTGTTTAAATCACCATAGTAATGTCATCAAAATTTTATAACAGAACAAAGTTATGACTTACCTACCCGAGTGACCTCAGAAAGAGATGCTGATTTATCAGCTTACCTGTTTAAATAAACTGCTCTTTGATACCCATCTTTATTTTCGTTGATCAGTACAACGATTATCTATTCATCAGAAAAGAATATAACAAAGCAAGCCTTGTTTAGAAAAGGAAACAACAATTATATGTCTCCTAATCTTTCTTAATGCAGTCCGTCCGGCAAGTTTGGAGATTTTCTAAATTGTGGCGTTCTTGTCTATTCGACGATTTACAACGTATTTCTGTGTATAACTTGCGAACAATACTTCTCTGTTTTATTGTGTAAATTGTATATTGCTACTCACACTAAATTTATTCATGGTATGATTTTCATAAAGTGCATATTAGATATAAAAAGATTTCATTGTACAAGTCGACTTCCTTTAGAGTCAGACTGACGTGTCAGCGTTTACAGAGATAAGCCAGATTCCAATCCTGTGGAATATATGACTATGATACTCCATAGTTATCATTCTGTTACACTAGATTAAAGGATATGCCTTGTTTCACCATCTGTCATATGCACTATATATCAATATGCTTGTTTGTTAGAAGATTACAGTATTACAGTTTATTCTGCTCACTTCCTGGTTGTTTCTTGGTATGACAAATTTCGTTTATGACAAATATGGAAAAAAAACATATCCCTGTCCAGAAGTACAAAATCGTTTATCGAAAAATCATCTAACCACTGGCATACAAAACCAGGGTAAAACCAGAACTAAGGCAAAGGAACAGAAATAAAAAAAAGTCTACCATATGAAGAGAAGTGAACTCCCTGCGAAGGAGTGAGATCAGGTACATTTGTACCCAGGTAGAAAGAGCATCTCCTGCTTGTATGTAACACCCGCCAGTTCAATTCTGTATAAAGTCTTATTCGATTACTCCCACAAAGAAAGACAAACGTATAAATTGGTATGTCATGGCACAAAAGGTCTACGTCAGAATATCATTTATGACTCTGGACAAGGGGACGTCATAGTGTGCTATCATTTCCCCATATCGAACATAGAACTTCCTCAGTGACGATGTTAGTCGGTCAAAGATGTATCCTTGACTGAGAAGCTTAACTCATAGCCTCTTAGAACAAAATCTGAGCTTGCCCGAGCATAACGTATTTTGAGAAATGAAAATGCCATTTGCTTGTGACGATGGGATGTTACTACTCAGAAAAGGAAAATGTGTTATATTGGGATAGACCTTAGAGTGAGGTGTTCATATTACCATAGGCGTAATAAGCCAACATGATATCCCGGTTGTCAATCGGTAATTGAAAGGAGGGGATCTCCAAATGTGACTAGCTAGGTACGCTAGAGCCTGTTCCCATGTTTCTGACTTCCATGACAAAAATATAAAAAATTACCAAAAAACTGAAGGATTTAGATATCATAAACTTGAAAAAAAAAAATTGGAAATTTTACAATAACTTTTCTGATGTTAAACGTCTTTAAATTCTATAGCATCATTTAAGACCAGATACATTTTCACCATGGACCAGACATGCACGTTTAGAGTACTTAACCCTCGTCAGTGATCCTCAGTCTAAACTATGTAATATAACCAAAAAGTGTGAAAATTATTATGTCGAAAAAATGTACCGAAAAACGTAGCAGAATGGGTGGGATATGATGCTACAGCACCCACGTTTTAAAAATTTCAAAAACTTTTGTAAATTCTTTCAAAATTTGGGACGACTCCAGCATCAGAGTATGTATCTTTGGGAATTTCATTGCCTTCATTTTACGGTGACCTTATAAACAAAATCAGAAGGATCAAAGTCAGATCAAACTTTAACCACAAATGTAAGAAAATAGTCGGTCGCCTGCTTTACCGAGGATATGATCCTAAAGTCATCACTAAAATACTGGGCATGGTACTGGACCAATCTACAGTTTTGTACCAGTGTCTTTCTCAACGTTGCACACTGATCAACCATGACGACGGGACTCCATAATGGGCCTTGTTTAAATCTCATCAGAGAAAACTTTGTCTTGATTCTCTGTCCTATTTGAAAGTTGGTCAGACTTCTCCGGTGATTGATCTTGAGCTCGCTTCAGCCAGCAGAGCACACATTGTTATACGCATGCCATAGATTTTTTTAGGTCCATTTACATAGAATCTGTGTTACAAGAGGCCGCTGCGTTTAACTATCTTGTTTGTGATGTCACCTTACTGTGAGAAGTTTTATGTTTATATATGGTGTGTCTATGGAGACCTCTGTATATCCGGATAAGTGGGAGGGCTGTGCAATCCGGATAACCACACCATTTGCTAATGGCAGATGACCGTCCAAAGTCGGCGCCGGATGCAAATCGGTTTCCTTCCTTTTATGTGTTGTCATCAATGTTTAATGTTTCTATACGTCTGTAACGATTGTTTTGTATGATGTTCTAGTGAATATTGTTGTGTCTTTTTGCGATTTGTAGTTTTGTATGATGTCATTTATGTGTCACTTTCTTGTGGGTTTGTTTCGCTGGGTGAGTGCAGGGTGGTCATGCTGGAGATCATTCCTTTTCCTAGCTTATTCAACAGACAACAAAGAAGATCTCAAAGTCATGGCATTCGTAAATATCTTCGATGACTTGGTTCCATTTTTTAAAGACCCTGTAGGCTTACATTATATTCCTACCAAATTATACTCTGTTCCTTTACGGATATTACACGAAACCTACGAATATACTAAGGACCTCACATTTACCGATACACTATAATAAAGACTATAAGGTGCCATTATGGCCATTTCTGCTTTTCGTTTATTTCAAGCAGTTAGATAAGTCAGAAGAGAAAACAAACCGCCCTTTTATTAAAGTAAGATTTGCAAACAAAGGTATTGATGAATTGAATCGTGGTCAAATTTTGGATCACAAACTTGTCACAGAAAAAACCCACCATATTTCAAAAGAAAAGAAACTCCTTGTATTTCCTGTAGCTACATGTACACACCAACATTTGCATCTAAAATTTACAATTACAAACGATTCCTGCAGTCTATTGATTTAAGTGATCCATCCATTTCCTTGCGAATGTTCTTCATCGGATTTCAAATACGTCGTCACGTTTGTCAAGGAGTGAGGTGTTCATGTGACCATCAGTGTCAAATGACTACATTATGTAAAATAGGATGCTGAATTATTTGTCTCTGTAGTTAATTTGACTTCAAGCTCCAACGGATAGATTCTGCTAAGGTATTCCGCGAATTTTGGATTATTGATGGACAGCACATCCTCTATATATCTGCAAGTGAAATTAAAGTCAGGAGCTAAGTAATATTTCCCTTCAGAAACCAAAAATTGAATGAATTCAGCTTCGTACGAGTAAAGAAAAATGTCGCCAAGGAGTCGGGCACAATTGGTCCCCATTGGAATTCCGACAATTTGTTGGACGACCTTTCCTCCAAACACAACAAAAATGTTGTCGATCAGGAAGTTTAACATCTGAATAATATCTGTTTCAGTGTACTTATTTTCAGAATATCCAATCAAGTAAATGTAGGCTTTGGAAAAGTTTGTAAACATACTATATCTAATTGTGAAATTCTCCATTTTAAACACTTGTATGAAAGGGTATATATATGCACAACCAATGTAATTCCCTGAGATATTACTATTGAAAGGAACGTGCTGAAATTCGTGTATTAACACTCATGACGTCACAATACGTAAGATCTAAAGAAACATGCCGCGACGGCTGTTCTAACCTGCAAACTGAGCCCGCGGTGAGATGAATTTAAACGTCACCCATTTACCAAGAAAAAGCAATTTCAATTCAATTTCAATAACATATGTCCTGTTCATTTATAACTATCCTGTCAAATTCACATCATTTGGTTCGAAAATAAAACATATATTTATTTCTCAAATCTGCATTGTGTGGCATTTTAATGCCTTACTGTGTCTAGGAGCAAAGGAGAATAAAAACAAAAGAATATATTTTATCAAATTCGCGAAGTCCTAAAGGAAGCCTTAGATAAGAACATCAAACGATGGTGTTAATCGGAAGGAGTCGAATTGCATGCTCTGAACTTTCGTCTACTAATACATATATCAAAAGCAATGAAAGTGCATCTAACATTTTAGGCAAGCATAACAGTGAACTGTCTTCATTCAATATCTCTATTTCTAAATTGGATCTCCCAACACTATATTGCATACCGAAACTGCACAAGTCTCCTTACAAATTTCGATTTATTGCTAATTCTAGTAACTGCTCCACTACAATTTTGTCTAGAAATCTGACGTCAGCACTTACTGCTATTAAAGAACACATAACTAGATATTGTGAAACGGTTCTAAACAGGAACGATGTAAATTTATTTTGGTCTATTAAGAATTCAGGGGATGTGATTGAAAAAATGAAATCTGGAAATTTCCAAGCCAATACGATTTCTTCATACGACTTCTCTAATATGTACACCACACTTCCTCATGACAAAATTAATGATCGATTATCTAATCTCATTAAATGGTGTTTTGATCGAGAGCGAAAAACTTACATTTGTACATCTGAATCGAAGGGTTTCTTTTCCTCGACAGACTACAAATCATACAAATCATGGACATGTAGTGACCTGTGTAATGCCTTGTCCTTCCTCTTGGACAATATTTATGTTAGATTTGGTGAGGATCTATACAAGCAGGTTGTAGGAATTCCTATGGGTACTAACTGTGCGCCTCTTGTTGCAGATTTATTTTTATACACTTATGAAAAAGAATTTATCCAAAATCTTCGAAAGCAAAGAAAATTTGATGAGCTGAAATGTTTCAATAATACTTCTAGGTATCTGGATGATATTCTAACCATTGACAATCCTGCTTTTGAATTATATAAGAATGAAATTTATCCACAAGAATTAACCCTTAACAAGGCAAACCTTTCAAATACAGAAACACCCTTTTTGGACCTTAATATCAAAATTGTAAACGGAAAGATTCATACAAGTGTATATGACAAAAGGGATGATTTTGGATTCAACATAGTAAATTTCCCTTGGCTTGCCGGTGATGTTCCAAGATTACCGTCATACGGCATTTACATATCACAGCTCATCCGGTACGCTAGATCATGTACTGATATTTTGGATTTTCACAGTAGAAATTTACAAATTACCAAAAAACTTTTAGGTCAAGGTTTCCGCTTTCATAAACTAGTTAAGACTTTCTGGAAATTTTACAAAAATTACAGTCAACTTCTTTTAAAATTCGGATCTATACATGCAACAGAGTACATTACTATGGGTATTACACAACCTGTCTTTTATGGTGATATGATAAACAAAATAAAAAGGATCAAAGGTAGGCAGCATAACCATCGAAAATGCGTCAGAATCATCAAACGCCTTTTATACCGTGGGTATGATCCTAATGTCACCAGACGGACAAAAGGCTTGGTACTTGACCAATCTACAGTCTTGTACAAGCGCATCCTTGAGACTTGCACTCTGACTGACTGTGACGACGGGACTCCATGACGGGCCCTGTCCAAACCTCTTTAGAGAAGACAGGGCCCCGACCACCTGTCCTCTCTGAATGTCAGTCGGACTCCTCGGGTGATTACATACATGAGCTCGCTACAGCCGGCAGAGCACGGACTGTATTACGCATGCCCCCTTTTTATATCCATTTACATATTCATCTGTGTCTATGGGGCCTCTGCGTTTCGCGGTCTTGTTTGTGTGATGTCATCTTACAGTTAGGAGGTTGTTTTACACCACAATTGTACGTTCTTCGAGACCTCTGGGTAATTGGAGAAGTGAGAGGGTTGTGCGCACGTAATCCAGGATAACCACACCATTTGCTACTTGCGTGACATATGGCCGTCCAAAGTCGGCACCGGTTACCCATTGGTCTCGTCGGTTTAGGTGTAGTCTTTTGTGTTTGATGTTTACATGTAGTGTGTCTCTTTTCCGTCTCGTGCTGTACTCGTCTTTTGTGTTTTTGCATCGGGTGTTTTGGTGTTTTACCGTTGATGCTGCAACGGGGTCTTGTTGGAGATCTCCTCCCTTCTTTTTCTGAATGACTAGAAAGCCCCATTTTGGATATTACTGATATTTGAATAGATGACTTCCACGAAAATCCTCATCTTTTTGAAGATCGTAGTTCTAAATCAGAAAGATACTTCAAATCTAAAGTCACATAATTTGCATGAAAAATGTCTTCGCGCCTGCAGATAAAACAGCCAACAACACCATCATCATTTGAAAAAGTTACTTCATATTACCTTTAGTTTCGGAACTTTCGTCTACAAATACTTATATATAAAAGAAATGAATGTGTCCCTAACATTTTGAGCAAACATATTAGTGATATTTCTTCATTCAACATCCCTATATCAAAATTGAATCTTGCTACAATTTACTCTATACCAAAACTGCAATAGACTGCTCACAAATTTCGATATATTGTTAATTTTAGCAACTGCTCAACTCCAAATATTCTTAATAGGAATAATGTAAACTTCTTTTGGTCTATTAAAGATTAAAGGAATGTGATTGACAAAACTGTGGAATCTAGAAATTTTCAAGCCAATACGATTTATTCATACGACTTTTCTAATATATACACCACGCTTCCTCACGACAAAATTAATGCTCGATTGTCCAAACTCATAAAACAGTGTTTTGACCGAGATTGGAAATCTTATATTCGTATATCTGAATTAAGATGTTTCTTTTCCGCTGCAGAATACAAAGCATTCACCTATGTGTTTACATAAATGAGCTCGTCACAACCGTCAGAGCACGGACTTACGTACGCCCTCTTTTTATATCAATTTACATATTCATCTGTGTTGCTTTGGCCCCTGCAATTTGCGGTCTTGTTTGTGTATAGTCATCTAACAGTGAGGAGGTTGTTTAAAACCACAATTTACGTTCTTCGAGACCTCTAAGTAATCGGAATAATGGGAGGGTTGCGCACACGTAATCCAGGATAACCACACCGTCTGCAGATGGCCGTCCTAAGTCGTCAATGATTGCCCATTTATCTCGTTTGTTCATGTGTTGTCTTTTGTGTTTCATGCTTCTGAGGTGTGAGTTCATGTTCATTGTCTCTTTTAGTTCTCTTTCTGTGAGTATCTCCTCTGTGTATTTGCGTAGGGTGTTTTTGGGGTTTTGCTGTTGGTGCTACAATCGAGTGTTGTTTGAGATCCCTCGTTTCTTTGATAATGCGTTAATGATAAAACATTTTTCATCTTTCAGAAATTGACCATATTTTCTATGTAATCTAAGAAATTTCAAAGCTTTCATATTCTCGTTTTATTCCATATACTGTTACTTATTCCATTACTCAAAGATAGGTAACTCTAAAATGCAATATATACAAATCAGCCCTGTCTGCAGGCTTAGCAATATCGCGTTATAATTGGATAATGGTTTTTATGTGAAAAAAGATGGTTCCTCAAACAGGACCTACAGCAATACACCAGTACAAAGAAATCAGAGGACATTGAGTGGACATAGAAACAAGATTGGCAAAACATCAAAGACGGTATCAAAACGCAAAACAAATAGTACTTTAATTAAAGAATAACCTGTTGTGGGTATATTTTGTGAATTTTTAAACAATGTATGTTACATTTATATAAGAATAGGAGTAGTTACCTGGTTTAAGCACTTGAAAAGATAAAAGATTGGTAATTTGAAAAAAATATTGTTTTGAAATAATTATCTATATATGTGGCCAAATGAAGACATGTAATGATATCGAATGTACTTTATAAAAACAAAAAGAAAAAACAAATTTGAGAAGACAGACTATGCGAATGGATATAAGGGAAATTCAGAATTGATCAATTATAGGTAAAGATCACCGCGTGGGATCGAAACGTACGATGTTGTGAATCCTTACATAGTCCTTTTTTTCTAAATTTAATTTTACATACGGTGGCAGTGAAGGGCCGTGTGAAAAATATTTTTTTTGTCTTTTCCACGAAAAATTATTTCGTGGTAACGAAATGATATTTCGTGGTAACGAAATGGTATTTCGTGGTAACGAAATGATATTTCGTGGGAACTTAATAATATTTCGAGGGAACGAAATATTAATTCGAGGGAACGAAATAGTATTTCGTGGGAACGAAATATTATTTCGTGGGAATAAAATATCATTTATAGGGAACGAAATAATATTTCGAAGGAATGAAATAATTATTTCGTGGGAACGAAATAATTTATGCCTCTACACATGCGTACACCTGTCAAATTTTAAGATATCAAAAGACGTCAAAATAAGAAAGTATGCTATATAGGAATTATTTGAAATAAGGGTTGTTTTCACATATTTGGTGCTCTATTGTGAGTGCTACTGAGATTGTCGTCAGGGTTTTCTTTATCTCATTTGCTCATGATCCATAGGTTTCAGTTCACATATATCAAAGTTCATGTGACCAAAGTTAAGGTCATCCAATATACTTATAATGAAGTTGTATATGCTAATCATGCTCGGACTTAAACTATTAAACAATTTAATGAATCACTTTCATATTTAAGTATGGTGTTGCTCATAACTCTTTATATCTTCTTGGCCCAAGATAATGTGCCCGATGTCAATGTTACTTTGGGATGTGGGAGACATCAGATTTTTTCTGAAAAACTTTTTATAAATTGATATCGCCATTCGAGTAAATGATTTGTTTTCCTGACGCCATATTTCTCCTACTACTAGTAAATCTTGAAAACATACCATCCAATAAAATGCGGAATTAGCATTTAATTGGCAAAAATGGTTCCTTCTATAAGACTATTTATCCCCTATTTTTTGTTATCACATTTTTTTAGATATCATGAATTTATTCTTTTATATCACCAACTCGATTATTTGATATAAAAAATTGCATTTGTGATATCTTTAATTCGAATACGTGATATTACAAAATCGATTATTTGATTACGTGATATTACAGAATCGATTATTTTTAATTCGAATACGTGATATTACAAAATCGATTATATATCAAAAAATGTAATTGTAATTATTCATATCACAAATTCGATTATTTGATATCACAAATTCAGCTTTTTGATATAAAAAATTGATTTTGTGATAACAAAAAAATCAATTTCTATTAATTGTTTTACTATTTATTCCCTATTTTGTATTTCAAAAAAAGAATATGTGATACTAGTATCACAAACTCGATTTTTTGAAATTACATATTCCATACTGCGTAATCACAAAATTGAATTGAATTATTTTACAAATTCAAATTTGTGACTTTGAAGAATCGATTTTGTGATGTCACAAAACATAATTTGTCATTTTAGTTAGAATTTGTGATACAAAAAATGACGTAAAAATGAAAAAATCGAATTTGTAATTTTTTGACATCACAAAATGGATTGTATGGTATCACAAATTCGAATTTGTGATATAACAATTTCAATTTTGTGCTATCACAAAATGAAGTTTGTGATATCAGAAAATCGATATTTTGATATCACAAAATATGACGGAATGAATAGTAAAACGGCGCCTCATACTTCTTCGCATAATTCCTGAAAACTGTCTGATTGAGACTATTCAAAGAAGACGTCGAATTTGCAAGAATCTCAAACAAATGATAAAGTCTTTGACGTTTCTAAACCTCCAATATCAAATTTCCGGTATTGTGTCTGTTTTTGTTTGTTATGCCTAGTCTTTGATAGTAAATAACATCAAAGAATTCGTCATTCTATTGAAATATTTAAAATGGATGTATAACAATTGATGTTTTATATGATTTCTAAGGATACCGAGTGACTCTGTAAAACATCGAGGAATTCTTATCATAAGCTGATAATCTCATGAATTTCACAATAATGGTGCACATAATTATGAAAAAGATTTATTTTGCCTCAAACTTGTTCGTTATGCAAAATAAGTACATATCAGTTATTCAGTCTCAAAGTCGAGAAGGCAAGGCAAAATCATTGGAATTTCCATAGGAACGGTTGCAAACCTTTGAATGATTCGGAATGTTAGAACAGGTGTCCGGGGAGAGTCAGTGTATTTTGATCGCATGCTACACCTGTCGCAACAGCTCCATGGAAAACTATCGAATTCGGTAAATGTCTTGATGCCAAGCAACACACAGATGAATATAAAAATGGGTATATAAAACAAAGGGCGTACGAAGTACAGTGTTCTGCCGGCTGCAGGGAGCTCATGCATGTTATCATCCCAGGAGTCCGACTGACATTCAGAGACGACAGGTGACCGGGCCCTGTGTTCTTTTGAGAGGTTTATTCATTACCCGTCATGAAATCCCGTTGTCACAGTCAGTCACAGTGGATGTCTTGAAGAATGCGCTGTTACAAGGCTGACTGAAGATTGGTCAGTGTTCATCTGGTGACATAAGGATCATATTCACAATACAAAAGTCGGTTGATAATTCTGACGTATTTTCGATATTGATTCTGTTATTCTGGGTATTCTGTCTACCTTTGATCCTTCTTACATGTTATTTTGTTAAAATATGTCGTCATAAGAGGCGGATTGTGAAATACTTAAAGAAATTTACTCTGTTGCTTGTATAGGTCCGAATTTGAAAATAAAAATTTCAAAAATGTCTTTTAATGATGCTATTGAATTTGAAGACGTTTAACATTTTTAAAAGGTTCTTTATTGAAATTCTTGGTGTAATTTCTGAATATCCAGTGAATATTGAACTTTAACAAAAGAAATCTTATCACAAGAAGTCATATAAGTATCTAGCGACTCTCTAGATGTACTTTTCAAAATGCAGTCCCGTCTTGCATCACAATGTCCTGGGTTCGCTCTGGCTCTCAATATGACCTTGCCCGAAGGGGTATTTTTGAAACTCGCAATCATGTTCCTCCTTCTCGAGATCACTACGGTAAACTCAGAGGATATCTGAATGTTGACATTATTTTCCTACGCCGCGGCTTTCGGTTGCTATGTAAACAAATATGGCCGACACATTGCCAACCAAATGCATAGCAACGCTGGCGTCATTCGAATTCCGAAATCTGGAATCTGCCCATGTTTGAATGTTAGACATTGTACCAAAGCCTGTCTGGCCTTCTTAGTGGTATTCATCTCGCGTTTACGAAAACGGAAGCATTGACCCGAAAAAGAAAAGAGTACCAAAATCTGACTACAGTTTTGACTTTACGATATCTGGGTAGATATTGTTCCATTTGATAAGTACAAATAAAAAGAAATGGTGACAACCAGCCGTTTTCCACGAATCATGAAGAACATGGGCAACCCTTTTCCCAAAGGCTACATTGTAATAAAGCGCCTAGCGGAATTAGATGAGCCTTGGAGACCAAGATGGATGCAGTCCCGCACAAAATCGGAAAATACCAATGTGTGCAAAATGATATGTTACCCTGTTTCCCTAAATTTCATGCTGCTTTCCATAGATTTAATGACGTCAGATACCTGCAAAAATGGAAAGTAACTCACCGAATTGGTTAGACAATCATTCAACAAATATCTTTCAAATCAATGAAGGGGGTTATGAAGTGAATTGATAAATTTTTGGTATTTAATCCGGGTTTTTCTCTCGAATACCTTGAGTTAAAATTGAAATCTTGAATTTTTTTAGAAATTGATCATTCTTGTTCTTACACATGCATAGATCGTTGTCTTAGCTGCTGACATACGGTATGCCTGAAATCTCCCAACGTATTGCCGTGCCTACCTTTATTATATGTATATGAAACCCTTCGTCGTACAACAGCAAATCTTCCAGTTCACGAAAAATGCGTCGTTTGAGGTGGATATTATTCAGTTTTACATATGACAGAATGAGTAAAAAATTCAAATACACAAATGGCGGTATTGAAGGATGGCATTCGCGATTCTTCGCGATTACATGCTGAAAGTATGTTCCAGGTATAACTCTTCAATGGACATTGTAGGCTCACATTCATACCAGTCTGGTATGAAGTTATTCATTATGGTATCGTAAGACAATCCTTGTTGTCTGTAGTCGAGGATCATTTTACCATCCAGTCTCCATGTATACATACATGTATGGTTGTCCCTGGGGTCGATATCTTATTTCATTTATAATTTGTACTGTTTTAGAGTATTCCCCATTTATGTAAGAACATGAAGCATGACGAATTTCAGTCATAAATAGGGTGCGCCTTGTGTTTCTTAGTAACGCCTTCGCATTCCTGATGTTCGTATACCTATGACTGTTTGAAGAACGACCATAATAACGTGTTGGGAAGCGAGAGAAAATTTAGAGATGTTCTCTGTAATGTGTTGTTAATGATAAACTTTACTGCTGACGTTTTTACGTCAGATGCAGCCATTGTGTTTATAGAGTGAATGTTATAGATAGCTTTTACACTTCCATCGACTTCACATTTGTCTTGTAAGATATGTTTATCTTTAGAACGTTCTCCAATTCGAGTCTGTCAAAGGGGACGTAATCCTCTTTATTTACCGATAAAAAGTTCGAAATGACAAGTTGGCATATAATGATTCTGTAAAAATCGGCTTCCAATGAAATACAATGAAAGAAAAGGGAATGATCTCCAACATAACCACACTGCACACACCCAGCGAAACAAACCCACAAGAAAGTGACACATAAATGACATCAGAGAAAACTACAAACCGCAAAAAGACGCAATATTCACTAGAACATAATACAAAGCAATCGAAACAGACGTACTGAAAAATCAAAAATTAATGACAACACATAAAGGAAGGAGCCCAATATGCACTCGGCGCCGACTTTGGACGGTTATCTGCTATTAGCAAATGGTGTGGTTATCCGGATAATATGCGCACAACCCTCCCACTTATCCGGATACACAAAGGTCTCCATAGAGAAACAATTGTTGTATAAACATAAAACTTTTCACTGTAAGGTGACATCACAAACAAGATAGTTAAATGCAGCGGCCTCTTGTAACACAGATTCTATGTAAATGGATTTAAAAAAACTCTATGGCATGGGTATAACAGTCTGTGCTCTGAAGCGAGCTCAAGATCAATCACCGGAGAAGTCTGACCAACTTTCAGATAGGACAGATAATCAGGACCCAGTCTTCTCTGACGAGATTTAAACCAGGCCCGTCATGGAGTTCCGTCGTCACGGTTGGCTAGTGTGCAACGTTGAGAAAGACACTGGTACAAAACTGTAGATTGATCCAGTACCATGCCCTGTGTTTTTTATGACTATATGATCATATCTTAGGTAAAGCAGGCGACTGACTTTTTTCTGGTTTAAGATTGATCTGCCTTTGATCCTTCTGATTTTGTTAATTAGTTTAGAATAGTTATGATAATATTTCCAAAAATGTTTTTCAAGTTTATGATATCTAAATCCTTGACTGATAAGGTTTTTTGTAATTGTTTATTCTTATCATGGAAGTCCGAAACATGTGAGCAAGCTCGAGTGTATCTGATGAGCTGAGAGATGTAAATGCCGTACTGTGGCAATCTTAGAACATCGCCATCAAGCCAAGGAAAATTAACTATGTTGAAGCCTTCTCTTTTTCGTATATCTTTGTCTGAATTTCTCCTTTATTGATTTTGATATCAAGATCCAAAAATGGTGTAGCTTTATCATCTGTGTCAATTTATTCAATGTTCACTCTGGTGGATAAATTTGATTTTTGTAAAATTCAAAATATCATCAAGATACCTAGAGCTGCCGTTGAAACATTTCAAGTCGTAAAATTTCTGGAGTTTTAGCAGATTTTGCATGAATTCTTCTTCGTTTGTGTATAAAAACAAATCTGCAACCAGAGAAGCACAATTAGTACCAATAGAAATTCCAATAACTTGCATGTATAGAATGTCACCAAATCTTACAAAAATGTTGTCGAAAAGAAAGGACAAGGCCTTACACAACTCAGACCTAAGCCTTGATATGTATGGTTTGTAATCTTCTGAGGAAAAGTATTTGTCGATCACAACACCAGAATTCTTTTTTGACCAAAAATAATTGCTGTCGCTATTATTTTATGCAGTTTCACAATATTTTGATGCATGATCTTTAACGCTGATTCCTAGATAAAAATCCCTAGATAAAACTGTTAGCAATAAATCGAAATTTGTAGGGAGATTTGTGAAGTTTGGGCATACAGTAAATAGTTGGTACGTCTGATTTCAAAATAGAGAGTTGAAATGAAGAAATTCCATCCTGGTAATAGATATAGAATCCCATCCAAGATAGATTTTATCAAATGTCGCGAAGTACTAAAGGAAGCCTTTGATATAAGTACCCAAAACGTGCATGTCTGGTCCATGCTGAAAATTTATCTGTTTTTTAAATGATGCTATAGAAATTGAAGACGTTTAACATAACGGCACCAAACGATGGTGTAAATCGGAAAGAGTCGAATCGCATTCTCTGAATGACTGGAAGAACCTCAATTCGGATATTACTGATATTCGAATAGATAACTTCTACAAAAATCCTCATCTTTTTGAAATTCCAAGTTCTGAATCTGAAAGATATTTCAAATCAAATTACGCAATTTACATAATAAATATGTCTTCGCTCCTGTAGATAAAGCAGCCAACAACACCATAATTTTTTGAAAACGTTACTACATATCAACTTTAGTTTCGTCTTTACATATTACGTATTAAACCTGGGTACTTGGTCTCACTCCTAATTGGGAGTTTGCTTCTTTTCATGTGGTGGAGGTTTTTGTTTGTTTGCTTTGGTTCCTGTTTTATCCTGATTTCGCATGCCTTTGGTTTGTGATTTCCTGAATTATTGATTTTGTTCTGTGTACTGGGATATGGTCATTGTCCATATTTGTCATTAAACATATTCGAATAATTTATATATATTTCGAATATAAACATTTTCCTTAATATGTTTCGACCAGGACAAGTTTCCGATCTGTTTAATTTCTAAACACTGTTTTACAGTGTAGTTAATTACTTAGATGTTCCATTATTTTTTCAAAGGTATTGTTTGTCTTTCTCTTTCTGTCTCTTTCAGCTCTTATCTGATCTCTCTTCTCTAAAATAAAAAGGTAATACTTCAGTGCAGTTTGATCTTCATTTCTAACTAATAAAGAGGGATCCGGAACATTTGAATTCCAAAAACCACAATAAAAGGCTTTCAAATTCTTGAAAAAAAAATGCCAAACAGCACTTCAGCACTTTTTTTCGCGAAAAGAAAACAATTGGACGGGGACAATGACACAACATTTCTTGGAGACAAGAAGGACATCTTATCTCATCATCTATCTCCATTGTAAGAGAGGAATGCATTGTAAAATACATTGGTGGTGGTTCTGTTAAAACGCACCGTACTACTTATTTTCATATATCACATGAATCGTGTTAGATACATAATAAATTATATCTAATGCAAGTATAGCATCCAAGTATCAAACATACAAGTACATGTACATGTTGAGATCCAAAATCAACCATATGTTAACATAGACAATTTGTTTGTTAAAACATATCATATGTCATTCCTCTGGCATTCCTTGTTGAAACTAGACCTAGTCTTTTAACATTGGAGGGATGTATGTAGATGAAGTGGAAGAAGTCTGTCGGGGAAAAGTAAAGCAGAAACTTTAATGTTACTACTTAATTAGGTCTGGTTACCAAGATGCAAAGGCTCTCATCTCTAGACGTCTATTTCTGTGGCCAAGGGTAGTCCATTACATAAGGTTTGTTCTTTAACTTAATCATATTGGAATAAATTTTCTGAAAAATAAAACACAGAGAATTATATATATTACAGTCAAAGTTTCATTTTCGAATCTAAAGTTTTCTTTCTTAGCCAATCAAATTATCTTCCTTCATAAAAATGAAAAACAAAACACTTCATGCCTGTGTCCCTCTCACATTAAAATACTGGCTGATTGAAGTAATGTAGTTAACAAAGAAATTGACCAGGTCAAGTTTAACTAGATTACGACGGAACCGTGTGCCTTTGCAACTCAAATCTATATTAATTCAAATATTCTAAGTGATTTCATTTGAATAAAATCCTTTGTATTTAAATTCACAGTGTGTTTATTAAGACTGTTCACCTCGGACTTAAAGAATAAGGAACATATAATGTAGCAAATAAAATTTAATACAATAATGTATAATATAGCCTTAAACCAACAATTAACATGCACAAAACCATGGAATATCGCTACTGCTGGAAAAAGATTAAATACAAAATACTTCAAACACCGACCAGGACAGCATTCACTCTACGTATAAATAAGTGAAAGAATTTAATATAAACATTCTGGTTGCTATATTTGTCATCTATTCGCAAATTGACCATGCTTCCATTCTTCCAATACTTCAAGAGCATATTTTTGTTGAGTGATCAAACATAATTTACTCGGACAATGAGCCCCTAGTCCGTTAGGTAAATTTGAATTATTTCATGAAAGAATAATCAATAAAGTACCACGTGATGAAGGTCTAATGAAGAATCGAGAACGGATTTTGATACATTAAGTGTAATGAGTGAGATGAAATTTCAAAGATGCTAAACTGTGAGCCTTAGTTGTTTATTTTGTTTTCCTGGACAGCCATGCGATATAAATGTAGGATTTTTCTAACCATCTTAACGGTAAGTAATTAATTAATTTATCTTTTTTTATCATTTTGATTAGTATATTGTATGTGTATTTATTTTAGCGGGAATTATATTCTAGCGGAGTTAGCGCCTAATGAGAGTGCTAATTTAAGACTAGACTTATATCTACATTAATAGAAAAGGGCGAGTACACTAAATGATTGCGCTAATATTTCAAATCGTACCCTTTAGTAATTAGTACACGTTAAGTAATTATTTAGAGATTCTCCTTGACTTAGGCTTCCCTTTAGTTTAATGGGGATTAGAGATTAGGGAATAATAATTATAGCCTTTTAAATTGAATTAAATTTTAATTAGCGAGATAAAGAAAACACACGGATAATCTCGTGAGATTTACATACTCTTAATGTCTGCTCTGGGATTAAACTTTCGTAAATAGAATTTTGACTGTTATTAATTTCTGTCAAAAAAAGGAAATAAAAGTTGATCAAAAAAGCTTTCAGCTGATTCTCCCCAAAACATCATTCCATGTACAATTAAACAAGTATACAATAAAATATCTATAAACGTCTATAGAAAAAACAGACAAAACAGCACATTACTACCATAGTGGTATGCTTCCACGTACTGTATGACTTTTGTTACATTTTTTGCTATGAAACAAATATAAGAGCTCTCTTCATTTTTTATTCAAGTATCAACTCAATAGCCTTGTCCAACTTGAAGAGCGAACTCTAAAGCATAAAACTGTAACTTTATTTGAAAACAATAGTTCCGGATTTAACCCAACAACAGTTGCTTTTGATGTTTTTGTTCATAAAACCTCGGGATAGCAGTTAGAATGAAAAGATCTCTTTGTAAAATATATACTGAGAAGTAAGACAAATCGATATCAATGATAATCATATATTTGAAAAAAAGGAGTATTATATATCTTACAAAATTTTACCAACGAGTTTAACATTACCTATGATAAATGTGGTTTTATTGATAAGTACAACTTTTTACATTTTCTACAAATAAACGTGTAAGCAAACAATTCTACAGAGCAGAATCAGGGAAACCTTTAAAAGTTCGATCTAGCAACCTTTTATCCCTCTCACAGAGCAACCGTCTATCTCTCTCACAGAGCAACCTTCTATCTCTCTCACAGAGCAACCTTCTATCTCTCTTACTGCGTGAGCAACCTTCTATCTCTCTCACTGAACAACCTTCTATGTCTTTTACAGAGCAACTTTCTATCTCTCTCACAGAGAAACTTTACCACGTTTATCTCTATCTCTTTCACAGAGCAACCTCAAACATAGTTCAAGAAAAAAAAAATATTCACTGATACCTCGCTCTCAAAGATTCTTTCAAAAAATGTGACAAAAGCAAATAGTTCCCTATGGATTAATGCAGATTCAACATTGTTATTTTAGAATTGTTTTAACGCTTTTTTCCTAAAGTTAGGAATACTATTCCTAGTTTTGTGTTAAGTTCATGTTAGTACTTCAAATAGTAAATCCCAAATTACTCAAATATAAGCTTAATTTAAATTTCAAAATAAATTGATAAATGGCTTGTTAAAATCAATTGAAATCTGTGGTACAAAATTATAGGGTCCAAACCAGGAAATCGAAGAAAGAACGGGAAGAGTGATATTAGGTACCGCCGGGGAGGAGTATTCATCTTCTACATGTCTGCTAAGAATTGTCTTTTTTCAATCATTTATACCAACTGTAAGAAATATATATACGCAAATTCTTTTTGCCATAAGCAGGTAAAAACTCTGCCATTAAAAAGAAATTTCTCATGGAATGAAAAAGTCATATTATTAATAAAGACCCTTCGTAGTACATTGGATAAAACGATTTAGGAATTAAATATTCAATCATCGCCGTTTCAAATAAATGTAAAAACATGTCTCTTTCGGTTTTACGTACTAAAGATGACAGGTTTAGTCAAGAGATAACAGCGTATGAATATCGAACTCAAAACCAATAATTAGAATCTAAAAATCATAATCATTGGGCAAAAATCATATAACATACAAACCAGACAAAACAACTAAAATGATACATGTCTTCAAATTCATAGCATCATTTAACAACAGGTAAATACCATACAAAGGTCCGTAGTAGAGATGAGATCCAGCGAGGCTAAGAGTATCCTGCATTCTAGCAACATAAATGTTAAACGTCTTCAAATTCAATAGCATCATTCAAGAGCAGATAAATTTGCAGCATGGACCAGACGTGCACGTTTTGGGTACTTCATTAACCGCCGTCAGTGGGCACTGATCCTCAATCTAAACTATGTAATATTACCAAAGAGTGTGAAAATTAATATGTCCAAAAATATACTGATCAATGTTTCAAATTTGGTCTTTTTTATGGTTCTGACCAGAAAAATTTTCCATCATTGTGAAAAACGAGATGTTTGGTGTTTTACATGTTCTTTGTATTGTCCAAAACATTTTTTTTTTTTTGGCAGTAAATAGCAGTCGTTCACCTTCGTTTGGTCGAGTTGAAACTTACCCTCGGATAGCTAGTGTATCAATTGCAACAGATACATCTTTTGTCGTAGAAACGAAAGTAGACACTCGCTCAAAATAATTTCGAACGAATTTTATTTGTTCAATATAAATTGTTTTGTATGTGCATTTGATTCGACCTTTTGAGACATGTTTTTATACCGAGTATCAGACGTTATTCTCTTAACTTATTAATTCCATGAGGTGGGACGGGGGTTAAACATATTTACTTTTCTTTCTGTTCTAGATTTCTTTTTGAAATGTGAACATTTTGTAGGTTTTTTCCTCCTGATTGAAATTCTTAAAAGAACATCCTCTGTATACATTATATCAAAGGCAGAGTTCCATTGTAACACAGAAGCCTTTTATACAAGTATTGATCTTATATCAAAGTATACAAATATGAACAGAAAAAAGGCGCAAGTTGATCTAACTTTATTAGACAAAGTCTGTTGTCTGATGACCGATACTAATGTATCATACACGTATGACCTTTGTTTGACGTAACAAAATAAAACGCTACGTACAAAATGCAAAGTATCTTAAATTCTTATTATCTGATAGTCCTCTACTAGGCTTTACTATATTTTTTCATGTCCTTTTTTTAATAAAATACAATAGAGAAAGCTTTACTTTTTTCATTTTTTATATTGCGAACCCTTTTAGATAAGCTATCCAGCAGATCAAAGACTACAGTCGAAGGATTCTTCAACAGCTTTAGATGTTTCAGCAAAGGTTACATTGCTTTTGTGCTGCCTTTAATCTTCACTGATCAGCAAGGTGCAAAACTAGAAAAAATAACAACAACAAAGCAACATCGAAATTGCTTTCATGTTATAAGCCCTGGCTGTTTACAATTTTACAAGTTTATTCATTTCTCATCATAAACATATTGAGGAAATATATACAATACAAATCAGAACAAATGCACTGCTACATACATTGTAAGTTTCTAACCTTGAGGGATACTCTCTCATAAATAATATCAATGAATTTACAAAGATTAATAACTGAATTTTTATCCTGACATGAAAATAAATTATACAATGTGAAAGTATTGGGATAAAATACCGATAAAAGGAACTGATAAGATAAAGGCCGTTTTTAGCCCTGAATCTCATGTGGTATTACTTCCGCATGGCAATCTGTATGCAGAAAAAATGGAATCGTTATTGGAATATAATGTATTTGAAGACTTTCTGTATGTTTTGCCTTTCGATGAAATACTCCTAAGATTCTAAAATGAAGTTCCTAGGAGGTAGGGGGTACTCGGGTAAAAAAAACAGATAATATCGACAAAAAACGTAGAAATTTCAGAATATTTTGCCTAAAAAGGATAAAAATTAACTAAAATGCATCAAATATGTCTAAATTGTATATTAGAAAAAAAATCGAATGTTCTATCGCCTTTAATCGAAAAATAATGAAATCCGGAACTCAAAATATGGTCTTATTTTGTATTCAATGGCTACAATAGAAGCTTTTTAACGCGAAATATACAATATACGCCACTTATAATGGAGCAGAGAAATGCACATCGCTCTTGCTTATTTCGTACCTGATTTTTGTAAATTTCATTCGACTACATTTAGAACGCATGTTTTGATGAATCAAAGAGGAAAATAGTCAAATTTTTGCACCCCTTCCTTTTTTTTTTTTTTTTTTTTTTTTTTTTTTTTTTTTTTTGGTTTTTCGTCTCTGGGGTACCGTTCCCCCCGGAAATACAGAACCCCACTTTTCCAGAAAATTTGTATCGTTGATATGCACCTTCATTATAAGTGGCGTTCTGTATATCCGAGGGAACAGTGCTTTAAAAAAAACTCTTCCGTTTTCTATTACTTTTAATGAGAAAAAGACAAGTATTAGCAATATTATGCAAAGAAGATCTAAAGTAACGTCAGATTATGATGGGATTCCGTATATGTATTAATTTAATTAATCTTTTTTTCTAAATTCCACTTTTAGGGCTGATTTTACGTCCTATCTTATCGAAATTCTAGGTATCAAATTGGTTCAAACAGACGAGTTTCGTGTACGCATGCTTGCAAGAGATTTATCTTTTTGTGTTCAAAGAGTCCACAATTATCGATGGTGCATCCGACATAATTATTTGAGTAATCCATATTTAACGAAATAAAAAAAAATGCACGATGTAAAAATTAAGTCGTCATGTCGAGATGATGACAGTTCGTTCCTATCTATCTTCTTGCTGACAGATTCAACAAAACTTGGGATAACGATCCATTCCCAGCGGGAGTGTGCAGTTTCACAAGTTATATGAATATTGAATGTGTAAAGATGCAGATGTCATTCAGGACAATTTAATAGAATTGACGACATAATATACATTTACAATTAATATTTATTTTATGATTTGATGATGAATATTATATTTATTTACACTACATGTATAAGTGTCAGACTTTATCAAAGGATCTTTTCATGAAGTACTTTGGACAATTTGAAGTGATTCATAATTTCTAGTGTATGACTTGATAGTTTAAGCATTTCTATTGCCAAAATTGCAACATGTTTAAAAATATGTTTGTATTGAGGAAGGATTGGAACTTATATGATACGGAAGCGTATCAACTCTTTACCTTCCGAAGAAAATTTCAAACCCAAATTAAATGCCTCTCCAGTATTACTTCATAGGCTTCACAAGACGACTCCTTTCTTATGATGTTCGTATAAAAGATGTAGCTATCACCAATAAAATAGATAATCCGTGAGATGGATAAGTTAATAATTACTTCTTTCCAGCTTAGTCGCCTGAATGAAGCTTTGTTAATTTGACATCATCTATCACTTTGCTATTTCGGAAACTCGACATCTCATCCAAAAAGTACCATCGAAATTTAAGGAGGTTAACATTCAAGTACCATCCCACTAATGCTATTTTGGACATAGATTTTATTTAACTTTACATGAAATTTGGAGCCGCACACGGATGAATGATCGCGTGATGTCCAGATAATAAAATAAATAGTAAAAGTGGGTTTTGGTCAGAGCCATTCATCCGTAAGTAGTGATACTTAATTATGGCTGGACTCGTTCCTTGTACTAGTATGTGGAGGATTTGTCATTCTTCGATAGAGAGTGAGATATTTGTATTAGGTCCTGTAGCATCATATCCAACCCATCCTGTTACATCTTTCGGAACATTTTTAACATAATAGTTTTCACACTCTTTGGCCTTATTGTATTGTTTAGACTGAGGATCACTGACGAGGGTTAAGTACCCGAAACGTGCATGTCTGGTCAATGTTGCAAATTTATCTGTTCCTAAATGATGCTATCGAATCTGAAGACGTTTAACATTTGAAAAGAATAGCTACCAGAATCTCTGTTGCTACTTACAGATGTTATTTGAAGTTTGGACATGGTTGACCAAATTATGATTATGACTTTTTTAAAGAAATTATTCAGAATATTTTACTGTATGTTAAGGGATTTGTTTGTACAGGTTGGTTGTTTCTTGTATGATAGTTTCAAATTACGAATTAATGAATCCCTGTTTTTTATCATGTCAGGAAATTAACTCTTTGCATGTATTTTTGAAACTAGATTCCACAGATCACTAATTAGGTGGATACATACGAAAATGACTCTAAGTCAATAACCAGGACAATTAAAATGATTCTCCATTACTTGTCCAGTGTTTATGTTGTTATCTAAAGCTAATTGTTTTGCACTGATTCCTAACTTTTGTTCTTTGATAATGGAGTGCTTCAATACGGTTTTAAGCATTTTCCTGTTCAATTATTTCAGTCTGCAAACGATAATGATCAAGCGATAAGTGACTCTGCTAGAGAAAAAAAAATCATTAAACATCTAAGCTTCAAGAATTTATATGAAAGGACTATTGGAGGTACTGGAAATAATGTTTTAAGAGTTACTCTAAAAGCTGTATCTAATGAGGATGAAATATACTCATCAATAATTATCTGTCACACAGATCAGACATTTTTTATTACAGATATATGTTTTTCCAATATTCATAAAAAGGAAACTATACAAACTAAGTGGACTATTAGTAAAAACAAAAGTATATATGTCGTAAACATCAGATTGTTGTAACCTTAATTGATTTGTGGTGTATAAGTATCAGAATTAGGTATGATCAACCTATATGATATATCCTCAAAGGTATTACTTATATTCGTTTTGAAGAAATTCTTTTTTTTTTTTCATCAGGAACATAATATATGCCGATATAAATATATATGTTCTACTCTTTCGATTAAAACAGCATAATATATTATATTATTATAAAGAAGATATCAAAGATTTACTGGAACATGTTCAGACCTTCATTGTGTGAGGTTTCGAGCCCTCAGCGACTAAACTGAGATTGTTTTTCTTAGAAGTGTCATTGCATAATTTCCCAATAATCTGCCACCTTTTCAAGCAACCCTGTACAGCGTCATCGTAGTGTATACGTCAAACAATAAGGAATAAATGGATATGAGATATAGTAATAACACCTCCTTTGATTGGCGATACATTCGCGATCTGTTACCTTTTTACAATAGACTAATTCAGAGATATCACAAGGGAAATCACCTCGTAATGGTAAATTCTTTTCATATCACGGAAGCTGTAATTGTAAGTTGATTTAATCTAGAGTTCCTTGATTCTCTTCCTTGTTTTGCAGAATAATGAATGAATAGACAGAAAATTCCGAATGTCTACCTTACTTTGCTGAAATAATAGTGTTTCTCTAGAATTTACAAAACAAAAGACTTCGATGTTTATCTATTGTTGCACTGCATATGCTTTATAAAACAAATTTGTTTCACTGCTGTGAATGGCATTATTTTCATGATCACATTATTAGTTATAGGGTTTGTTCCTGTCATACTTCCTTCTCAAAGTAGGTGTGTAAATTTTTACATAGTTACACATCTACTTTGAGGAGATAATATGACAGGGATAAGCCCTATAACGAATTTATCATGCCGAGAACCATATCGTAACATTTTCTGTGTAATTTTTGACGTTTGAAAATTTAATGACCTACATGTACCTCGACGTCAAGGTAGGACACCATGTGACCGTAATACTGCGACGTCATTGGCTGGAGTTAGTACGAGGCGTGATAAATAAAAAAAAAACTTTTCATTGTGCAAGATAAGGAACGACAGCGCATGTCAAAGTTGATGGAAGTTAAATTGGAATTCAGAAATGAAATGCGATATAAATTTTCATAATCTAAATAAATTAAAATTACATTCAATATAGGAAATTGAACATGAAAACTTGTCAGATATCGCTAAAATTTTAGTTTGCCATATGTATCCATTCCCTCCTTTCTCACTTATGACTGAATAGTCATGATAGGTATCTTCATTATTTCTCCTTTATTCTTTTGAAATGAATTATAACATATGATGGACTAAATTTATTCCATTTCGAAGTTCTTCAAGTTGGTTCCAGCTGATGTCCCATCACACGATGAGAACGACAATTTTCAGAAAAGACTCTTATTAGGTCTTGACAAGGGAAGTAACGGAGTCCCGTATTCACAATTGTTCATTGTGCAATAAATGAAATGTTAATTAAAATTGTATACAGACAAAGATTCATCAAAGCCAAGACATGGTCCAGGAGAAGTATATCCTTAGCCTACCCAAAATGAATTTAACCAAAACAAAGCGCGCAAAGTTCATTGGAGATGTTGTAACAGAAGAACGTGGAGAGGATTCGGCTGCAGTTCCATATTGTGATCATAAATAATATGTATCAAATAAAGAATTCAAAATATTGATAGTGGATCCCATTTTTAGGTCTTCCGACTTCCGTCGGAAGACCTATTGTTTTCGTAACCGTGGAAAATTGGATCAGCGATTTCTCAAGAACCCTGTAAGCTAGGACAATGAAAGTTCTCCAACGTTACGTTTGGAGTAAAAGCTAGATTGGTCTTTTTTATTTTTGGTCTCTGTTATTTTTTTTATCATGTTTTTTAGTAGATTCAAATATTTGACGGGAGCGTCGAATTACTCAAAAGGACCGAAAATTTCATGTTTTGCTATTTGTAAGCTTAAATATCTCGTATTTTGCTATCTACAATTTCCATTCTTTTTGAAAGTCGACAGCTATGCAAGATATGAAATGCTAGATGCACACTGTAACGATTTATTACGATGACGTCCTTCACCGTCCTTCATATTTCCAAATTCAGAAGTTCATAGGAGGAAGACACTTATTTGCTTATAATAGTAAACAAAAATTAAGCTTATGAAGTTTCCTAAAAATTTTAATATTATTATTTTTTTATCCATATATCTGTCTTATTTAGTCTTTCTGATTTTTCCTATCTCTTACTGTTGAAAAGATATGAGCATCGAAATTTTGAGTTGGGTATTTCGATACACCTTCACGCCAACAGATCGGGCGCACACTAAAATTGGTAGTCCGAGTCCGACTCGAGAAAAGCAGTGTTGAGATTTTCAAATTCCGATTTCACGGCAATAATGAATATGCATTTCATAAATACATTTCGATATACACAATTTGATTTTAAAACAGTTGATTAATTTAGAAGAGATCAGCTACAAGCCAGAATTTACACACAAAAAGTGGTAGTTTGATTCCGATTTCTAACCTACAAACCTGTTTCTAAACTTCAATAACTATATTTTGAACATCAAGTTTAATTTCTAATTCTAGCAAACGTTCGAACATAATTTTCGGTTGGTTTATTTACAAATTGATGAACAATTTCTCCAACATTCTTCCCTCCCCTCGTTTTTCGAAAACAGTTCTGTTTATATTGAACGATGTCGCCATGATGGAAATTCAAAATAAACTTTGAAAAAAGGGAAGGGGGGGGGGGGTCCAAATTTGAACCTGCACAGCGAGAACCTCATGGTATTTATATATATATATTGAACGTAACTTGTTATTACCATTTCTCTTCTCAAGAAAATTGGTTCTACAGCTACGAGCTCGCCTTTTTTATGGGGGAAGGGGGCAGGAAGAATTTGCAAAAAAAAAATCCCGGCTCTGAAAAATGCTGAAAAAAATATTCCGGCCCAAAGGGCCGGCAATTTTTTTTTCCCGGACCATGCAAAAGTAAGGATACATTGCATGATATGGAAATTTTTGCTGGCCCTTTATGCCAGACAATTTAAAGTCAAAAAATTAATTAATATAAATACAAACTGTTCACATAGCTGTATCTACCAGAGACCTAATACGCATAGGCACAAAAATCTAGAAAAGGTTCTATTTAAACATCATACAATCTGTCTGAAATTCGCTAATTGCAAAGAGACATCTGAAGGAACGGTTATTAACTCATACTCTGTAACAGCGGGGAGTTTAACTTACACAGACATTCACAACATTTGACAATTTGTTTAAATCCGGCCCGAAGAACCGGCGAAAATTTTTCTCCGACTCTGGTAATGGCTGAAAAAAATGGCCTGCTCAGAAAATTGCTGAAAAAAATTTACCGGCTGGCAATAGAATTCCTGCCCCCCCCCCCCCCCCCCCCCCCCCCCCCCAAATCAAATGGTTGCTCACCAACAATTATCGGTTTGAAAATTTAATGTTACTGCTATTTGAAAACTTAAATATATAATATAAATACATGTAATGTGACGTCCTTCATATTTCCAAACCAAAAATTGTATAGGAGGAAGACACTCTTGTTGCAACCGCAACAAGAAACCTTTCTAGTTTTTTTCTATTTTTTAACTGACTTATTGAATGGTAATAACCATCTTTTTTCACAGATACTTGTTCGGCCTAATGATGGTTGGCACGACTTCAGTAATGTACCCTATCATTGTTGGCCGCCCAGTGCCAGTGCTTCCAGTCCTACGCCTCTGACAACCTGTACAGGTTATATGATATAGTCATTTGTAGAGCCATTTACATTTTTGGTGAAGAATTTATATAATGATTTACATAAAATTTTGATTCATATCATGATTAATATATTAGTTTTTTAATTTCTTACTTCTTGTCCACTGTTATAAATTTACAATACTGTAGAAAGCATGAAAGCAATATAAGTGTTTTCTTTCTAAATTGGAATCAGTTCATTTACATGTATGTACTCAGTATAATCCACAATGAAGTATAAATATACATGTGTCAAATTTACGATATGTCTTAATTCCCAGTAACTGTGAAAATTACAGGTGCTACACTAAGATGGGTAGAAGCACCACCGTCTGAAATCAAAGCTGAAGTTAGTTTTAATGTCACGTATGAATTTGTGGTGGATGCATCATTTTACTCGTGGGCGACATCCAACTCGTATTTCACAACACCAGGTTACAGGTATGTATAAGTACCACTTCTCAAAAAAAGTGTTAAGGTACTATTCTATGGAAACACATTTCGTGAATTCTGAGTGGTTCCTTTCGCGACTAAACCTACATTTCTAACATAAAGTCACACAGTAAGGACTTGGATGCCGTAATCGCAATTCGTACACAAATATTCCGTCCAGCATGGCCATTAGATGAATGAAAATAAGGATGATAACCGTAAGTGTAATTCTAATAAGTTTGTGAAATTGAATCAATTAGAAATGTCACATAAATATAGGTGAATATAACTGATTTTTCAACAATAACAAACCGAAATCGGGCAATATGAATATAGTTTGAAACGATGTTGTACATGTACATGTAATTTGGTCAATAAAAAGAATTAAATTCCTCGAGAAAGGATATGGAATTTGTAGATCCTGTCAAATAAAATTTTACCTATTTAAATTATGTCCGACATATTTTATTACAGTACTGCGGCGACGGCACAGTCTTGGTGTGAAAATACAGCGTGTCCAGCGGCTGCATCAGCCACAGGGTCAAACTGTTGTGTACATCACGTGAATGTCCACTCCTGTCCACTCGCCAAGACCAGTCTGTGTGGACCGTGGATCCCTGACGATGGCCAGGTCTTCACACACTCAGACGTTCTAGTAGGGCCGATCCAGCAGGGGAACTGGACCAGCCATATAGGGGGACTGTATGAAATCGGACTGACCTCCATTATTGCTCATTTCAAAGTCGCCGATCTTCATTTTGCACTGGAGGCAGAAGTCATCGTTATTGCTAAATCTAGTATGATATTTCTACTTCAAACAATTGCACTTCAGAAGTACGAAAAAGTCTTTTAGTCGCTCCATTTGCGAGAAAATCTGTCATTTTTTATGGTTGATTCAGTTTTTTTTTTCTTTCTTTCTTTTTTGGATGAAAGGTCGGGTTGGCAAACAAAAATGTATGAAGGAGTTGATATTTTTATTCACAATAACAGGTATACTTATATATTAGGTATTGTATTTTCTTCCACCTCCCATCAGAGCTTCTTTATCTCGAGTGTTTAAACATGTAAAAAGCAGGAGAAATTTGCCAACTTTATTTACACCAGTAAATATCATTCTGCGTATTGTCTAGTTACCTTTTTTCTGAATCATAGATAAGTCCGATTCTGAAAATAAGTACACTGAAATAGTTATTATTCAGATGTCAAACTTCCTGATCGACAACATGTGTGTGGTGTTTGGAGGAATTCGGAATTCCAATGGGTACCGATTGTGCTCCACTTCTTGCCGACATTTTTCTTTACACGTACGAAGCTGATTTCATTCAATCTTTGGTCTCTGAAGGGAAAAGATACTTAGCTTCAGACTGTAATTAATGGATGTGCTGTCCATCAATAATCCAAAATTTGCGGATTACCTCAGCAGAATCTATCAATGGGAGCTTGAAGTCAAAGAAACTACAGAGACAAATAATTCAGCTTCATATCTAGACATAATGCCGTCCTATGACACTGATGGCCACATGAACACCTCACTCTATGACAAACGTGACGACTTCAGTTTCAGCATCACAAACTTCCCTTATCTGAGTGGCAACATCCCTTCATCGCCTGCTTATGGCGTGTTCGTATCCCAATTGATACGTTATACCAGAGCAAGTAGCAAATATACAGATTTTGTTCTGAGAGCTATGCGTCCTTCAGATAAGCTTCTAAGCTTCTAAGTCAGGGATACGTTTGTGATCGATTAACATCGTCACAGAGGAAGTTCAACGGTCGATACGGGGAACTCGTCGTACACTATGATGTCCCATTGTCCAGAATGGTGAATGATATTCTGTCTTAAAGCATTTGAACCATCCAACCACAGACTATACTTGTATCTTCCGAAATGGAAGAAACCGGATGTGATATTTCTGCCGAAATGAAGCGACGGGCGTTGCATGCAAGCAGGATATGCTGCCTCTTCCTGGGCACTTGGTCTTTCTCATAATTGGGAGTTCGCTTCTTTTCATGTGGCTGAGGTTTTTGTTTGATTGCTTTGGTTCCTGTTTTTTTTCCCCTGATTTCGTATGTCTTCGGTTTGTGATTTCCTGAACTATCGATTTTGTACTCTGTATTGGGATATGGTCGTTGTCCATATTTGTCATTTAATCGGAATTTAGATGCAACAAACAGAAACAGAAACAGCTTCAGATGAGCATCATTTTTAGGATAAAACATGTCACATTCAAAACTCAAAAGACACGATTGATCAATATGCAGTTTTGCTCCAGGAAACGTATTTGGTATAGTCTATCAAATATGCATCGATTTTACGTCATGTCCCTTCGGATATTTTAGATTAATTATTTCAAGCTATTAAATTCTACTCACTAATAAGTATATAAAGCTCTCATTAATTCAGTGTAATATGAATTTTTGCTGTGCAGATACTAGTATTCAAACTTAAAGGATAAATTCATCAATACCTGTCTGGGTTATCTATTTTAGACCAGAGACTCTTGAAAATTTACAAATACTTGTCTGGATATATGGCAGCTTTTTAAAGATATGTTTTAGACCAAAGATTCTTGACAAGACCCTTAAGTTTAAAGACAGACAAAGAAGTTCGAAAATTGTTAAAACGTCATTGTTATGTCATTCTTAATGATACATATTGGTAATCTATGTCATAAGACTGTTGCGTAAATATGTGTTAATTGATTGCAGGCTGTGGAGATGGGTCATGTGATACAGCGGACGGTGAGAGTTGTGAGACGTGCCCCCGGGACTGTGGTAACTGCCCACTCGAGCCCTGGGCATACGGGCTGATCGCTACATTCGTAGTTCTTATTCTTATAGCAGTTGGAGCTGTATTTGGGGTAGGAGAAAAATAAATTAATACTTAAGAGTTTCCAAGAGTATAATGGTATTGAACAGCACAAACGATAGTGGAATTATATAATAGATCGGGAGATAAAAAAAACCCTGTAACCAGAGACAAAAAAAACAAACAAACCAAAAAAAATTAAATGTAAATGCTTTTTCTCATTGCCATAGCTTAGATTGTTTTAAGTCAGCTTCTGAGCAATAAAAACTGAATTGACAAACGCTGGGGCATAATTGATACCCATGGGAAAACTGACATTAAAAATCAAAATTTACATGGCTGACTGGATTATTATTGAATAATCATAAAATAAAGAATTCTATGATTTCATTTTTGCATGAAACTTAGTGAGGTATTTATATAATTATGTAACAGCTGCTCTTCCATTAACAATTGTGTTATTTTGTAGTATTTTCAGTATCAAAAGAGAAAGTTATTATGGGATGATAGTTGGATAATACCACATGAGCGCATAAAGGAAGGTATACAATAAATAATACTAAAGAGATTCTGTTTACATTTGAACGGCCATAATTTCTCCTTTTATAACCAACACTACAAAGTCCATTGTAAATAACACTTTGAAAAATGCCAATCACTACTGAGTACGGGATGAACGTTGTCTTTTAAGTGGGGTCAAATATTTACTTCGGACAGGTCAATATTGACCAGTCATCTCCTTTGTCGAATCGATTGTTTAATTAATCGAGTTTTTGGAAATTGACCATACACTTCAATATTGAACATTCACAAGAAATTGTTTAATGTTCGAAATGCTTTTTTGATTTAGTAAACTTAGCCTTATTGAGAGAATTAGTTTTATAATTTTATCAAAGATTTGTCACGATTGTTACACTAAAGAAGCTCAACCCTTGACCCCAAACAAAGTATGTTTTGTACTTCAAGAATCGACAAGGTTGTCTGTACCTATTATAACAAGATGACCTCAAGAGAAAAGTACTTTAGGCTTAAAACTGAATAGTTTTTTGGGGTTGTTTTTTAAGTTATGGTGACAACGTTCTGCATTCCTCATGCAAGGTCATTTTGTCATTCAAACTTTGAAATATCGATATGCAAGATGCTGCTACAATACAAAAAAATGACGAAGTACCACTTTTCAGGCAAATTTATGCCGACTTGCAAGACAACAAGACGTCTATGCTCTACGTCGACACGTAAATAATAATAAACATCAAAGAAGTACCTATCAGTTATTCAGTCTCAAAGTCGAGATGTCAAAGCAAAATCGTGAGAATTCCCATCGGAACTGCTGCGAACCCCGGAATGAACAACATTCCGAAGTGAGACCAGGTGCCCGAAAAAGTCAGCGTCTCCTGATTGCATGCAACACCCGTCGCAACAGCTCCATGGAAACCTGTCAAATTCAGTGATTGTCTCGATATACATTTTGATGTACATATCAGATAAGTATGTCTTTTTTGGTGATGATGACAGCCATTCAGTCACAATGCAGAATGTCACTGATCATTCTGGAAAGGGGGATCATATAAGGCGATCAAATCGAAAACATTTCTTGTTGATATGAATATTAATAAGTTGCATGCATGCTGGCATATCTACCTTTTCTATTGACATTGCACGTCGACATACAAGAAATGATGTATTTCCAGATGAGGGTCTGCGAGGAGCTTTTGGTAGTATGATCAGTGTTAACATGGGGAGTGGTGCCGACATCAGCGGAGTCTCCTCCAATATGGCATTGTCTGCACAAAGAAAACAAGTCTTCACAAAAACAGCTATATTGTAAGGGTTAATTTCTATTGATAAATGTAACTGTATGTATACCAAATTGTTGTGACAAAGTCTCGACGCGAGATTTTTTTTTTTTTTTTTTTTTTTTTTTTTTTTTTTGCTAATTCTGAAGCCTAACCCTAACCGAAGTTTGTTTTTACTGCTTTTCTTTGAAATAACAGTGCAGATAAGAAACATCCAAAGAAAATACTCGTATTATGAAATAATAATGTCAAACGTATTTTTAGACTTAGTCTGTGTGAATTTTGTAAAAATATTTATTTCAGAGATGGAAAAACTGTTGCTGTTAGAGATATTAAAAAGAAAGAGTTTTCTGTCACCAAAGCTATAAGGTGGGAGGTCAAGGCCGTAAGGTACATACGATTAAATTTATTACCTTTTTCTTTTTTAACTTATATGAAAATCATTATACATGAAGATTTAATTTTATGTGAATCCTTGCAAACTCTACGCACATTCAATATAAAAAGGAAAACTATTTTCGATTATGAAGGGAGCTTGACCATCAGAACTTGTGTAAGTTGGCAGGAGCATGTGTGCAAGTACCGCACGTGTGTATATTGACAGAATATTGTCCAAAGGGAAGTCTCAGCGACCTACTCCTTAATGATGAGATACCACTCAACTGGGCTTTCAGGTAGATCTTCATATTTTAATAAATCTCTCCCTGATCTAAGAACATTACGCGATTTGAAACATATGTATAATATTTTGGCACTGACATAATATTTCGTCCTATACACTTTTATAAGAATTTTCATGATTTACATCTTTGAACAGTTCCTTTACATTCTTTGGTCAGGTTTTCTTTTTCTACGGATATTGCCCGCGGAATGGCATACATGCACTCACACAAGTTATATCATGGACGTCTGAAATCCAACAACTGCGTTATTGACGACAGATGGACGGTCAAAGTCACAGGTGGGTTGTCTATTTACAGAATTATAAAGTGGTACTTAATTGTGAAGATTAACTCCTCATATTAATGACATTTTAAAAATACCTTGTAGATTATGGTCTCCCCGAGTTTCGACGTCAAGATGAGCTTCTTCTAACAGAGGACGACGAGGACGATTTGAAATATAAACAACAAAGAAACCGGGTTTATGTAGCTCCGGAATACCTTGTGAACGACCGAAAAGATCCGAGTCAATCTGGAGATGTTTACTCTTTTTCTATGATTCTCGTTGAAATTGCTACAAGAAATGATCCATATGGAGTAAGTTCATTGGTCCTCCTACTTATACTTATTTAGAAAACGAGAAAATATTTCAAATGTAAAGAGCTCAGTAGAATGCTCCAAGACACAGAACAATACATCGACTTTGATTAAAGACATGATATAAAACTTGAGTTTTTCAATTCAAAATTTCAATATACTAGTCACTATAGATTCAGAATTATTCATCAGACGTGTATACTATTACTATATTGTGCAGTATATTGAAAATGTCTTCGCTACCTTGGTAACCCGTTTTTATTTACATTACAGGACGAGGATCCATTTGACCTTCCACAGAAATGGAAGCCACCTTTACCCGACCTGTCTCCCGAAATGGCCGAAGATGCTGAAAGCGCATGTCCGTGTCCATCGGATTATCTCAAGGTTTTTCTCTTTTTATTGAGAATGTTACGTATGTATCACATATATGTTTTAACTTGAATCGGTATCACTATCATTTGAATGTGATGATAGCCCGTCTTTACAAGCTAAGGTTTGCCTTTTTGTTTTCTGTAGTTGATAAAAGATTGTTGGAATGACGATCCAGAAGAAAGACCTTCCTTTGAAGATGTGAAGAAGACAATACATAAGATAAATCCTCACAAGATGAGCCCTGTAGACTTGATGATGGCAATGGTAAGTAAGTCTGCAAAATGTTCATTCTGTCGAACGCATATGGGAACATCTCCAACACGACCGTCTTGTATCTATCATATATAACACACATACAATGTTACAAACAGTGGACACCAGACAGACCTTCAACAAACGACAAGGGACAATGAGAAACACAACATTTCCAACATCGAGTGGACCAACAACACTGTGGCGTATCACGTGATACACAAATGATATGTTCCACGGGAATCCCCTTTGATTAAACCAAGTAAATACTGTTTAAATCTTCTTTATATGATTCTACTTTAGGCCTATCATATGGCCATTATCATCAATGATATGATGCTTATCTATTCTGGTCAAGAATAGACGTGTACTCGGAGAACACTTGAACAGAAATTTTTTCAATTTTTACCACATGTTATGATATGGTGCACGGACAGATACAAAATTTTCTGTTTAAGTGTTCTCCAAAAATACGTCTATTCTTGACCAGAATAAATAACCATCATATAAATAATAATAATGACCATATGATAGGCCTAGAATAAATTCATATAAAGTAGATTTAGACAGTATTTACTTGGCTTAATCAAAGGGGATTCCCGTGGAACATATCATTAGAGTATCACGTGATACGCCACAGTGAACAAGCAATCAAAGCAGACACTCTGGATGGTCATTCACTATATCATTATGAAAAGTGTTATCATCATGACTTTACTTAGTAATAGTTATACGGTAACGAAATGTCTAAGGATTCCAAGATGTTTAAAAGATAGGAAATTCGAAGTTATCGTCAAGGTAAAAAAATCAATGTTCTGTATTCGAAATAATGCTTCAACTCATATATTCAGATGGAGAAATATTCCAAACATTTAGAGTCAATAGTTACAGAGAGAACTCAGGATCTGGTGGCTGAGAAACAAAAAACCGATCGTCTGCTTTACAGTAAGCAAAGATATTCTGACAATTAAATACTTCATCATAAAAAATCTACTTTTATGAAGTCAAAATGATATCAAATTTGAAGTTTTTCGACAAGGTTTCATCTTTGTCATTCGAGAAAACAACAAGTAATTCGAAATACCTTCTTTTTCCGTCTCAAGGTATGCTCCCAAAACAAGTCGCAGACGACCTCAAAATTGGGCGCCAAATAGACGCAGAGAGTTTTGAAGCCTGTACAATATACTTCAGTGACATAGTTGGTTTCACGAATCTGTCCGGAGGCAGCACACCCATGCAGGTTGTAGCGCTGCTTAACAAACTCTACATTACGTTTGACGAAATCATCGACAAGTACGACGTCTACAAAGTAGAAACCATTGGCGACGCCTGTGAGAGGATATGTATTTCTAAGACTTTCAAATACGTGTAAAGAGCATAAATCCCTAAGTCATAAAAGCAGTAACTTCAGTAACTCTATGCCTAAATCATTAAAGAGTCAAAATTCGGAAAGCATTCAAACTGCGTCGTAAAAGAAAGAGTATTTGTATAGATAATTATTTCTGCAATTAAAACAGATATGGTGGTGTCTGGAATACCAACACGGACGCCATTCCATGCTAGGGAAGTAGCCAATATGGCGATAGATTTAGTAGCAGCCTGTCAGGTGTTTGAAATTCCTCATAGACCAAAAGAACCTCTGAAAATTAGAGTCGGTCTGCACTCGGGTAAGCTCTTTGTTTTGTTTTCAGTTGAAAGTCTAAGTGGGATCCTAATTTGATATTTCAGCCTTCTTTTTAGGTCCACATGGACTAATATGAATTAATTGATTTCTTTAGAGCCGATGATGATCACTTGATATTGTGTGTGGGGGGTAGGGGGTGTTGTAGGTTTTAAGAACATGTACCCAAGACTTCAGTGAAAATAAAAATCTAGGGACACAGGTTACTTCAAATAGGCTTTGGCTATGCCAAATGTCGATTATATCTTTGATAGGTCCAGCTTGTGCAGGCGTAGTAGGTCTAAAGATGCCACGTTATTGTTTATTTGGTGATACTGTAAATACAGCCTCCAGAATGGAATCAAATGGAGAAGGTAAACTAATTATGATATTTTGAAAAAAGTATATAATTTATGAAACTTTTATCGTTATAATTGAAAGATGTCTGATATAGATCAAGTGCAATATATTAAAAAATCAAAACCACATGGTATTAATGTATCTATATACGGTAAGTTTACACCATTTCACTTCCTCTGTATTTTTTAAGAGAAAGCTAACGGCTTTCTCGCTAACTGTTTATTTCGTTTGTAAATTTCTCCCGTTGATAGTGATATATGAAGTATTTCTTTTATAAAACCTCAGACATAGCACAGGTATCTATGACGGGATTTTGCATTTATCTCATAATTCCTAGAAAAGTTTTTAAGATGATATGATTTTTGAGAGTTCTTGACTTGACAATTTTATTGAATGAGTGAATGAAAGTCAAACACAAACGCCTAAACCAGATTCCAAAAACCACAATCCAAAGGCTTACGGATTTGGGAGGGGTTACAAAACAGAACTTTCTCACGCGAAAAGAAAAATCGGACAAACAGACGGAGACAGTGACACAGCTTCACAGAAACATAAAGGACAACTTATTTAATGAACTATCTCCAGTGCGAGCGCGGAAGCTTTACTAGTATGTTCTAAATAAATATTCACATACAGGTTATTTGTATTAAATAAAAGAATACTGTTCTTAATTTCAAGCTGTCACGTGATACTCAAAAATTGTCAGAACCATGATGTCATATTTTGTCAAATCTTAAAATTATTTGATGTAGCAGTTTTCCGGTCAAATAGAGTAACATTGTATTGTAGGTGGATATCCGTTTCTCAGTGTCTCTTTAGAATTTCAATAAGTAGCGTTGATAATGACAATATTTGATAAACCCCTTGTGGTAATGGTTTGATTTTTCCGCCTCCGAGTAATTGCCATTTGCTTATATAATTATCCGTTTATAGGTGAGTGACCATGAGTGAACTCTATTCTTCATGGGCCACTCAGCACAAACTCACTTAAATAGATTGAAATTGAAATCTACATAAGGTTTGAGGTAAATGAAAACCTGCCATAGAGCAGACTCCTGGGCAAATAATTTCTAAATGCTGTGTACTAACATGGATGTTTCGGATACTGTACTGGGTATCGCTGCTGAAAACCGCATTGCGATAGATTGTAATATGCCAAATAAGTATCAAATTTATCGCAAAACTGTAATATTTGATGTTTTACAAAGAAAAAAGAATTCAACGAATGCCGAGAATATGTCTGTGATGACGTCATATGTGAGATTAAGTTTTCTTTGTGGATCTATACACGCAACAGAGTACACTACTTTGGGTATTACACAACCTGCCTTTAATTGTGATATGATAAACGAAATTAGAAGGATCAAAGGTAGACAGCATAACCATTGAAAATGTGTCATAATCACCAAAGGCCTGTTATCCTAATGTCACCAGACGGACACTAGGATTGGTACTTGACCAATCTTCAGTCTTGCACCAGCGCATTCTTGAGACTTGCACCCTGACTGACTGTGATGACGGGACTCCATGACCGGCCCTGTCCAAACCTCTTTGAATGTCAGTCGGACTCCTCGGGTGATAACAGACATGAGCTCGCTACAGCCGTCAGTGCATGGACTGTATTACGTACACCCTCTTTTTATATCCATTTACATATTCATCTGTGTTGCTTGGGCCCCTGCGTTTTGCGGTCTTGTTTGTTTGTGGTCTTCTAACAGTGAGGATATTGCTTTACACCACAATTATAAGCTCTTCGAGGCCTTTGGTAAATCGGAGAAGTGAGAGGGTTGTGCGCACGTAATCCAGGATAACTACACCATTTGCTACTTGTGTACGACTGCCCTTTGGTCTCGTTGATAACGTGTAGTCTTTTGTGTTTGTTGTATATATGTCGTATGTCTCTTTTTCGTCTTCTAGCATGCCCGTCTTTGTGTTTTCGCATCCGGTGTTGTTTGTGGTCGTCTAACAGTGAGGATATTGCTTTACACCACAATTGTAAGCTCTTCGAGGCCTCTGGTAAATCGGAGAAGTGAGAGGGTTGTTCACACGTAATCCAGGATAACCACATTGTGTCGTATGTCTCTTTTTCGTCTCTTAGTATGCCCGTCTTTGTGTTTTCGCATCCAGTGTTTTTGTGTTTTGCTGTTGGTGCTGCAACGGGGTCTGGTTGCAGATCCCCTCCCTTCTCTTATACACACAACACAAAAATGGACACAAAGTCAACACTGCATTGAAAGAAATACAAACGTTAGAATGGGTTTAGGTCATATTTCGAATCTCGCTCTTTTTGGATTTCTTTAATTTTGGCCTCGAACATTACTATTGAGACATTGTTTGTTGAAGGGCGTATATAGTGCAATGGCATTGCTACAATAAGACATATATTCAATATCGATAATATTGACAGCAAAACATACACACTGACAGAGAGACGGGCAAGTAATTCAAACAACGACTAAATAAAATACTCTCACACTCTCTTTCAACAAAACATACAAGAAGAAAAACGTACACTTAATGTGAAGATCAATAAAACAAAAACCTGCAAATATTACAACCGACGAAATCAAAATAGAAAGATATATCCGAAACATACATGTCTGGTCCATGCTGTAAATTTGTCTGCTCTAAAATGATGCTAATGAAATTGAAGACGTTAAACATAGATAGAAAATGCACCGGTAAGGAAGACAAACAACGACAACAAACATATTCACAGAGAGAAACTGCCAATAGATAAAGCAAATTAGAACAGCAAAACATAAATACGTCCTGAAAGGACCAGCAAGTTATAAGATACAAAGAGAGACGAAGATTCCGTAAAGAGATACATAAAGGTCATCACATTCATATGGTGCTAGTAACGTAGATTTTTCATTTACTATCTGTATAGTAAAATATCCCTTAATCAATATTATCTATGCACGACTTTAACATCTTACGGACAATACTTGTACCTAGGTCTTAACAGACGCATAATGTAGCCTTTCCTCTCAAAAATCCCGGATGGGAAATGACTGCATCGTCATCAACTATTTCTTCTCTTTTTCAGCGTACAAAATTCACATCAGTAATTATACTTATATTGAGCTTATCAATATTGGTGGATTCAAATTTGATAGAAGAGGAACAATTCCCATCAAGGTACTGAAATATCAAGTTTATGAAATTATTAAAATAAGAATATGTTTTTTAAATCTATCTTACTTAGAAAATCAAATAACAAAATTACAGATTTAAAAGAGGCGAACTGAATAATATTCACAGTAGCAGGAATACTTTCTCCTTTTGAGGGGGGGGGGGTGTAAAATAAAACACAAACACTCAAATACATAAATTTTCGACACCTTTATCAAGTGTAAACAAGAGCCCCAGGGGGCACAACGCTCACCTGATACCCATGCACGCTCTAATTGACATACTGACATTGAATACTGATAGTGCCAGTACCAGGATTTTAGCCCACAACCTTTCTAACAAGATTTTTGCCGGATGCAGACAAGTTTTTTTTCAGACAACCTTTAAAAGTACAAACAAGAGAAAATAGTCACATTTCAAAACAACAACTTTTTTACTGATTTGAAAAGATGGATTATGCGATCCAAAGTCATATGCCCAGCTAGTATAGTTTGATTATGCAACATCAAAAATAAAATCATTTTGTAAAATTCCACATCAATGTGCAACAGAAACAGAATAAAACAATGAAATGATTTCATAAATTAAGTTTATTTAAAACAGAACATCAAACCTTTCATTATTAATAGCTAGTATGCCAGAAAATAATAAAGCCTGTGTTTGTGAAACACGAATGCCCCGCGGTGGCATCTTTGTTGGTATAAACACCATTTTCTGTTAAGTATGTGAGAGGTCAGGGTCAGAGTAATGTTGGTATCAATGGAAAGATCTTGTCACAAAGAATACACATGTACAATATGAAAGCCCTATCACTAACCATTCAAAAGTTATGCCCAATGTTAAAGTTTTTGAAAAGTAGGTCAAAGGTCAAGGTCACGAGGTCAAAAATTTTGGTATCAATGGAAAGGTATTGTCACAAGGAATACACATGTGAAATATGAAAGCTCTATCACCTTCCATTCAAAAGTTATGCCCAATGTAAAGTTTTTCGGACAAACAGACAGACGGACAGGCCAAAAACTATATGCCCCCGTATCTTTGATTCCGGAAGCATAAAAACAAAGACTTTTCAGTTTTGCCTTTATTCATATTAAATTATACAGAAATCTATGAATGAGAGCTTTTGAATAGTATTGATTTCATCTTAATACATGTAACGTAGTCAAAATCGTGTTAATCCAATTAACACAGACAAGTTGTTAGCGGACAATATTAATTCAAGTGAGTTGTGCAGAAATTGAGCCAATTTATTTTCCAAACAGCAGTGTACGGTGTATCAAACCTCATGACCCAGTGAAGCCACTTGGACAAATTATTTTCGGTAAATATGCTGAAATGCGGCACTTGGAAATGTATTTTTAGCATATTGAATCAATAGTCGTGATAAATTTAACTTCGAACTTGATCTTGTCTTTTATGCAATCTACAGATAGGTTTGAAAATATGCAAAATTCGGAACATTTTCGATGAGGACGCAGAGTTCCTGTAAAAAAAGTGAAATTTGCGAAAAAAGGACATGCATGACCCCCCCCCCCCCTTTTTCTTTACACTTTTATGCGTGCCAAAGATTCGCAATCAAAAATGACCAATTTTACAGACTTCCGGGCATTTCAAGTCAGTCAAAATTTTTAGTGTGCACCTTTTTTATTTCCTGTAGTTACCCCTACTAAAGGGGCAAGGAGGTATTGAACCAATCAAATCTGTAACACAAGATATATGGCGACTATGTTTACCATAGATACAGAAATAAGACAGAGAAAATAATCATTAAATAGGGAAATTGTTCTGAAATATGCATGTATGAAAAAAAAGCAATCCAAGGAATGCTTGTGTCGCCTGCGTAGCGGATTTTTTTTTATTGAAATTAGGTCAAATATCAAGGGCAAGGTCACTAGGTTAAAAATTATGGAATGTTTAGAAAGGTCTTTTCATAAGGAATACAAATGTGAAATATCAAAGCCCTATCACTTACCACTCAAAAGATATAGCAAATCATAGACTTGTTGAAAAGTAGGTCAAATATATAGGGCAAGTGCACGACGTAAAACATAGGTAATCACAGATTACGAAGCTCACCTCGTGACAGCAAAATTCAATTCAAACATATTTCTTAGTAAATGTATATTGGCTTTTAAAGGCAAAACCACTCAAGCAGAAAAAGTAGGTCAAGGTCATTTTATGAAAGTTTGATCAAAAATACATCCAATATGCAAGTTTGGTACATGTAGCAGTTATACTTTGCTCAATATTGGCTTTATAGAGCAAAATCACTCAAGCGGAAAAAGTAGGTCAAGGTCATTTTATCAAAGTTTGATCAAAAATACATCCAATATGCAAGTTTGGTACATGTAGCAGTTATACTTTGCTCAATATTGGCTTTATAGAGCAAAATCACTCAAGCGGAAAAAGTAGGTCAAGGTCATTTTATCAAAGTTTGATCAAAGATACATCTAATATGCAAGTTTGGAACATCTAGCACTTATACTTTGCTCAATATTGGCTTTTAAAGGCAAAATCACTCAAGCGGAAAAAGTAGGTCAAGGTCATTTTATGAAAGTTTGATCAAAGATACATCCAATATGCAAGTTTGGTACATGTAGCACTTATACTCTGCTCAATATTGGCTTTTAAAAGCGAAATCACTCAAATGGAAAAAGTAGGTCAGATGCTGCATCCGATGTATGGGTCCATCTCAGCATCCAAAGATGAATCACTTGTGCAAGTTTAGTTACTGTAGCATTAGTACTTTGTCAGATACTGAGCTACCCCAAACTTCTTATCCAAATCACTCAAGCGGAAAATGTAGGTCAGATGCTGCATCTGATGCATGGGTTCACCTCAGCATCCAAAGATGAATCACTTGTGCAAGTTTGGTTACTGTAGCATCAGTACTTTGTCAGATACTGAGCTACCCCAAACTTCTTAACCAAGTCACTCAAGCGGAAAATGTAGGTCATATGCTGCATCCGATGCATGGGTTTACCTCAGCATCCAAAAATGAATCACTTGTGCAAGTTTGGTTAATGTAGCATCAGTACTTTGTCAGATACTGAGCTACCCCAAACTTCTTAACCAAGTCACTCAAGCGGAAAATGTAGGTCAGATGCTGCATACGATGCATGGGTTCACCTCAGCATCCAAAGATGAATCACTTGTGCCAGTTTGGTTACTGTAGCATTAGTACTTTGTCAGATACTGAGCTACCCCAAACTTCTTAACCGGACGCGGACGCGTGGGGTTATAGCATAAGATCACTCAACTTCGTCGAGGTGAGCTAAAAAGTGGTTTTCAAATTTACAAACAGATAGTTGTCGTCGAGACGCTAGATGGAAACAGAATGATGCACGCGCATCGTAAGACCATGTAGAATTTTAAATGGGGTTCAATAAGGGGTGTATGCGAACATAAAACATTTTATATAAGATATAAATGATGGTATGTGAAGAAAGGTCTTGTCACATGGAATGCACATGTGAAATATCAAAGCCTATCACTCAGCAATCAAAAGAAATAGCCAATCTAAGATTTTTTGAATAGTAGGTCAAATATCTAGGTCTTGGTCATGAGGTCAAAAGTTATGATATGTGTAGAAAGGCCTTGTCACAAGAAGGAATACACATATGAAATATCAAAGCTCTATCACTTACCAATCAAAAGATATAGCAAATCTTAATTTTTTTGAAAAGTAGGTCAAATATCTAGGTCAAGGTCATGAGGTCAAAATTATGGTATGTGTAGAAAGGTATTGTCAAAAGGAATACACAAGAGAAATATCAAAGCCCTATCACTTGCCAATCAATAGATATAGCCAATCTTGGTTTTTTTTTAAAGTAGGTCAAATATCTAGGTCAAGGTCATAAGGTTAAAAAATATAGTATGTGAAAAAAGGGCTTGTCACAAGAAATACACACGTGAAATATCAAAGCCCTATCACTTACCAATCAAAAGATATAGCCAATCTTAGATTTTTTGAAAAGTAGGTCAAATATCTAGGTCAAGGTCACGAGGTCAAAAAATATGGTTTGCGTAGAAAGGTCTTGTCACAAAGATTACACATGTGAAATATCAAAGCCCTATCACTTGCCAATCAAGAGATATAGCCATTAGATTTTTAGAAAAGTAGGTCAAATATCTAGATCAAGGTCACAAGGTCAAACATTATATGTGTAGAAAGGTCTAATCACAAGGAATACACATGTGAAATATCAAAGTCCTATCACTAATCAATCAAGAGATATAGCCAATATTAGATTTTTAGAAAAGTAGGTCAAATATCTAGGTCAAGGTCACAAGGTCAAAAATTATGATATGTGTATAAAGGTCTTGTCACAAGGAAAACACATGTGAGATATCAAAGCCCTATCACTTACCAATCAAAAGTTATGGGGTGTGACACCCAAGTGTGACAGACAGACGGAGGGACGGATGGACGGACGGACGAACAACGGACAAAGTGATCCCTAAGTGTTGCTGTGCTTCGCAGGCGACACAAAAAGTCAACATCTTAAAAATAAATTCAGAGTATATTTGATAGCGTATGTGGCCAAGTTAATTCGAAGTATGAAAATAAGTACACAAAGCCAAACTAGCTATAGCTTGTCTTATTTAAAAAATCATTAAAAATCTAAATGTTGATATTTTGACAAAATTCTTTCACAGTTTCATTTCTAGCGATAAATATAAAAATAAAAAGAGAAAAAAACTGAAAAAGGGAAAAAAAAATTGTTGGGGTCCCGCCGGGGTTTGAAGCTACTCCCCATGGGTCCATTTGGCATGGAAAACATACATTATACCTATGTACAATCTTAAAAAATATTCCTTAAAAATCCAAAAGTGGATATCTTGACAAAATTCTTTCACTTGTAGGGTACCATGCATGAGTACCTCATACCTACAAATTGTCATGACAATCTGAAGAGTGGTTATAGAAAAGAAGCAGAAAATGTATGAAAATCAACCCCCCCCCCTTCCTTTTCACATAAGAAAAAAATTCGTAAAAAATCAAAAAAATAAATTTTAAGCATAAAATACATATCAAAGCATTAAGTAAGTTAAATATGATAAATATGTAGTAAATGAGTGTGTAAAATCATACACTTATTGAGTTATTTAAAGAAATAGTGCAAAAATGTGCATTTCTGACAAAGCCTGAAAAGACGTCAAAAACGCGTCAAAAATTTGACTTCGAAGTGGAACCAAAAATAACAACACTTCTTAAGACATCTCTCTAGATCATCCTGATGCTTTCGGTTTGTCGATACATGCTTCGGTTCTGAAGAAGAAGTTTGTCAAAGGAGGGTACCCCCCGTGACCTACTTTTGGCTGTGGTGGCGCCACCTGTTGACAGATCCGGACGAAAAACAACAACACTTGTAGGGGACCATGAGTACTTCATACCTACCAAGTTTCATCAAAATCCCTTCAGCCGTTCTGGAGAAGAAGTTTAAAATGTGAAAAGTTTACGACGACGGACGACGGACGACGACGACGACGGACGACGGACGACGGACGCAACACTATGACAATAGCTCACTTGAGCCTATGGCTCAGGTGAGCTAAAAACGACAATGTATGTGAAGACTAAGTAAATTAATTGCAATGAACACCAAGGAAGCAAAGATGGATTTTACTTAGTCTTGATATTTGTGTATCTGAGTGTTTGACTTTTTATTTGTATCATCCCTTCCCTCTGGAAGAAATATTTTAATCTGCTGTAAGAAAGATTTGTTTTCAAATATTTTTGTTTATGGAGATATCATTTAATTTCCATTGTCATTTTCAAGAAACGAAGATTCTGATTGGCTGAGAAATGTTGTTGATACTTCGATCAACACAATTTTTTCACGGAAGTATATTTATAGCACTATTTTTAGAACTGGGGGTTCCCTCAAACACGAATGAACTCGTTGCTGAAAATACAATTTCTTGATGTTTGCTTATCATTTCTAGGGTACCATTTCGTTTCTACTTACTCAAAAATTAACAGTGCATGTAGAATTTGCTCAAACTGGTCCTTATTCCAAAGATATAGAGAGACGATCGTTCGCTGTTTGAATCATGGCGGGTGCCATAACTTGTTTTGGCAGACGTATCACTGCAAAACCTTCCGACTTACGAAATATAGTGCGGTGATTGATTGTTTTTAGGTCAAAGAAAACAGTCTGTTTTCCATAATTAAATGATAAGAAATGAATCTTATATTTTTTCTGTTGATGCAGGTATCACCCGAAAAATTGGACAAAAAACTTTTGCATCAACGTGCTACGCGCATTGATGCAGTTTTCTGTCCAATTTTTCGGGTGATACCTGCATCAACAGAAAAAATATAAGATTCATTTCTTAATTTACTTGATTAACTGCTCCATTTCCAAAAATTATTATATGATGATAACTTGACATGTCTTTTTAAAAAGGGTAAAGGTGAAATGGTGACTTGGTGGTTACAAGGTCGTGACGAGAATTATAAACCAGAAGAAATTACCGCTCCCATTATTACTCCATCAACCCCCAAGTCTCCAAAGCCGCCAAATGATAAATCGTCACCAAATCATAAAGGCAAAACACATGACGAACAGAAAAGGAAGACTCCAGAGGGAACAGAATTCATATTTACACCCGTTGAGTCTACTGGTAAGAAGACTGTACTTCAACTTATACGTTTTTATGACCTACACTTTTATAGGGCGCTATGATATCACTTTTATATAACTCAAAAAGTAATTTTCCTATATTTCAAGTTCTTTTCAGAAAGAACGCAACGTCATGATAATACTACTATTTCCGCGTACAAACATATATACTCTATTGATATTGTTTTTACCTTTGACACTGATATTGACATTGATATACATATTCAGAGGAAGAGACGAAAACCAGAAAAATCAGCGCTTTCAGTATGTCTAATGACTCCGGTTACAATGAGAGACACTTAGATGGTAGTCAACAGGATGTCAGCGAAATAGTCGTCAGAAGTTATACCTCACTACTTGGTAAAACTATAGTCATTTTAAATTCAAATCGCACTGTATCAAATTAAAAAAAATATCATATAAGATACCTTTTAGATTTGCGATGAAAGGAACATAACTTGAATATGATTCCGATTTACAATATATAACTCTACTTTTTCTTTTGAACTTTTCATGAATAGATATATATTTTAAATACTGAATCTGTTTTATAACAGTTGCATAGGAAAATATAACATCTTATGTTTAAAAAAAAAAGGGTCAAACTGAACAATATTCAATTTTAATTTCTTTTGGAATAAAGGTATAAAAACGTACATTCTGATATACTAACATCTCATTATATTTACATTACTAGTAGATTCCCCATGTTAAACGCCCATTAGGCAACTAGAATTATATTCCAATAACTTAGGTTGCTCACGTGCAAGTTTTGCATGTAGGGAGAATTTACCAACGTTCAAATACATTTCACACTAAAACAGGCAAAATATGCGAAGTGCATGCAAATAAAAATGACCGATATTTAGAATAAATGTAAATATAAGTAATGACTGTCTTACTTTTGGTGTTCATGGGTGTATAATTCTGGTTGGACACGTATAATTCTGGTTGGACACGTGCTTACCAAAAGTAAGACAGTCATTTCTTAAATAATTTTTCTTTATATTGTAGATGCATCTATGGACAAGAAATGAAATCTGAAATAGCAGAAAGAGATTCATCCGACTTGCTTTAGTTTTTATCTGTATTGAAATTTCTCTTTTAGGAGAAAAATGAGAAATTCCTAAGTTTGAAGCCAAACGCAATATTTCTGTATTTATGTTTTTGTATCAATTTTTTTTAATTTCATGAACTTTCATTTTACCAAAATTTTTGTTTTTTAATTTAAACATTGAATGGAACACTACAACACTGATAAGTTACATGCAGGACGTGTAAATATGAAAGCTGTATTCCATGATGAATAAACAAGATTAAAGAAATGTTTTGTGGTGACAAGAGAACTTCTTAAGAGAAACGAAAGCTTCCTTCTATCAGTCTGAATCTAAGTTGATTTTTTCTGCCTTCCCCCTGTTACCTTATCAAAGCCTCTTTAACATTCTGTATCCATTAAATATCGTTCTACAATGCATCTGCCTTGTGGTATCAGATGAAAGTTGTGCACACGTTATCCGTTCAGCAGCACAATTTCCTTTCAATGTACCAAATAATCGTCTTTATTTGACATCAGTTGTCAATTTTCCCTTCCGTTTATGTTTCTTTTATCAATTATTATATTTATATATGTGATATCGCTTTCAACCGTCTATGGCTGAAACTATATATAATAGCTCTGTCACATGCTGAGTTTTAAACTTGCAAATCATCCCTGTGGATTTTATCTTGATCGGCAAGGTAACGCGACCGACGCAAGGAAATGGAAGAAATTGCAGGTGATTGGTGTATATGTTTACATTCTGAAATTCTTTTCCGAAATTTGAATGGAAATTATAACTGATTGGGATCATTTGTCTGTTCATTTGATAGAATCGCTGTTTTATCTAAATTTTGCTATAATTATCCTATATCACAATATTTTCTTTGAAATACTAGTTTAATTTTTGTATATGTAAAACATCAAACTAAACAATATTTTTTTATTATTGATCATTGTTTGAATTTCTTTCTAATTTTCTAGTTTTACAAAAGTTCCAACCATATTTTAGAAAAAAAATATTACATTCGTTGTATCTTTGCATAAAAATTATTGAAATTTTGAAATTTTTATAGAATCTCAATTTTGTCGAGTTTTGATTTTTATAAGATTATGGGAATTATTGAAGTTGTTTTTGTACATATAAATTCTCTTTTATGAAATGAAGTGTAATACTATATTTTTTTCTATATCATACAAAAAGTGTTTGCAATTTAATACAGCTTGCATTTTGTAAATATTGTTGTTATATTGTATATGAATATGTTGACAATACTGTTTTGTTAAAATTCTAAATGATGAATTATAGTGAAATTCAATTTTAATTCATCATTTCATTGTTACAATGCATTGAATATGTATGCGTTTTTTAGATCTCCATACGAAATAAAAACAAATCTTGATATAACTTATTTGCATACTTTTATTATCATTTTCTACATATAACTAAATGCTTGGATGGAAGGTAATTGTCTTACTGGATACCACATGTGCAGACCAAAGTAGGTATACGCAATAGCACTATCAATATATGTTCTGTTGTAATATATTTAGTCTATAATATGCGCAGTTGAATAAATAATGTATTATCAGTTACACATACTCGATGCCATAAGAGAGGAAATAAAAAAAACAGAATAAGCGAGAACATGAGCTAAATTTTATGCCAAAGAGCCAGCTAAAGACAGAGTTATATCCCTTAGTTTTAGAAAAATACCTCATTTTTTCGTCACCTACCGGCTCGCCGGAGGGGACTTATTTTTTCCACCCCGTTTGTTTGTCCGTCTGACATTCAGTCTGTCATTAATTTCCGGACTTTTCTTCGCTGTTGTTGCATATATTGAACTCATTTTTGGTATGTAGATATATTTCAATGTGTAACAGTGTTTCATTTGACCTGACAAGAGTTATGGCCCTTGGACTTAGCAAATTCCATGAAGCTGTGAAAAAATATCAGTTTAATTTCTTCCAGTGGTTACTGTGTCTTGGTTAGTAAACTGTAAATGTGCAAATCTTCGCGTTGGGGTAATATTCGAATTTTTCAAAATTATATTATTATTAATTACAAATTACGACCAGTATAAGATTGAAGGGAAAACTCTCGATTTTGCAAAACATACCCAACGCATACCGTTTCTATGATTATTTCGCGAAAATCTCCCAGCGAAAATAACATTTACAGAACATTTTACTGCACTTTATGCCCACTTCAACATCTTTTGCCTTGTAAGTGATGCGCCAGGCCGACTAGAGGATATCAAAAGTGTGAAATTCAAGAGGTAAACATCCTAGCACTATCCCTCCTATGCTATTTTGGTCATATATTTTATTTAAGTATGCTACTGAATCGACCCTTCAGGAAATTTGGAGTCCCACACTCTCTGTCTAGTAGAGACGCAAAATTCAAAGTAGTACCACTGATGAGTTTTTCCTGGGCATCGGGTCTCACTCCCATTTTGGGAGTTCGTTTCTTTTCACATGGTGAAGGGTTTTCATTGTTTGCTTTGGTTTTTGTTTTATCCCAATTTTATATGTCTTCAGTTTATGATTTTCTTAATTATCGATTTTGTACTATGTATTGGGATATGGTCATTATCCATATTTGTCATCCAAAACACGTGTCTGGCGCATCAGAATTTGTTTCAAATTTTGTTCATGAAGATAACTAGTTGGATAACTAAAATTCTAAAACAATATAATGCATGTTTGATGAAGAGCAATCTAAGGGATATACATGAAGGAGATGCTCTTTTTTTAGGATGATTTACCAAATGTTTAGTTTAAGAAAGTTTTATGAACAAGTAGCCGAGACACTATGAAGCAAAGCGAATGATATCCTCATGTACTTACAGTCCACGAGCTGTTATACCAACCTAGTGACTGAATCAGGTAAAAAAAATTATAATATTTATATTTATTATTTTTCTACTAGTATTACCATTTGTTCATTTCTATTACCTACTGTCCTGTTCACTAATTCCAGAGCACCCTGTTTTCCCGGTTTTCTCTAAAATATGATAATGTCATCTTCCAAAAAGATATCAATTTCATAGTACTCCTTTAGTCGTAACAGAAAATACCATTCTTTTGGCTGTGCGTCAGCTAAGTTAGAAATAGGACGGAAAATAAAAAGTCTATGGGGATTTTCTATGGTAAAATTGCTGAAAATGCGTGACGTCGGGAGCTTTGACGTCACTGTTTACCATTGTTGACACGGAGAACAATATAGCGGCGGCTTAAAATTAACATGGGAATTTCCCGTAGACATTTTATTTTTTCATTTTGCGAGTTGAAGGCGGCTGATAGGGTAAGTTGAAGTTAATTTCCAGTTACGACCAAAGAAGGTCAATTCTCAGAAACAATAATTTATAGCAAAATTCTTCAGACGACAGAATAAATCGCCCAAACAGGGTGCTCTGGAATTAGTGAACAGGACAGTAATTGCGCAGTTACTTGATATTCTATCAAAATTGTATAGATTTGATTTTTTTATCTTAGAAAAAGTAGGACTTTTTAGATATAGCATGGCTCCTTCTTGTTGTCATAAAGGAGAATGTTTGTCGTGCATTCCATGGACCCACTGGTTTTGAAACTAGTAAAATCGGTCAATTTTATTTTCTCAGGTTCGATTTCATCAAAGTGTTATAATTGTACAGTATTATATTTTATGATATTCAGATTAAGGCATCATATGCGCATTTCAACAAGTGATGCGAGATGTAGAGATAAAGGTAATCTAAAATGTATAATAATTTGACATGTGGCCTACAACCTTGGTTACAAAAGTATACCCTTACCTTGGACTAAGCATCTCTTGCTTACCTTCAACACAAGCAAATATTCATTACAGCGATTGTTTTAGGTAAGCAAATCATAAGATATTCTTGACGAAGGGACTTATTTACATTGTGACTGTGCATATTTTACATAAATAAGATGTTTTTGGATAATGTGATATAGAGTTATTGTTCTAATCATATCCGTCTGTTTGTTCCCTTTTCTCATATGTGTTCTGCTGTGATCAATGCAACGTCATCATGATAGGAAACTTTTCTTTATCTTGATGAAGTCTACAGAATATTGTGAGAATTTTTCTTTCAATTTTTTCGAAAAGTAGTCACCGATTGCCCCTTGGTCTCGGTTATTCTTGTATTGTTTTTTGAATTTGGTGTTTGACGTCTCTTTTGCGTCTGTTGTTGTGTACGTCTACTTTGTGTTTTTGCTTCGGGAGGTCTCGGTGTTTTGCTGTGGTTGCAGCTATCTCTTCTTGTTCTTCTCTCCTTTCTTTTTGATTATCACTGCTCTGAAATTGCTTCGACTATCATTGCTCTGAATGATCTGTGTATGAATTATCATAAAAGATAAGTTCTCTCTATTTTTCTAAAGAGAAACAATCAAAAGAAAACCATTGAAACAAGTAACATTTAATTCAACAACATACGTGGTGGGTGTAAATATATTACAAATACTGTACATGCTGTTAAATACTTGTTATAATAATTCTTCAGTTTTAGACATTCTTCAAATCACTATAAATTTACATTTTGTGTAATATTGGAATACCACAATTTAATTATCAACAGGCCATCTTTAAGATCCATTGTTCAGATAAATACGAAGACGTATATGGAAAACTTCATGATAATCAGTTTGTTCATCATCATTGAAACAATTGATAACAATAAAAATACAAAATCAATAACGGAATAAAACACAAAGGTTAAACTCTATATATAACGAATTTGTTATCATGATGTCAAATTTGCATTAAGCAATCAGATGAATCACAATGTATCTTCGAGATTTATGATGACATGAATTAATGGTGAAAACAAGTATCTAACACATCTTGTTCATTATTTGAAAAAAAAACAATGTTGATGTAAACTTGTTTCCTTAAGTTTGATTTCCTTTTCATTTCTAATCAACATGAAAATCTATCGATGTTTGTAAAAATGAAAATATAGATGTGGATCTTCAAGATACAAGGACAATATAACATCCCTTGAAAATGAATATTTGAATATTCACCGAAATAAATTCGTTGGTTGTTTCAGAACGTCAAAACTATACATATCAGTATTTGTGATATGTTTTATGTGATATGACCGTAAATAATTAATCGATTTAAAGACAATTCTGAGTCTTTTCCACTGTTTGGTATTGTTTGACGGGTAGATGAGAAAAGAACAATTAATGGTCTAATCAGTTGTAAATCATAAAATACTTTTTCACCCATTAATACTAGTTTATTTATAAAAGTTTCAAATGCTATCGTTATAACAATCAGTCGGAGAGGCCAATAAGTGTCTCTGAAGAAACATTGTCAGTCAACACTCAATCCTGAGCTCCTTCAAGAGATTGTCCACAGAGTCCTTCAGGGTATTCGTTGATGAATGCATTGTACCATTTTGTCGTACTAAAATATATTGTAATTTTTTTTTTCGTGTACACAGTTTAACTTTTCGAATCTAATTCAATCTATCTTCTCCCTGTAGTCAATATTTGTTGGATGATTTTATTGTCTTCGATTAAGTAACGATGATTTTTACTTCTAATTCAATTCTTTTCTCTGAAAATGAATAATATGAATCATCTCCGCAAGGTCAACATCTTTGTAAGATTTTATGAATCTATATTTGTGTCTCTCTTCTGTTGGAATCATAAGCTTTCGGACAAATATGGACAGACAAACGGACTTACGAACACATGACATCGATTATATATCCTTCTTCACATAAAATCATGAAATGTTTGAAGAGTTTATGATTTAATTTAACTCTTTCATTTGTACATAAAAACAAATCTAAATAAATTCGTTGGTTGTTTCAGAACGTCAAAACTATACATATCAGTATTTGTGATATGTTTTATGTGATATGACCGTAAATAATTAATCGATTTAAAGACAATTCTGAGTCTTTTCCACTGTTTGGTATTGTTTGACTGGTAGATGAGAAAAGAATAATTAATGGTCTAATCAGTTGTAAATCATAAAATACTTTTTCACCCATTAATACTAGTTTATTTATAAAAGTTTCAAATGCTGTCGTTATAACAATTAGTCGGAGAGGCCAATATGTGTCTCTGAGGAAACATTGTTAGTCAACACTCAATCCTGAGCTCCTTCAAGAGATTGTCCACAGAGTCCTTCAGGGTATTCGTTGATGAATGCATTGTACCATTTTGTAAGATTTTACCATTGACTGGATGTTTTTCTAGTTTCTTTTCCGGTGAAATTGGCTTTTTCATGTCGTTGTCGTCCGATTTCCCCAATAACCAATATGTTGTCATTTTACCTTTCCCCTGGAAGTGATTTTAAAGAAGATGAGAGAGAATTCTATAAGCAGCATTACTACTCTTACATCAATGTCTACAACTTTGTCATTTTGAATTCAGTTTTGACATTTGTTTTATTGAACTTAATTCTTTTAATATAGATCCATAGTTATAATTATTTTTATATGAATACATAGATATTCTAGTAAATCATAAAATATAATACTCACTTTCACATCTATAGATCCGCGTTCCTCGCAATTATATTGACCAGTGATATCAAGATTTTTATGAGTGTATTCACTCAAGTGGATTTTGAAAGCTGTTCAATAGAAATAGATTTGATAATATCACCATCTTAAGACGTTTAACATTTCTTCTGTAATACAAGATCTATCTTTAAAAGGATTTAAGCATAAATGTAAGAAGTGCTCCAATTGTTCCATGTACAACTTCCAAATGGTATAGACTGGGTTTTCAGTGACAAAGTTGCTTTCAAACCTTGACATAGCAATTAATCGTACAGCTTCATTCGAGACTATGTATTTGATAGTACACAAAAAGGATATTTTCTTCATAGGAAGTTTTTTTTTTTAAAAGTACAACATTCAACCTCTAACCTTCTCCATTGGACTCCATTCTGGACGCAGTGTTGACTGTGTCCCCAAATAAACAGTACCGAGGCATCTTAAGACCAACCACTCCAGCGCAAACTGAACCTATAATTGTACAAAAAAACTGTGATTTGAAGATATAAGAATTGATATTAGTAGTATAGCAAAGAGATAGGATTATAGCATTTCTATAAAGGATTAACTCAAAGATTTTAGATTAAACATATTTTATTGCGAAAAAGATTTTCAAGAATAATAAGAGAATTTTTCAAGATTTAAAAGAGCTAAAGTAAGCCAACATGGTTTATCTCCCTTTTTATCATCTAAAGTATTTGTTCCATTTGTTTAAGTTTTAAGCTATTTCCCTGTTTATTACCTGAGTGTAAGCCGACCCTGATTTTGAGAGTCTCTCCGGGTTTATGTGGGATAACAAACGTTCGGCACATTTCAACAAGTTCTAAAGCCATGTTTGCGATTTCACAAGAATGTTTGGATGTTGGGTTTGGTACACCAGACACAACCATATCTATAAAATATTTGAGATGGTAAAGTGATTATGTCGTTAAATGGCTATCAAACATTACTAGGAAGCGTAAAAAAACTATTGTGTCAGGCATTAATGCTTTGAAGCACGAAAATGCTGTTCGATTTGTTTTACAGACAAAACAAAAGAATCGTCAGACAGGTCCATTGCCTCATCAGGAATATCTGCTTTATTTTCCGAAAGAAGCATCATATTACGGATTAACGTTCAGGAAATACAGATGAGCATTAGCCTATTTGAGATCAATATTAGTTGAAATCTATTGAAATGGGTGCATATCAAAAAGGGAATAATAAAATGAAATTTTATGTGTGGGTTTACCCTTTTCCTTTTCTGTGTACATCATATCCTTTTTTAAAGTTTTCAAATTGGCAAATAGCCGTACATGTTCATTACCGTTAAACTTTAAGAGTTCGTTACTGTTATTGTCAAGTTAACATAACCCTTTTGAACGAAATTGAAACCTCATGCGCGGAGACTTAGAAAAATGTTTATAATGTTCATATTTATTAACTGCGTAATTTAATCCCCTTTTGTTCCTATTTTGAAAGTAAAAATTCTCAATGGAGGGTTTTTTTCCAAAAATGATTTACATTGATAAAAATGCAATGATCGATGTGCGATAAAAGTCCCCTACCGGCGGCATAAATTTATGACTTGCATCTCTGTTCATCAGTTCATCTTCTGCAACAACAGCCAAGAAAAGTCTGGGAAACTGAATTCACGAAATTTGCTAAGTCCAAGGGCCATAACTCTTGTGAAAATTAGTCAATCTAAATTAAGCTCAAATCTGCATCACACTATAATGTATTCACGTACAAAAAATCAGCTCATGATCTGCAATAACAGGCATGAAAGAGTCCGGGAAACTAAAAATTTCATGAAATTTGCTAAGTCCAAGGGCCATAACTTTTGTAAAAATAGGCCAATGGAAACCAAACTCAAACTTGGTCTGTATCACACTGAGATGTATTCATTTACCAAAAATAAGTGCACTATTTGCAATAGAACCAAAGAAAAGTCCAGAAACTGTCCAAGGGTCATAACTCTTGTAAAACTAAGTGAATCTAAAGCAAACTCAACTTGATTTGTATCCCACTGAGATATATCCACATACCAAAAATGAGTTCAATTTATCCAACAACAGCGGAAAAAAGTCCGTTAAACTGAAATTTTCATAAAATTTGCTAAGTCCAAGGGTCATAACTCTTGTAAAATTAGATCAATCAAAAGCAAACTCAAACTTGATCTGTATCACATTGAGATATATCCACATACCAAAAATTAGTTCAATATATGCAACAACAGCGGAAAAAAGTCCGGAAAACTAAACATTCATAAAATTTGCTAAGTCCAAGGGCAATAACTCTTGTAAAATTAGGTCATTCGAAAGCAAACTCAAACTTGATCTGTATCACATTGAGATATATCCACATACCAAAAATGAGTTCAATATATGCAACAACAGCGGAAAAAAAGTCCGGAAAACTGAAACTTTCATAAAATTTGCTAAGTCCAAGGGCCATAACTCTTGTAAAATTAGGTCAATCGAAAGCAAGTTCAAACTTGATCTGTTTCACATTGAGATATATCCACATACCAAAAATGAGTTCAATATATGCAACAACAGCGAAAAAAAGTCCGGAATGCTGAAAATGGGACAGACGGACACACGGACAGACAGACGGACGGACAGACAGACAGACCGAGAGGAAACTAAGAGTCCCCTTCGGCGTTGCCGTTAGGGGATTAATTAATGATAAAGATACTTACATGCATCACCTATGGTTTCCACCTTATAGACATCATGTTTTTCAATAACACTGTCAAATGTTATGTATAACTTATTGAGCAGGTTTACCACGTCCATGGCGGTACTACTGCCACTGAGCGAGGTAAAACCGACGATGTCGCTAAAGAAAATAGTGCACGAATCAAACGTCTCTGCCTCCACTGGGCTACCCTGTCTTAACACATCAGCAACCTGCTTAGGAAGCATAGCTGAAACAACACACAAGATATAAAAGTGACATTTCAAGCAATTATCAATTTGAAATATAAGTTGTAATGTAAATATTTTAAGTGCACTATATGCTCAGTCCTGCATTCCAATATTTCCAGTATTTCGTCAGTGATGCTCAAGGCCAAACAGAGGTAATCCAAATAAGGAATTTACATGAAGAACGATATACATAGCACGAAAACCTAGAAAGGACAGAACTATGCCATCAGGGAGATACCCTTTAGATTTTGAATAACACGTAATCTATTTTGAGACGAAGAATATAAAAAAGTACCAAAGCACTGTGAAACTAGGCAAACGATATCCTCAAGGACCAACATTCCACCAGCAGAGATTCAATATTGAAGTGTATGTTCTATTGTAAAAAATTCATTTTGTTTTGTCAACTTTCATATTTATTTTCTCTTATCATATAACGTAGTTTATCTATTCCCTAGGCCATTGCAACCATCATACTAACTTTAAATTGCAAAATAGGCTAGATAACAGGCAGAACATTCTTCCATATACCAGACGGTCTCTTCATCAATCCATTTACTCACCATTCATACAATATATAAGTATTTTGGACACTTACAATAAAGAAGTCTGTCGGTCTTCTGTTTCTCAATGACAAGATCCCGTGTTCTCTCAGCCACGATGGTTTCTAGATGCCTCGAATATTTCTCCATCTTAGTGGAAATAATTACATCTGTTTATCATATGAATTCAAAATTTATGAACATTTCAGTGAAAATGAAAGGAAGGAATCTCCAACACAGTGAAACATCAAAACATCCCAAGTGAAAAGACACAGGTCTCTTAAAACATTTATTGGAAACATGTTAACTCTCTTCATTTCTAAAATGGATCAAAACTTTACAAATTTTGGTATTTATGTTTTCATTTTGTATTTTGTTGATGTGTGCAAAGTCTAATTCTAAAATCGAAATGTTTAATTTGGTCTTTGTTTCATTGCTTTTTGTTTGTGGGAGGGACAAGTCTTCTGAACGACTTACCATGTGCATCATTAGGTCAACTGGATTTTGTTTGTTCGGATTTATTTTGAAAATTATTTTCTTGATGACATCAAAAGAAGGTCTGTCGTTTTTGTCCCTGCTCCAACATAGTGCCATCAGCTACAAAAAAGAATAAGTTTCCAGCCATCTCTGCTTTGGAAGGACGAATATATATACACAATACCAAATCATCTAAAATCAAATGTTTTCTTTTGCCTTAAATATTTGTGTTTGCATATAAAGTTTGATGATGCACAATAGAGGTTATACCAAAGCACCAGAGAGTGATTCCTTCTCAACACATATTTACTCTCTCAAGGAAGTTTGAGTAGAAAACAAAACACATTTCCTTTTGAATCGTACAGTTTCTTTTAAAAGTAATCTGATCTAAACATTTAAAATACACACTTTATCGTGCATCGTATCTTTATTTCGTTTTTTACCATATCCCATCTCAATGGTTTTACTTAAATAGACATACATGTGTGACGTCATGTGGACAAGGACAAGCGTCGTCCGATCCGAATTCTTTCTCTAAAGCTGGAAGCTTCGGTATCCAAGAGTCTTGATCCTGGTCCTACAAAGATTATTCATTCTGAATATTTTAAGAAATCTTTTTAATCAAAATCCTGTTATATCGTAATTTATAAGCCATCCTAGCTAGCATACAAGAAATGCCCCCCCCCCCCCCCCCCCCCCCGAACCAGATGCCATCTCCATTGGGGATTCACATTTGCTTCTTTGCTAAATATTCCCATTTTTTAAATTGTATTCCGAATATTGTTTTGTATTTAAATTAAGATTACAATTGCGTAGACAAATGTTTATGTCCATAGATTTTCTTACGAAATACGAAGTAATGTAAAGTAACGATGAATGACTTTGAATGGTTGTTAACGAATTTGAACTCCTCAAAGTCTGCGTTTCTTTGACCATAAAGTCAATAAAAGTATGACGTATTTCCTTAAGAAGAATAGGATATAATCTCCCAATAATGACTCGGGTAAGGCGAAAGATCAATGATAGGTCTTTAGTAATTACATGTACAATGCAACGAATTAGCTAAATTGCCTCAAATCTAAATCCTATCAGTATGTACCTTGTTCGTTCAGCGGAACAAGTCGAAGAGAATATCTAGTTTTCCGCCGCACGCTCGGAAAAACTCTCGAATGCATTACGTGAGAACAAGTAAAATCTTTTTAGACGAGGTCTGATTATTTCTAAATGAATCAGAGAAACTTAAAATTAAATTCATATAATGAAATATTTTAAAATAAACCTTTCTTCTTTCTTCATGCACGGAAATGTAATCAATTTCTAAAATACATGCACTGTTTGATGTTATGTCTATATAGAAAGAGATATGGCGACCATGTCAGGGAAATATTCAAACTCCACACCAGCTATTTCCGTGGCAGATGGCCGTCCTAAGTGGGTACCGGTTGCTCGTTGGTTTATGTGTAGTCCTTCGTGTTTGATATTTCTGTTTTGTGTGTTTGTCCATTTTGCGTCTCTTTCTATGCTTGTCTGCTGTGTTTTTGCATTTCGTATTTTGGGGTTTTGCTGTGGATGCTGCAACCTGGTGTTGTTGGAGATACCCTCCTTTGTTTTACTTTTAAACCCCTGTCTGGTGCATTAAAGTTGGTTTGAAATATTCTTCAAGAAGGTATAGTTTTTACACTTCCGTATTATTAAAATCACTCTATAGATGTTTAACGTCTTCAAATTCATTAGCATCATTTGGGGGCAGATGAAATGCTTCATTGGTACTTCTAGGTACCTGGATGATATTCTTACTATCGACAATCCTGTTTTTGAAAAATATAAAAATGTTATTTATCTAGAAGAATTGATTCTAAACAAGGCAAACGTTTCAAACACAGAAACACCATTTTTGGACCTAAATATCAAAATTGTTAACGGAGAGATCCATACAAGTGTGTATGACAAAAGAGATGATTTTGGATTTAACATAGTAAATTTCCCCTGGCTTGACGGTGATGTTCCTAGATTACCGTCCTATGGTATCTATATTTCACAGCTCATCCGGTATGCTAGAGCATGTACTGATGTTTTGGATTTTACAAATTACCAAGAAACTTTTACGACAAGGTTTTCGCTTTCATAAACTAGTAAAGACTTTCTGGAAATTTTACAAAAATTATTGTCAACTTCTTCTGAAATTCGGACCAATACAGGCAACAGCGTATATTACTTTGAGTATTTCACAACCTGCATTTTATGGTGACATTATTAACAAGATAAGAAGGATAAAAGATAAACAACATCACTATCGAAAATGCGTCAGAATCATCAAACGCCTTTTATACCGTGGGTATGATCCTAGTGTCACCAGACGGACACTAGGCTTGGTACTTGACCAATCGACAGTCTTGTACAAGAGCATTCTTAAAACTTGCACTCTGACTGACTGTGACGACGGGACTCCAAACCTCTTTAGAGAAGACGGGGCCCCGACCATCTGTCCTCTCTGAATGTCAGTCGGACTCCTCGGGTGATAACATACATGAGCTTGCGGCGGCAGAGCACGGATTGTATTACGTACGCCCTCTTTTTATATCCATTTACATATTCATCTGTGTTGCTTGGGCCCCTGCGTTTTGCGGTCTTGTTTGTTTGTGGTCATCTGACAGTGATGAGGTTGTTTTACACCACAATTGTTCGTTCTTCGAGACCTCTGGGTAATCGGAAAAGTGGGGGGGTTGTGCGCACGTAATCCAGGATAACCACACCATTTGCTACTTGCGTGACAGATGGCCGTCCAAAGTCGGCACCGGTTACCCATTGGTCTCGTCGGTTTATGTGTAGTCTTTTGTGTTTGATGTTTACATGTCGTGTGTCTCTTTTCCGTCTCGTGCTGTACTCGTCTTTTGTGTTTTTGCATCGGGTGTTTTGGTGTTTTACTGTTGATGCTGCAACGGGGTCTTGTTGGAGATCTCCTCCCTTCTTCTCAAGGTAGGGTTGGAAGAAAAAAATAGGTAGGGGTAAATCTTTACTTTTCAGATTCATTTTCCAATCCACGTTTTATAAGAGATGATGATAAGTTATGTACAATGTATGAAGAATCGCCCTTGTCTGGGTCCATTATTGTTTACCGAACAGACAGGTTTTGTCAGCAATGTTGAAGAAAACTTCAAATCAATTTTAATGCACCAGACACGTGTTTTCGGATAGTAAATCCTCATCATTGATGCTTCCAGCAAAAGTGATTTTCAGACACAGCCAAAATTCATTTTAGTAGCGCCCTCTGGTTTTATCCTTTTGAATTTAAGTGTGTGCATTTACTTTGCAAAGAGTGTGCAGCTTTAACTTTCCTGTAGGGTCGATTCAGTAGCATAGTTAAATAAAATCAATGACCAAAGTAGCATAGGAGGGATGGTGCTCAGATGTTAACCTCCTTTAATTTTGATTATATTTTTGGATCAAATGTCAAGTTCTCGAAATAGCAAAAAAAAATATATGATTTCAAATTGATAAATGGCTAAAACAGAGTTAGGAAGTAGTAATTAGTACCCTTCAAACTTCGAGTCAAGGGAACCGATAAAACTGCTCCACCCTGCAACAGGAAATAAGTGTTTACAATAATAATAAGGAAGTGTTCTAACTCTTTACCTTCTTGAAGAAAATTTCAAACCAATTCTAATGCACCAGACTCTTGTTTCGGATAGAAAATGCTCAGATGTTAACCTCCTTCAATTAGGATTATATTTTTGGATATAATGACAATTTTCCGAAATACCAAAAACAAAAATATATATTATGTCAAATTGATAAAGGGTCATAATAAATTGTCCTTTGTGATTCTGTAGGTATCCGTCTGTTTGTCTTATTATCTTTTCTCGTGAGTATATGTTTCAAGAGTTTGTAGGCCTGTTGATTCTTATTTTCGGAATCTGATTTCGGGTTCCGTGTTTGACATCATTTTTCCTATGTGAGTGACGTCGAGGTAGTTTTTTAAACTAAATGAGAAAGAAGGCACAATTACAATGTTAAGAAATAAAGTAATCATGACACTCTAATGCACCAGGCATTTTTTGATTATTCAGATATTCACAGTTTCAGTCATGTCACTCCAGGTGTGAATACAATTACTGGGAACACTGGGTAGCCTATCGGAAACGACGTTCAATAACAAACGGAAAGAGGTCAGGTAATTTCACATATCAATCCATTGCTAAAACTATGTGACAGTGATTTCAGCCAATCAAAATGCTTGTTCAAATTACGAATTAATGTCAGCTATTGGATGTTATTAATGGACAAGACAGAATTGTATTTATTTGAAATTGATTTTTTATTGATTTTATTCCCTGGAATATTTTGTATGTACGTAGAAGTACACGGCATTATATCAAAGTTAATCAATTTATGAATTTCAAGCTAAACGATAACAATTAATTATTCAAATCTGTAAAGGTTCTAAATAAAGGATTTCGTAACGAGATAGCCTTACCCCGTATGGATCATTCCTTGTGGCGATTTCTAACATAATTACACCGTAAGCGTACACATCGGCCTCTTCAGAGATAGTCCCTTCAGGAGCTCTGTACGCTCTATTTCTTTTCTGTGTCATCTTTTCTTCTGCTATGTCATCCAAGAAGTCCGTCGTTCGAAAATTATTCAAACCATAATCTGAATTCAAAGAGTTTTGGATAAACATGTATTAAACATTAAGTGTAAATCACCCATCAGTCTTCTTAGTTTATGTATAGTCCTTAGTGGGTTTTTTTATGTTTTGATGTCGTTTTGGTAATTGGTCTACCTTGTCCTGTTGTGCTGTCTCATGGTTTTTTTTTTTTTTTTTTTGTTGTTGTTTGTTTTTTTTGGGGGGGGGGGTTGGTTTTTGGTTTTTGGTTTTCTTTCTTTGCTGTGGGTGCTGCAACCGGGTACTATAGGAGATCCACTCCTTTGTTTGATCTGATTGTTCTAATTTATTATGTGCAGATGTCAGTGTTTTTGGATGTTTTATCTCCATTTTGGCCTGTTTCATTGTGTACTGGGATTATCTTCATGTTGATTTCAATTGTGCTGTCTGTTGTTTTTCATTGTGTACCAGTGCTTAAGTTTTGACTGTTATCTCGTATACTTTCTGTTTGTTTATTGTCTTTTATGGCTTGCCAATTAGTCATGTTGGTTGATGATATTTTATCATTTAATTTAAATATTCAAATAAACTATTGTCATAGTTTATTGTTAAGAAGGAATTTTAAAAAGATCCTGTATTGGTCGATTTATGTCCTTATGTGACAGAAATTCAATCAAATTTAATTGGACTAATATAAGGTTTGTAAAGGCCAATTCTAGGATTAAATACTACTAAATACCCTAAGTACACACCAGAAAGCGAGGTTCATAATTATATACAATATTACATATTGTAGCATTATGAATAGCATGATATTAGTATCTGACGTCAAAATATTAATTAATTTGCTTTCAGCAAGTGGGGAAATCAATTATTGATCAGAGAATCAGAGAATACTGCTCAAATGTGCTCGGAAATCAGTAAGGCATTCTAATTTTATAAATATGATAAATATCTGAACATGAATTAGGCGCATAATTGTATCTATCTTTATTTTCCTTAAAATTTTCACTCGAGTTGCAATTTAATCAAATATAATTAATTTTGATACCATATATTTAAAATTGATCTGAAATATTGAAATCCTTCATGTGGTCAGTGGGTAATTACATTCGATATTCTATTTAGTGAGAAAATTTTAGAGTTAAGCTACCTGTTATTTTGACGGTCCATCGGTCATCTATCACACAGTTATTGGAGTTGAGGTGTCCGTGAATGATTTTATGACCATGAAGGTATGCCATACCCCGGGCAATGTCCCCGGCGAATGAAAACCGGAACGCCCAACTCAGCGGTATGTCGTCATTGAGTAACACGTCACTCAGACCGCCTTTGGGACAATACTCCATTATGATGGACACGTCGGGAACCTCAACACAGCCACCGACGAACCGACAAACGTTTGGATGGTCAAGCTCCCTATAACGAAACACGTATTTTTGATAAAATATAGAGTAAAACATGTATTCATAGAGGCCTTATTTGTAAAGATGAACATTTTGTTTCAACCATAAGTGCAGTATATGTATGAAGTAGTGGAGGATCAGAGAAAGATCAGGCTCATTGTAGATGTCGCCACTTAATTTTATCATCTGCTTCATAGAACCTGATGGTTAATGGTGAATCAAAATCCCTTACAGATAAGTGCATAGTAATTATAAATATGATGTCATGGGTTCAGATTTCTTCTTTTTTCTAAATTTTGACCGAAAATTTCAATACATTTTATATGAAATTCAAAACAAGGAAATAATATTCTCTCTTTCTCCGGAAAACTCTCCTTACAATAAATTCATTCATATTCTCTTGACATAATTGGCCATTTGTTTGATCTAAGAGTTTATTTCTGATAATAACATTCCATACTACGTGCCTATGTTTATACGATGCCGTATCAACAGATTGGCCACACAAGATCAATGAAAAAATCCTTTTATCATTAGCTCAAGTGAGGTATAAAAGCAAAAATTACTCATTCATGAACCGACTGAAGTAGTTTGTTTTGGCTTTGAAAGCCTTGTTCAGTTTTTACATGACGGTATTAATATAGGATCCAAATGCGCTCTCTCTCTCTCTCTCTCTCTCTCTCTCTCTCTCTCTCTCTCATGAAATGAAGGTTCGCGTCAAGGACATAAAGTCTCCATTGATGGATGAAGAATGAAATAAATTGTGGGAGAATAGGTGTGTCACATAATTGACCTTGAATATGTGTTCTTGACATTGAAGATTATCCACATTGGATTTACAGTCTCATTGTCTGTCTACAGATATATGTCACCTTCGACCTATTTTTTCTGTAACTACAACTTATGCACAAGTACTTAGAGTGTCAGAGCCTAAGCCCCGCTTTTTGAAATTAAGGAAAAATGAAGTTCTAATAGAAGTAATGATAATATTTTATATTTACCGACCTGACAGATCTTACTTCCTCTCTAATTTTTCTCGTCAATTGGAAACTATGTTTGTTGATTTTACGAATGGCAATGGTTTTCCCATCTCTGTAATTAAACAAATGCCTTATGATCGTAATATATAGATCTATGCTTAAAAAAACATTGAATAATATATACATGTATGTTCCCTCAAACACACCAGTATTTGTAACCACACCATTTAATATTGAAGTCTTCATCAATGACATTTTATGTGATCGTCCAAAATTTTATGACACCATCATGTTTCGTTCAACTGTGTGTATTTCAAAGGATGTTTTAACGCTTTTGACGTGTTTTCAACCCCTTACTTTCCCTGTTGGCTTCCTCTCAATGAATAGCAGTGGCGTTCCCTACTCCTTAACCATTGTTCATTTTCCTAATGATGGTATTCATGAAGTTTTGTTATCCATTGTCAGCGATGAATAAACCCTGTCTTGAGTACCATTGTGTTCTATATTCAATACTTCATGAAAATCGGTATTGACCATCTTGTTACTTTAGTTCCTTCTGGATCCTCAGTGGCACAATGTTAAATGATTGCTGAAACAAGTCAACGGGTACCGCTTGTCAATTAATCCCTGATGTTTTGTACGTCGTTTTATGTATGGCTTTGTTTTTGTACTGGTGTTTTTTGTTGTATGTATTCACAATTGCGTGTATGTAATTGTTCTGTCTGTGCCTATGTAATTCTTGTTGTTTGTTTTCACATTTTGTTGTTTTTGTAATTTGTGTCTAGTTTTGTTTATATGTTTGTGCTTCTATTTATGCGTTTCCGAATTTTGCGGTTGGGTATTTTTTAGAACACCCATCTTTGTAGAATGATGAGAGGAAATTTAGCTTATACTTGCATTTTTCCAATTTTTGTGAATATTTGGCGTCTGGCAGCGTCATCAATAGCTGATCCAGTGCTACTCATAGCGTCTTCTAACCCCGACACAGAGCGTCTGCTGATCACACTACCCATGTATACATACTGATTCATGTCTGTTGAATATAAAATGTGAGGATGTCTTATGTTCATGCCCAGTTTCAAAAGTTTTGCATGAAATAAAAGGTTCAAAAGTGTTTCCATTTAGATTGTATTGTGTTTTGTAATTAATATTGTGTCTTGTAATTAAAATTAAATTTGTGCAAATTACACAAATTTAATTTCAAAACATATACTTAAATGAATTTTGGCTGTGTATAAAAATCATTTTGGATGAAGCATCACTGATGAGGATTTAATATCCGAAACACGTGTCTTTTTGGAGGGTATAGGGTTGGAACATTTCCGTATAATTCTACTATAAACTATAAATTCAGAAACATAGCTTGATTAATTTTACTTAAAAAGTAACAAACATTCCTGAAAGTTTTTGTAAAAACATTTGTGAAACAGGCTTTAGAAGGCTGAAATACTAATGTATGATTATACTTTAAATTTCAAAATTGAGTTTTTATGACAATTAAACATTGTCAATAAAATGGATTCATACATCCATATCCATATCTACGATTATTTTACAAGTGTCTTGATGGAGGTAAGATTTTCTTGGTTATACTGAATCAACATACGACTAAAAGTCTTCGGTCAGTTTTCTGTTACTGACCTGTATTAATTTTACTGTAAGGATAGATCCAGCTATCGTCCAGAAGCAGCTTCCTCTTCTGATACTGTATGTACTAGAAGAACATCATGAATGTCAATAAATTACAGCTTAAGACATACATGGTGTAAATCTTTACCAATCACATACTATTTTTTTTTTTTTTTCATATCTTCATTTATTTTTTTTTTTTTTTTTTATCGTATGTAAAGGCAAAATTTGCTGGAGGATATTAAATTTTCTGTCATTCATAAGAAAGAATACTTTGAAATAGATAGGCTACCAGACAGAATATGAGGAAGCCCAAGACAACCAAAGCACCGGCCGTGGCTATGAGTCCTATATGCCACGCCTCCAAGGGACACTGTCCACAATCAGCTGGACACACCTTACAATCCTCACCGTCATCCCGATCACATGACTGGTCTCCACAAACTGGAATAGTATTTCTGTCTTAATGAAGTTATTTGTGTAAGTTATAGAGAATTGTCTTTATTATGGGATTACATTCTGAAGGGTAAAGTAACACTAACATTGAAAAGGAAGTAATAATAGATATTTCATATTTTTAGTTTTCTGTTTCAATGATAGTCAGACCTCGGCTAACTTCGTGATATTCAATTTGTTCTGCATGCAAAACAACCAAATGCAGAGTATTTTACCCCTAAGACTTTAAGGTAGGATGTGTGTCATTAATTACCTGTTTTCGGCAGAACTCTTATGTGGGCCACCAAAGCGAGGCTCATTCCAGCTATTTTGTAATGGGCTATGACGTCAGTCTGTCCGGCCACACCAAGTCCATGGACTACACTAGTCCAGTTTCCTCTGGTCACGGGACCTACGCTCGCCGAAGAGTGGGTAAAGGTTTCACCATCCGGAGAGATCCAGGGGCCACACAATCTGTTGGACACGTCATTGAGTGGACAGCTGTGGAGATTAAAGTGGTGGACACAGCAGTTCTCCTGGTTAGCGTCCTTGGATGCTGGACATACAGTTGTCTCACACCATCTCTGTGCTTCACTGGCGTTACTGTGGAACAGTGGAAAATTAGTGATTTAATACTTTACTTGGATTTGAGAAGGATGCATCATTTATCACACTTTATAACGCTTTGACTTTAAGTTTTCATTATTAGAATAATATATGTATATATGTAACTCGATAGCTCTCCATGTGAATTCCTCGCAGCGGTTCTTCAATACGATAAGAATTATGTTTATACTTATATTTATACTTAGCCTTTATGGTTTTACTTGATTTGAATTAACATTCGATAGATTTACCTGACACCGGTACCAGAGTTTACTCTCTGGAATAGATATTCTGTCATGGCCCACTCATAAAACTCTGACGTCAGGAACAGCTCAGTGGTGGCATTAAAATGCTGCTCAACCTTAATGGAATCTGGTGGCTTCTCTATCCATCTTATCTCAACACCTACAGATTAGAATATTGAGTCGTTCTTGTACCAGACCTCTATAATAATGCGGAAGGGTTCCAACTCTATACCTTCTTGAAGGAAATTTCAAACCAATTTTCATGCACCAGGCACGTGTTGCGAATATTTTAAAAATTCTCATCAGTGATGCTTCCAGCCAACGTGCTTTTCATAAGCAGTCAAAATTAATTTCACTAGCGCCCTCTTGCGTTATTTTTAGAATGTAAACTTATGCATATACTTTACAGAGAATGCGCGGCTCCAAAATTCCTGTAGGGTCGATTCAGTAGATTCAACAAAATGTTCATACTGTCAAAATTACAAAATTGGGAAGGCTGTTTACTTTAAGACTGTACATTTTGTTGTAAATTTGATCTCAAATCTAGCTATATAGTCATTTCTTTTCAATGAGCATCTCCTATATGTTGCATTGTTCTGAAGGGTTTGATTAATTTATTGTATGCTGTTTTGCTCGTGCCATTTACAATTTTAACTTCCAGGTCTTCAAAAGACACTAGTGCTTGTTCTCTGTTTCCATTACTTTTCCATGAATTATCATTAAAGACTAGTTTCATGGTAAATTACTTCATGGTTACTTTCAAAATCAAAAAGGCTGTTCTTCCTCCTTCTTTGAGTGGGATTGGGATTATGTGGAATATAATATTAATCTAATAATGCAATAGTTATGGAAACCCTGAATGGACATGCTTTTTTCCTTCCCGTGCTACCTACATGTATCTTGTGGATTGCTTCTTGCGTTTTGCGTTTTCCTTTTTTTTTTAAAAAAGAAAGGAGAAAGCAGCTTCAAACTGCAATGAGTAGTGCTGGTAGCGTAGTGGTTGGCGCGGTTGACTACGAACCCATAGGTCGTGAGTTCGAATCTCATCGTCGCCGATCTTTGAAAACCCATTGTTACCTTGGGCAAATTGCTTAACACTACGTTGCACTCTCTCCATCCAGGAGTAAACTGGGTACCTGGCACATGAGACGAGCTTGTAATGTGAATGAAAAGCATTAGCGCCTAAACGGCAGCTCTGCTTGTATACTCCTAAGGGAGTAGAGATTGCACTGAATTGCACAGGTCTCGCCAGGGAGGTAATTGTGGAATTCGCTATAAACTCTATCTTTACCTTTAACCTTTGGTTAACACAAGTTATGTCAAATATACCCAATAAGCCAAGATATAGTGTCGATCATTAGATCTCGGTGATAAAAACGCAAAAAAAGCAAGTAAGGATGGAAGAAAAAAGTATTAGAAGAAACTAAAATCAGAAAAAAAAAAAGAAAAAATGCAGAAGCAATGAGTGGAAGTGTATCATCGAAAATCAAAATTGTAATTCTATCGATCAGGTTTGAAGAAGACCACAGATACAAACAACCCCAGCAACAAATAATGTAAAATATACAAGAAGCAAAACACAAAAATAAGAAAAGCATATCTGTTCATGGTTTCCATAAATAATGATAGCAGGAATTAGATGTAAGACTGACTTATTCCCCAACTTTATGCTGAAATTGCCATTGTTAATTGTTTAGCAACCTGTACAACTGAATTATGTTATTAGAGATTGATATGTCTGCACGGTATCCTAATGGGACGACATAATCAATGAATTATTATTGCAATATAAGATGATCGTTCAATATTCCCTGAATAGAAATATGCAAGGGATTTAATTAATCCTATGAAAAATAATATCTGAAAATCTATAAGTCTAAAATATCAATCGCATCAGGAATGAAATGAAATTCGACTATTACGTGTTAAGATAGCTGTGTTTTCAAAAGCAGAATCGTTATGCGATGTGGGTTTTTCTTAGAACCTTCCAAAATCAGAAATACAAAATTAGCGTTTTACAATTGATTTGAGGCTGTCGACGTTGCTTATTAACTATATCAAGCAGAAATCTTTCCGCGGTATTACCATTGTTTATAACTTCAAAAGAAATAAGAAGAAAAGTTCCATAGTACGTCAGAATATCAAGTAATCAGTTTTCTATTCAACAAGGCTTTTACTTTGACTAATGACAAATTATTAGAAGACGAATTTAGTTTTCAAGCTTCGATTCACATACTTTTTCCCTTGATCTCGCATAAAAAACCTTTTCTAGACTCCGGGACTTTACTTACTTTAAACAAAACATAAACAAAAGATAAAACAACAGTCTAACGACAATTAAGTGAATGATAAAACAATATGAGAAGGTAAAAAAAAAAAGAATTTAAGGAGGGTTCGAACACCAAGATGGCGGCAACATTATTTGTTTTCTCACTTCCTATGAAAAGTTCAGTCTTAACTTTTTCAAAACAATTGATATGCTGATTGGTATACACATTTGAGTATCCTGATGAAGTTTGAATAATTTCCGGCGTCATTTCAAGAAATTATGGCGATTTTCAAAATTGTGGACTTTGGGAGTTTTAGCCATGAGCAAACTACGACGTCATTTCGTCGTTATCGGGAAAAATGGCGTCAAAATCCTTCGCATTCCAAATGCAATAAAACCATCAATACCAAACGTATCGCATTGAAACTTTGCATGTGTAAAAAAGAAAGAAAGTAGGGGATCTCCAACAAAACTCGGTTGCAGCACCAACAGCAATACACCAAACACCCCAAGTGAAAACACAGAGAAGACACACACAGCAAGAGACAAGAAAGTTCAATCTTCATCACAGTGAATTCATTGACAAATTTACATTACAGGAAAGCGGATGTCACTTCATTGAAAATGAACGATTTCGGAAGGAAAAATAGGAAAATATAAAGCTTTGTAATATTTTAATCATGAACTCAATTTTTCTCATTTCATCATGAAATCATCTCTGGACATTGTTGACCAAATTGGTATAATAATAATGTAAAATTTAGTTTTTGACAAAGATTCATCCACAGGATTCCTAATAATTAGCTATCAACTACAGTCAATTGGCTCGGAATTGCAATTTTTTGAGCGATAGTATCATATTTTATTCCAGTATCCTACCTTTTTTCAAACACAATTCATCTCATCTTTTCCATATGTAAGTGCAATACATTTATGTAGATTTGATAGTTAAATTAAAATTAATTTCCAATAGCTTTACGAGAACTGGAATGATACTGTTAATATTATGACATCATCAAGAAATTCACGGAAACGTTGAAAATGCATATTTCAAAGTCTCATAGAAAATTTTCCTGTGGATAGAATCAAATGTAAGTTTGTATAATCAAGGACAGACAAGTCATATAATATTTCAGAAATTTTGAGAAAAATTGAATTTGGCGTCCAAGTTCTTTTGTAATAATTTAGATCACCATATACTTATTTCAACAAATAATGTATCATAGCGGAGCTCGAGACCGAAAGAGAGGAAATAGTGAATATAACCTTTACCTTGGTATGGATGGTCAGGAGAATATAAAGTTTACATTGACAGGAATTGTAGATGAATATAAAGCTTATTTTTACAGTGGTGGTAAGAAAAATATAAAGTTTACATATACTGGTGTTGTAGGTAAATATAAATTTTACCTTTACACGGATCGTAAGGAGAATATAACGTTCATCTTTACATTGATGTTAAGAAGGATATAAAGTTTACATTTATAGGTGTTGTAGGTGAGTATTAAGTTTACATTTACGGGGCTGGTAAGAAGAATATAAAGTTTACCTTTATACGGATCGTAATTAGAATATAAAGTTAACCTTTAAATGGATGGTAAGGAGAATATAAATTTTGCATTTAATGGTGTTGCAGGTAAATATAAAGTTTCTATTTACAAGAGTGGTAAGGAGAAGTTTATCTTTACAACGGTTATAGGTGAATATAAAGTTTACCTTTACATGGATGGTAAGGAGAATATAAAGTTTACATTTTCATGTGTTAGTTTACATATACAGGGATTGTGAGGAGAATATAAAGTTTATCTTTACAACGGTTATAGGTGAATATAACGTTAACCTTTACGTGCATGGTAAAGAAAATATAAAGTTTACATGTACAGGTGTTTATATTTACAAGGGTGGTTAGGAGAATACAGGGTTTACCTTTTGCAGTGGTGTAAGAAGGATATAAAGTTTACCGTAACAACGGTTGTAGGTGTATGAAAATAAAGTTTACCTTTACATGGATCGCAAGGAGAATATGAAGTTTACATTTACAGGGTTGTATCTAAGTTCAACGTCTTCAAATTTATAAGCATCATTTAAAAGCAGATAAAAAGGCATGGACCAGACATGCACGTTTAGGGTACTTATCCCTCGTCAGTGATCCTCAATCTAAACAATGGAATATGGCCACAATCAGTGAAATATATAAAGTTTACCTTTGCAGGGATGGTAAGGTACAGGATTCTGATCATTCGCTGTAAGAGGCCAGCAGTGGAAGTCTGTGTTACTGAAGTCATGCCATCCGTGGACCAAAGTGGTAGGTAATACAAAAACTAACTACAAGAAAGTGAAACAAAGAAGTAATTATCTAATTAATTAATAAAAAAGACTGTATTAGCTTTAAAAGTAAAATAAAATAAAATTACAACAATATTGATACAGGTCTTTGAGTTTTATATGTTGCAAAAGAATACCAAGCATGATTTGTAGAATTGTTTGGTGTTGTTAGGGAATTAATTTTCCTGTCATAAAATCGGGGCTTTTCGTCTTTTAAGAATTTCTATCAAATTAAAACTGTCCTTTTGATGTGCAGATTTAATATGCATATTATAATAAAATGTGATACTCTGAAATATACAAAAATTAATGAGGTTGTTTTATCTTTCCATTAGCAGTGTTTATTGTTACTTTATTTTTTTTTTCTTGTTTACTAAGTTTATAAAGTAAAAGACATTTGTAGTAAATGTGTAAAACGACAACAAAACATTATCTTTATTACCTTTGTGAAATGAATAATCGGGCATGCAACCTATTCTTCGTGGATTATTGTTACTTTTCTATGAATGATGAGCATGTAATGCACGTTTTTTTTTAAACAGGAACTGGAGTGAAGAATTTTATTGGAATACAAACATCATCGACAACCTCATTGTCTGGTTACGATGGCTGCCCTTCACTAACTTTAAACTGCTTTAAGTTTTTAACGAACTGATATGAATGTCTGGATTGTGACGTTATTATAACAAATGATGAATTAACTATAGACAAAAAGACCATCCTCAAGGCCTCAGTAACATATACTGGAAAGCTTGTTCCTTGATCGTTAAGAACCTTAACAATGTAGATTCATTTATTCGTGTCCCATTAATTTAAGGTAGTTTTTGATTCAATGTCTCAGATTGAGACATCGAGTCGTTATTGATTCTTATGATTTATTTGGATGAGAAATATGCGATATACTCGGGTAAATAATTCAACTCCTACTGTAGGATTTTATTGATTCTTCAAAACGACCGGCAGTCACAGAAACATAATACGAATAATTAACATTTTGTAATATCGAGGGTGTTGTTATGTACTGTAAATTTTCATGAAGCTATTACAACAAGAGTATGATTTAGCCCTGAAATCGATCGCATACTTGAAAGAAAAACTTTAGTAACATTTAAAACAAAGAGAGTTTTAACTTTTTGTAGACTCTCAGCGAATTTCAAATAATTTTGTTGTATAAATCAACAACTACAGTTGAATGAGGTAAAGGGACTCTGATGTTAGAAAGCAACTACTGGCCATCAAAAACACGTGAAATTCACAGGGAAGTTAGATACTCCTTTGGTTGATGAATAAATCGCACAACAAAATTGGGATCTTCAGCTTTTATCCCAATTTCATCTATAAATTTCTTAACTCAGAGACTGGAAAAAATCTCTTCGAACAGTTAACAGTTCTAAGCCAAGCTATTTATTTATTTTTTTTTTATCTATTTATTTATTTATTCATCGTGGCTCGTTTTCATCCAATTTTTGTTTCATTTTGGGGGAGGTAAAGATGCGTTAATATAATATGAGACATACAGGGATATTTTTTCTCGGTATCTGTCTGTCTGTCTGGTAGTCACTCTATATATATATATACATTATACATAGTCCAATTAGATTTGCAGGGATGACTAATGAGGATCAATTTCAAGACCAAGGTCACATTTGCGACAGTCGGCATATATGTTCTTAAAAAGGGTAGTTCGTCTGCGATAATATCCAAAGTAGAACAGAAATAAACCATACAGCCCTTAAAGATACGAATACTTCATTTAACAATACTAGGTCCTGGTGGAATAGGGCAGAGCCATTTCAATTATGATCCAGCCCCACACCCATCCTCAATCCTATATCCTCGTATGTTGTAAATTCATCTTCAATATTAATCAAGAGTGCGTTTGCGATGTATTTTGTTAAACGCCAACATCCATGATAAAGATACTGATTTCATCGCTCCACAAAATGGCTTTGAATAATGAAATTCATTTGTCGATAAAGTGACACAAAACAAACAAAAAATCACAGCTATTTTCTATTTTCCGCATTATATATACCCTTCGCAAACAAAGTTTTTTGGCTTTCGAAAACATTTACGACGCGAAGTTACTGGTTTTAAGTATTATAAGTTACTGGTATTTCGAGACGACGTTTGGCACAGCTCTGCTAAAGAACAGATAGAATAATCAAAGACTTGTCTTCATTAAGAAGAATTAACTGAAAATTGTAATATTATTTTATTAGAAATATTAACCAAAATACGGAAATTGCAACTATCAGCTAAGTTTGCAAATTTTGAACGTTTGAATGGACAAACGATGGATCAAGTTTCAAACAGGTCTTTCCTTATCATTTGTCGAAAATGGGCTAGCAGCAAAGACATTTAGCTTGCGGTCATTTTATCATAGAATAATAGTCAAATATCCTGCTCCATAACTATCTCAAGACCTAGCTATGTGTCAACTTCAACTCGGTACCTCTATCAATTTCAGAAAAAAAGTCCAGAAACTTAATTTCAAACATGCAGTCCACGAGGAAACGTATAGTCTCACGCGGGACTGAAAAGTTACATGGAAACACATATTTTTGTTATTGCACAGAACCACTGAAACGAAGTTAAAGATTTCCTTATTAGTAAATTTCCTTTTCATTCATGTATTCATTTATTCGGTTATCTATTTTTCATTCATTCTTTGTTTCATTTTTTATTTCGATGACATATTTTTCCTTCAGAGAATTCAAATTTTGATATACATTTGTTGTATTCATAATTTTGATGAAGATTACAATTGAAGACGATAAGAGACATTATTATTAAGGTAGCATTCGGGTATAGGAAAAACATACTTCAACTGAATTATTTTCTCGAATAAAAAAAAATATCCCCTATAAGCACATAGAATTAATTGAAGTATTGATTCATTAATCAACAAACTTACCGTTTTCAGAATCAGCAAATCCATTAGAACTTTCAATAAATCAAATAAAAGGTGATTTATGTTTTACTAATTGAAGTTGCCTTCCCACTTCAAATGACAAAATTGTTCTGCACCGAACATCAATATTTCCTAGGAATCATAGGATTACCGACAGGAGAGCAAACTTATTTTCTGAATAAAAGCAATATTCCATGCATCACAATTTATTAAATCTTTATTAACATAGGAAATATAATGGACAATATCCATGATGCCTTCAGGTCACGTGATATCAGAAACTGGCAAAGGTCACGTGAAAAGAAGCCCCAATCACTGCCATTCAGGGTAATTGACGTTACTATTGATCAGATTGTCAATAGTTACACTTGCTGCTTAACATCGCAATTATCCCATAAATTGTCATCCTCTCACTCAGGCTGACGGCTCATGTCTACATCAGTAACTTAGATCACGCATATTTAAAAAAAAATTATGCCGCACGTGATGACAAATTGATTAACTTGTATGCTTGTATTTGTCATTTTTTTTTTTCATTGAAAAGATTGCGTTCCTTGAACCTTGTAAATGAACATTTTAATTTTGTGTCTGTCTTTGAATATAATATAATGCTCAAATACTCTAGTTGCATATACCCTTGACTGCAGTAGATCGTCCCTCCATCAACTTTTCACTTTTTCCCCATTTAAAACCACTAATGACAGCTTTCTACAAGAGTTATTGTGGAACAATAGAACGGAGGTTGACAGAGACGATGGGCTCCTTCGACAAACTTCTTTACAACCATACTACCCCGAAACAAACATAAAGCAAAGTGCTGTTAACAGACCTCGGTATTTTTCAGAGCGATATCCTTTACGGTAATCTTGAAGAATATATATACGGTAGTAACATTTTTCCCTTCTGTTTGTTGTTGGGTTTTGTTGTTTTGTTTTGTTTTTTATAATTATTATTTTCTTCTTTAGTAGATATATTACGTGATATTTGTTGTTTCGTATATACATGTACGTATTTTTACGAGTTTAAACATACAATACGTTTTGATTTTTTCAATAAAATATTGTCTTTTGCTACTTTTGAATGCTATTTGATCGAGAGCGGAAAACATCTGAATCAACGGGTTTATTTTCCTCGAAAGACTACAAATCATACAAATCATGGACATGTAGTGACCTGTGTAATGCCTTGTCCTTTATCTTGGACAACATTTATTCCTGTTGGTACGAACTGTGCGCCTCTTGTTGCAGATTTATTTTTATACACTAACGAAAAAGAATTTATCCAAATGCTTCAAATGGAAAGAAAATTTGATGATTTGAAATTTTTCAAAAATACTTCTAGGTACCTAGATGATACTCTGACTATTGACAATCCTGCTTTTGAATTATATAAGAATAAAAATCCACAAGAATTAACACTTAACAAGGCAAACAAGGTAAACAAAGCAAATACAGACACACCATTTTCGGACCTAAATATCAAAATTGTGAACGGAAAGATCCGTACAAGTGTATATGACGAAAGAGATAGTTCAACATGGTAAATTTCCTCTGGCTTGACGGTGATGTTTCCAGACTACCGTCATACGGCATATACATATCACAGCTCATCCGGTATATTAGAGAATGTTCTAATATTTTGGATTTTCACAGTATAATTCCGCATTTGTTAATCAATGGATCTTTTAAAAGGACACAAATTCCTTCAGATTATGCACACCTAAAAATTACCAAGAAACTTTTAGGTCAAGGATTTCGCTTTAATAAACTAGTTAAGGTATCCGTTGTTAACAAAATAAGAAGGATCAAAGATAGACAGCATAACCATCGAAAATGCGTCAGAATTATCAAACGCCTTTTATACCGTAGATATGATCCTATGTCATCAGACGGACACTAGGCTTTATACATGACCAATCTACAGTTTTGAACCAGCGCATTCTTAAAACTTGCACTCTGACTGACTATGAAGACGTGACTCTATGACGAGCCCTGTCCAAACCTCTTTAGAGAAGATAGGTCCTCGACCACCTGTCTTCTCTGAATGTCGGTCGGACTCCTAGAGTCATAATAACTTGCGTGAGCACGCTACAGCCGGTGTTGTAGCATAGATCACCCCACCCCCCCCCGCACAGATCATCCCCCGGATGAACTGGCCTAGTATAGAACATCCCCTCTGTAAGGGGGATATTCTATCCGCACGGTTTATCCCCCTGTAGAGTTTCAGCATAGAACTACCCCCGGGGGATAAAGCGGCCCGGGTCCAACCTTCCAACTGTCTGATTCCGGATTTCCAATCGTAAACTGTAAACTGTCATTTTATTATCATAAAACACAGTGTGGTTCAGTTGACAATGGGTATGAATGACACCCATTTTCTTTTTTTTTTTTTTTTTTATTTGACTTTTTGATATCAAGTAATTTATTTTTTTTTATTCAAAAAATAAAATTTTTGAAATCGAAAATTGAATTTTTTGATATCACATTTTTTTTATATCAAAATTAAGATTTTGATAAAAAAATAAATTTGTGATATCAAAAAATAAGGAATAAATATTAAAACGGCGCCTCATATAAACATAGAAATTAGTAAGACTTTATGAAAAAATAATTTTCAGTATACTAATTTAATTGGAAATACTTATATCTTATATTCTTTGAAAAAAAAACTTCTTCGTGGGTAATCCCAGATTTGTAGACATGATAAATCATTTTGGCAATACATGTACATGTACATTTAATTTGTTTGATATATAAATACACAAAGAATATCAACACACTTTTAAAAATAAAAAATAAAACTTGCTAAATTACTGTATAAAGAGAAGACGTTTTAAGAATTATCAAATGTTGCACAAAAATAAATGATTGGAAATAAAACAACATATTCCTTTGCATTCTGGTACTTTAATGTAAAAAAAAAAGAAAATAAAAACATAGGAATGTAAACGAGAGAAAAAACACAATAAAGAAAACCTAAACTGAAGAAAACCCCTATGATTCGATCAACTTGGTACATTGTAATATTCGAAGCAAAACGGATTTCCATCTTGAGGGGGGAAGAAGCGTACTGTGTTAAGAGGGGATAAGTTATGCTGGGACGTTTCATCCGTGGGGGATAGTCTGTGCTTGGCCGCTTTATCCGTGGGGTATGTTCTATACTGGGCCGGTTTATCCGGGGGATGATCTATACTGGGTCAGTTCATCCGGGGGATGACCTATACTGGGCCAGTTCATCCGGGGGTATGGCCTATGCGGGGGGATGATCTATGCTACAACACCGGCAGATCACGGAATGTAGTACGTATCCCCCTTTTTATATCCATTTACATATTCATATGTTTTGCTTGGCTCCAGTCATCTTACACTGAGGAGGTTGTTTTGCACTACCATTGTGCGCTCTTCGAGTCTTTTTGCTACTTGGGTAGCGAATGGCCGTCCTAAGTCGGTACCGGTTACCTATTGTTCTCGTTGGATTATGTGTAGTCTTTTGTGTTTGATGTTTCTATGTTGTGTGTCTCTTTTGCGTAGATATGATCCTAATGTCACCAGACGGACACTAGGCTTTATACATGACCAATCTACAGCCTTGTATAATAAAACTTGCACTCTGACTGACTGTGACGACGGGACTCTATAACGGGCAATGTCCAAAGCTCTTTAGAAAAGACAGGACCCCGACCACCTGTCTTCTCTGAGTGTTGGTCGGACTCCTAGAGTGATAACTTGCACGAGCACGCTACAGCCGGTAGATCACGGAATGTATTACGAAACCCCCCTTTTTATATCCATTTACATATAAATCTGTTTTGCTTGGCTCCTGTGTTTAACTGTCTTGTTTGTGTGGTCATCTAACAGTGTGGAGGTTGTTTTGCACCATAATTGTGCGCTTTTCGAGTCCTTTTGTTAACAAGAAAAGTGGGAGCTACTTGGGTAGCGAATGGCCGTCCTAAGTCGGTACCGGTTACCTATTGTTCTCGTTGGATTATGTGTAGTCTTTTGTGTTTGATGTTTCTATGTTGGATGTCTCTTTTTCGTCTCTTGCTGAGCTCGTCTTTGAGTTTTTCGCATCGGGTGTTCTGGTGTGTTGTTGTTGGTACTGCACCCTCGGTCTGGTTGGAGATCCCCTACTTTCTTTCATTGAAGCACTGGAACACTTAATTGCAACATTCATGAATTCATGATTTATTTTTATTTGAATCCGCATCGTTAATCAATGAATCTTTTAAAAGTACATCACCTCCTCCAGACTAGGTTCCTCGTATTATGCACACCTAAACAGAACAGAATTTCCAATGTAAGTCTAAATTTAGAACTGACCCGCGATTATTCCTCAGAGCTTTTTCCCATTTCCTTTCACAGAAAATAAATTGTAATAAAGTCATAAAGTGTCTAAACTTAATCAAAATGGTATTGCCATCATGTTGGGTTATCTCTAGCGACTATGCAATACAATGTAAGAGTACGGAATTCAATGATTGCAAAATTGTTTCGTTTATGCTCTCAACAAATGCACGTAATTTCTTGCAATCACCGACAGACATTTTGGGACATGACCGTATTGATTATCTAGATATAGAATTGTTTTTTTTTTCTTGATGTAATCATTTTGCTATTGTCATTATTTGATTTTATTTTTTCATCCTTTCTTTTACCTTTCCGAATCATATGTATCGTCACAATTTTGTACATACACACAGATTTTCTTTACCTGTTTGTATTCTGTAATTGTTTTATCACAAAGAATACGGCATAATGACGGTACCTGTCTTGGCATTAATTTAATGTCGGAAACGTTCTAGAAAGACACGTGATTTCGTGCAAGTTCAAGTTTATCAGATAAACCACAGCAAAGATCATTACATCTTAGTAATTACCTTTGTTAAGCATATTAAGACTGGGGATGTCCTATCGGAATTTATAACTATTCAATAAAATTTCTATTGTCAAGATATTGTTAGTGGACCGAAAAAGATGTATAACATGTGACAAACACTGGCTTATTTTCATCCAAATATGATTATGAACCTTTATGACATTTTATTTGTCTCCAACACTTCTTTGTTTCATGCTTATCCCTCAGTTGTCGCCCCTTTTTTTATGATGTCATTATCACTTACATTATCATTCGGCATAAGTGTTGTTAATTGGTTTTATTGCTTTTGTACAGATAGAATATTAACTTGGGAACATATAGATTAGATTTTTATATACATTTTCATTTCATATTCCTGATCTTTATTAATTGCATTTCCATGATAGTGGGTAATAACTTTTTTTCTCATTAGTACTCAGAATGGAATATTTATTACTGTTACTTTAATTAAGGGATACGGCAAATATTCTATCTGTAGATGTAAACAAGTAAAATACTAATAGATCTTTACAGTAAACTAGAAATGATATAACATAAAACCGTTTATCTCACTTTTCATCAATAAAACTAATATCATGATAATCAGAAGTTATATAGTCTCGTACTTCCTTTGGTAACCGCACTTTAACATACGGACAGAAATTCTATACAGCAATACATGAAATTTATCTCAGTCTGTGATTGCAACGTAAAATCTAGATCTAAGCGCCAAATCAATCTAATAAAACATTTTTTTTCAAAAAAGCTATCAAAATTCAACGATTGGATAGGACAGTATCTCCGCCTTACAAACTTCATGATATTAAAGCGATATTCCTGATTGCCAATCTCAGAGAAAAGTGACGTGTCTACTTTAAGTTCCAAAAGGAACTATAAACTAGACCAAAATCTAGATAAAGTCTTGCCCTTAATATGTGGACACAATGAAATAAAGGGAAGCGAGGTAACGAATAAAAATGGCGAGACTTCGGATATTGTTCCTACCGATTTTTCTCTTCGGTAAGGTTCTAAGTTTTCTGTTATTCATATACTGTACGGCGTCCATCGTAAAGGTCCTACTAGACGTTTATGCCTTTATGACGTGCACTTTTGGTTTTATTTTTTAAACTTGCTCTTCCTTAGTTTCCTTTTCCGAAATAGATAAAAAAAATACTACTTCAAAGTTGATATACTATTTCTGAAAACGTTCTAACGATTCTATCTTTAAAATCGTTTGTAGTATTTTTTTATTAGAGAATTGTCTGTTTGATTTTAGAATGAAAAAAAAAAACGTTTGTATTCACGACCTTTCTTTTTTATTTAATTTTCTATGTTACTGTATAACTGGCGTTAAACCGATGATAGTAATTTGCTGCATGATGTAGAGATGAAGAGAAAGATGTACGAATAGTGGGAGAAAACGTAATTATATAGGCGGAGACACTCAGAACCCCATGAAGGACAACCATCTGCAGTCAAAGTGTAAAAACGAAATTTGTTATAGGTGGCACCACTCAAATGAATTAATGCGGCGTTGAATAAATCCAAAATGATTCAAATAGATACAAAAGAATAACCAAATACTGCCGTAGTATGATGGTGGTATCGAATCTAGAATAATGAAATTTCCAAACTATATTCTGGCAGAATGGGGCCAATTATGAGGTTGTATACAACTGTAAATCTCGAGGTAATTGTTTTAGAGAAGTGTTAAGAACAGATCAATTTAAAGCATGGACCAGACATGCACGTTTAGGGTACTCATACCTCGTCAGTGATCCTCGATTTAAACAATGTAATTTGGCTAAAGAGAGTGAAAATTATTATGTCCAAAATGTACCGAAAGACGTAGCAGGATGGCTGAGATATGATGCTACAGGACCCACGTTTTAGAAATTTCAAGTATTTTGGTAACAGATTTTTTTGAATGCGTTGAAGAGACAGACGATCGACCGTAGTTGATCGAACTTGCCTACATGTGCCCTCGGGAACTCCTGGTCCACCAGCAGTGACACTCACCAAGTGGTACAAATGTTAAACGTCTTCAAATTCATATAAATAGATGAATGATATTCTTAATCATACAAATATTCTATATTAACGAATAAAAATCTTATAAGGTTCTAAATCGTACAAATGATGTTCTTCTACGCTAGCCCTAATATGTTAAACGTCTTCAAATTCATTAGCATCCTTTGAAAGCAGATAAATTTACAGCATGGACCAGACATGCACGTTTCGGGTACTTACATGTAACCCTCGTCAGTGATCCTAACTCTAAACAATGGAATATGCCAAAAATCTGTGAAATTATGTCCAAAATATACCGAAAGACGTAGCAAGATGGCTGAGATATGATGCAACAGGACCCAGGTTTCAGAAATTTGAGAAAATTTGTAAAAAGACATTTTGGAATGCGTTTGAAGAAACGACCAACCGGAATTGATCGAACTTGTCTACATGTGCCCTCGGGGACTCCAGGTCCACCAGCAGTGACACTCACCAAGTGGTACAAATGTTAAACGTCCACAAATTCATAAGCATCATTTTAAAGCAGAAAAATTTACAGCATGGACCAGACATGCACGTTTCGAGTACTAAACCATCGTCAGTGATCCTAAATCTAAACAATGGTATATGCCCAAAATTTGTGAAATTATGTCCAAAATATACCGAAAGACCTAGCAAGATGGCTGTGATATGATGTTACAGGACCCAGGTTTCAGAAATTTGAGAAAAGACATTTTCGAATGCGTTTGAAGAAACGACCAACCGAAATTGATCGAACTTGGCTACATGTGCCCTCGGGGACTCCTGGTCCACCAGTAGTGACACTCATCAAGTGGTACAAATGTTAAACGTCTTCAAATTCATTAGCATCATTTAGAGCAGATATATTTACAGCATGGACCAGACATGCACGTTTCGGGTATTTAACCCTAGTCAGTGATCCTAAATCTAAACAATGTAAAATGGCAATAATCTGTGGAAATTATGTCCGGAAAATACCGAAAGACGTAGCAAGATGGCTGGGATATGATGCTACTGGACCCACGTTTTAGAAATTTGAGAATATTGTGTAAATATCCTTTTAGATCTAGAACTTGGATTTTCAAAAAGATGGGGTTTTGGGGGGATTTTTGTGGAAGTTGTCTATGCGAATGTCAGTAATGTCCAAAATGAGGTTTTTTCAGTCATTCAGGAAATGCAATTCGACTCCTTCCGATTTACACCACCGTTTGGTATAGTTATCTAAGGCTTCCTTTTGTACTTCGCGACATTTAATAAAATCTATCTTTGATGGGAGTCTATACTTAGATCCTTCTTTTAGAAGACCACGGAGCTGTCTGTCCTGGATAACTGAAAAATCACCTGTAACAATATGACCAGCTGGTTTATATAGGTATTCAGACGTTGCACATTCTCAAGAAGCAGGACTTGATTCGAGTATTTTAGGATCTGATGTTACTTTATTGTAGTTCAATACGAAATTTCTAATAGGTTTCTTATACTTTACACAAAAATACTTTAGTGTAATTTTACAAAAATTACAGTCAACTTCTTTTTAAATTCGGATCTTTTTAAATTCGGATCTATACACGGAACAGAGTACATGTACATTACTTTGGGTATTACACAACCTTCTTTTATGGTGATATGATAAACAAAATTAGAAGGATCAAAGGTAGGCAGCATATATAACCATTGAAAATGCGTAAGAATCATCAAACGCCTTTTATACCGTGGATATGATCCTAATGTCACCAGACGGACACTAGGCTTGGTACTTGACCAATCTACAGTCTTGTACCATCACATTCTTAAAACTTGCACTCTGACTGACTGTGACGATGGGACTCCATGACAGGCCCTGTCCAAACCTATTTAGAGAAGACAGGGCCCCGACCACCTGTCCTCTCTGAATGTCAGTCGGACTCCTCGGGTGATAACATACATGAGCTCGTGGCGGCAGAGCACGGATTGTATTATGTACGCCCTCTTTTTATATCCATTTACATATTCATCCTTGTTGCTTGGGCCCCTGCGTTTTGTGGTCTTGTTTGTGTGTGGTTATCTGACAGTGAGAAGGTTGTTTTACACCACAATTGTACGTTCCTCGAGACCTCTGGGTAATCGGAAAAGTGGGAGGGTTGTGCACACGTAATCCAGGATAACCACACCTTCTGCTATTTTTGTGGCGGATGACCGTCCTAAGTCGGAACCGGTTGCCCATTGGTATCGTTGGTTTATGTGTAGTCCTTGGTGTTTGATGTTTCTGTGTTGTGCGTTGACGTTCCTTGTCCCTGTTGCGTCTCTTTCTGTGCTTGTCTGCTCTGTGTTTTTGCATTAGGTGTCTTGGTGTTTTGTTGTAGGAAACAATAGCGTCACGCGATATTTGATACAGCTGTCACATGATATTTGATACAGATGTAGCTCACATAGCTGCATTTCATGGGCCTACTCTGAAACACATGAAGTACTTTATAGTAAACATTCTAAATTATACAGTAACTGTTTTATATTGTAGATCTTACAAATTATTTTCTTAATCATGCAAAGTATGTTCACAATCGTACAAATGATTTTCTTAATCATACAAATATTTTTTACAGTTTTACATTTGAAATTCTAAATCATACAATTGTGTTCTCATCGTACAAATGATTTTGTAAAGCGTACTGTTTACAAACCCAACCCTATGTTGTAACCCCAACCTTTACCCTATGGATGACTTTCGGTTAGAGAACAGAGGTTCAAAATCATACAAACAACGTTGATGATCTAGACTGTACAAATTACTGTATGTGTTCTTAATCATACAACTGATTTTTCATATCGTACAAATGAGTTAAAGATGATCCTGACGAAAATCTCAACAGCACTCACAATAGAGCACACAATTACGCATCGACGGACCCCTAGCAAGCTAGAGGTTGGACCAGGTGCCTGGGAGGTGTAAGCATCCCCTGTTGGCTAGCCGCACCCGCCTTCGATGTTTGGGCACGAAAGTGAAAATAATACATGACATTCATGCACTGTCTGACGTAAGTCTATATAGAAAGTGCTATGGCGACAATGTCAGGGAAATATATTCAAAACACTTACAGTCAAACCCCTCGCGGGGAACTTTTTTACGAGCTCCTCGCGACAAATGGCATAAGTGTGACACAAATGAGTTAAAGATGATCCTGACGAAAATCTCAACAGCACTCACAATAGAGCACACAGTTAAGCATCGACGGACCCCTAGCAAGCTAGAGGTGGGACCAGGTGCCCGGGAGGAGTAAGTATCCCCTGTTGGCTAGCCGCACCCGCCGTCGATGTTTGAGCACGAAAATGAAAACAATATATGAAATTCATGCACTGTCTGACGTAAAGTCTATATAGAAAGTGCTAAGGCGACAATGTTAGGGAAATATATTCAAAACACTTACTGTCAAGTGATATCTAAAATCGTACAAAAGATTTCTAAATCGGACAAATGACGCTCCCAATCGTACATGCAAACTTTATTTTTGAAATAGTAAAAAACATTTTAAACGGTTTTCTGAGAGCTAGGCGTCTTTCAGATAAGCTTCTCAGTCAGGGATATGTTTGTGACCGACTAACATCGTCACTGAGGAAGTTCTACGGTCGATACGGGGAACTCGTCATACACTACGATGTCCCACTCTCCAGAATGGTGGATGATATTCTGTCATAGACCATTTGAACCATCCAACCAAAGATTGTACTCTATGTCTTCCGAAATGGAAGTAACCGGATGTGACAGTTCTACTGAACTTCAATTGAAGTGGCGGGTGTTGCATGCAAGCAGGAGATGCTTACTCTTCCTGGGCACCTGGTCTCATTTCCATAATGGGAGTTCGCTTCTTTTCATATGGTGAAGGTTTTTGTTTGTTTGCTTTTTCCTGTTTTATCCTGATTTTGTATGCCTTCGGTTTCTGATTTTCTGAATTATCGATTTTGTGCTGTATACAAGGATATGGTCATTATCCATATTTGTCAATCTTACTATTTATAAAATCGTACAGACGATTTGTTTTTTCTTGTTTTTTCTTGTTTGGTCCATTTAACAAATTAGGGTGTCGTACTTTTAAGAAGTTATACCTGTTCACCTTTTAGACGAACAACAATGCTAACAAATCAAAGGTTGATGCTGATGCGGATTTCATTTCCGAATCATTGTTTCTGAAGTACCAGATTGGATATACTTAAACGATGGAGTAGCGGATATTATCTGCTTTATGTCTTGTGCTGTGTAAATGAATGGGTTTTGGAATACCAAATTAAGCGATTCCATGCCATATATATGGTTTTGTTAAGAAGAGAAGAAGTACTAATCGTTGTTCAGTACCCATCAGTTATTCAGTCTCAAAGTCGAGAAGGTCAGGCAAAATCATTAGGATTTCCATTGGAACAGTTAAGGAGTCAAGTTAAAGCGTTAAGAACTAATCAGAGATATTGTAAAAGTTTCTATTTCTGTGTGGCACCATGTTATGGTTACTGGTGTGTAAGAGGTTGGTTGGATATCATATTTATTAACATTAATCTTTTCAGAGTACATTCTAGGCAGTAATCACTATTCGTTCATAAAAGTATTATGTTCCTATACATGTTATTATAATTAGCTTAAGGTATTCAATGGTTAAGGAAGGAAATTATGCCAAAAACATTGAAATAAGGTGTATTTATCATTAATATACACGTATTTCTGTGTCAAATTCTTTTTTGATTTTTCTTAAAAGAATCACTCAGTCAGAATATAAAAAAAAATAAATAAGAACCGGAATAAGAAATGTCTTTTAAGCCCATGGTTCCCATATAAAAATACATAAAAGTGTATGAAAAGGTCTTCTGCATCAATATTTGCGTGTGAATTGTTTCAAGCAATGGCCCGTCGCTGTTTGAATGTTAAACGTCTTCAAATTCAATAGCATCATTTAAGACCTGATAAATTAGAAATTGCGATAGAACGGATGTTCTTCATTATCATGTTTATTTCAATCAAATAAAAGTATCTTCTCTTTTCAGGAATTCCCCAGGTAGCTGCAAACAGGTAGTCTTTCCACTGTTTCCTATTTTCGTTTTGTTAATCCAAAATTAATTGTATTGTGAGCAATTCAAGGTATCTGTCAATGAGACATTGTCCTATTCGCTTGGCTTTATAGGCGGTACTGTAGTGATGAGCGCGGTAGATCCATAGATAGAGGGTTAGAAGACATGAAATACTATGGTGACCTTTGGGAATTCAACCTTGTACTCTCCCTAAATATTCCTACAAAAGTAAATTTCAAAATAGATTGCTTTGGCCTGTAAATTTTCCTTGGCATGATTGCGATGTTCTCAGACTTCAATCATACGATCTTAACATTGCTCAACTTATCAGATACGCTAGATCTCACTCTCATGATTTGGACATACACTGTGAAATGCACAATTTTCTCTTAAAAATACTTTTAGGTCAACATTTTTGATTTCATAATATTTCTGAAAATTGTATACGAATTCCTTTCTAAATCTGATATAATTTTAATTTCATTCCTGTGCCAAATTATGTATCATTTTAAAATAAGAAGGATCAAATTAATTAAAATAATTATCAAAATAATTAAACAATATACTAATGTTTAAGGTCTTCAAATTCATTCGCATCATTTTAGAGCAGATAAATTTACAGCATTGACCAGACATGCACGTTTCGGGTATTTAACTCTCTTCAGCGATCCTCAATCTAAAGAATGTAATATGACCAAAATCTGTGAAAATTATGTCCTAAATATACCGAAAGACGTAGCAAGATTGCTGGGATGATCAACTTCGGTTGATCATCTGTCTCTTCAAGGCCTTTGAAATTTCTAAAACATGGGTCCTGTAGCATCATATCCAACCAATTCTGCTACGTCTTTCGGTACATTTTTGGACATAATAATTTTCATACTTTTTGGCCATATTACATTGTTTAGACTTAGGATCACTGACGAGGGTTAAGTACCCAAAACGTGCATGTCTGGTCCATGCTGCAAAATTACTGGTCTTAAATAATGTTATTGAATTTGAAGACGTTTAACATTTGCACTAGTTGGTGAGTGTCACTGCTAATGGACTAGGAGTCCCCGAGGGCACATGTAGCCAAGTTCAGTCAACTTCGGTTGATCGTCTGTCTCTTCAACGCATTTGCAATTTTCTGTTTCTAAATTTCTTGAAATGGTCCTGTACGTAGCATATCATATCCCACCCATTCTGCTACGTGCTGCAAAATTATCCGGTCTTAAATGATGCTATTGATTTTGAAGATGATACCCATCGACATTTGTGTACTTGGATTTCTCCCCAATATTTCAAACTGACCAACCATGACAACGGCACTTCTCAATAAATGATCATAAGACTGCTACATCCATCAGAACATTTACTGTTTCTCGTGTGTCCAATGGTTTTCGTTTCTACAGAGTTTTGAGTGAACTAGGACTCCCTGCCACTAATTGTCTTTTTTGTGATATCATACTACAATGAAATGGGTTTTCAACAGCTTGGCGTCTTGAGAGACCTTTCTGTATTAGGATAAGTGGGAGGATGGTGTGCGCCTAGTCCGGATTACATAATTTGCTATGGATGCAATGGTCATCCAAAGTTGAAGCCGGGTATTCTTTGGTCTCCTTCCTTTTATATATGGTAATTCATGTTTCAGCGCGTCAGTTTTTGTCTGATTGTTATTAGTCCTTTTTGTTTTGAGTGTTCTCTTGTTGTCTCTTGTTGTCCCCTGTCACCTGCTAAACTTGCTGCATTGTCTAATGTCCTTGTTTGTTGCTATTCCGAGGGTGTATTATATTGCGCTGTGTCCATGCGACTTGGTATTGTTGACTTCCACCACAAAGGATTAACTCGTTCTATCTGTGAATGCTAAGAATGCTGCTCTGTAGTATGCTATCTAAGAAATGTATATAACATTAATTTTAAAGAAAGTTTACGTCAACCAGTTTTGGCTCTAACGTCGTATCTGTACGTGGGTACAGCAATTAGTAATGAGAAAAAAAGAGGGGAAAGATGTGAGCAAACACATTATGTTTGTCAATGAATACAGAGAAAATGTGTTTCACGTTAATTATTTTTCCATTATCTTTAAGGTATTCGGTGCCTGTTGACACTTTCATGTTGGTAAATGGTCGGCTTCTAACTGGCAATACCGTATATTACACAGTACAACCTAGTGAGTGTATGCTGACGTCAGGGGACGAGGACGGGGCATTCGGAGGAATGTTCGGGGGATATATAGACTTTTACGAGCTTGTAAATGACAAACAAGTAGCTGAAATACCTTACGTCATCTTCTCTGACCTCCGCAATGAAAGAAATAAGACAAGTGAGTAAATGACATAATTCGGTTACGTATGCATTAACTGTCACGGTAAGCTACGTAACGTTGTAAAAGTTGATTTTGGACCATAGAACTCTTTCTTGGAAGCGTAGCTACGTATGACCAGAAATAAACTTCATCACGTTTAAAATAGCTTGTATGCCTTTTGATTTTAATTTTTTGATTCTGATTTTGGGTTTTGCTAACGCGTGACCAGACTAGGAATCGAACCCTAGATATTGTTATTTTGCTAGAGATTTTGAGTATTATACAAGCTACCTTGGTCGATACCCGAATCTGACGCACCTTGAAAATCAAAGCCTCTATTGTAACAACCTTTACTTTAAATGTTCATGCTTCAAAATCTGTAAGGCTTCATTTCTGTTAAAGACGGAATGGTTTCGGTGCACAGGGAGATGGTATATTGGAGCAATGAGACCGTGGAAGTCACGGTGTCTGTCATCACACCCGATCTACAACTCGTGATCTCCGTCAATAAATTTACCTGTACAGAAAAGTAGGAATTCTATTCAAACTGTTAATTTATCATGCATGCGAAGTATTGGTAGAATACATTTTTTCAACATGTTCAAATTGGAAGTAATGCTTTATATCGTTTTTTTTTAGGAAAGGAGTGAAGTTTTACACCCAGACAACGAATTCTAAACTTATTACAAAGTACGACAGTCTTCAGAGTGCTCTTACTAGCGGGGAGCGTGTTCGATTTGCTACCGAATTTCGAATTTGTCAAGGAGCAAAAATGGCAAACAATATTGGAGGTGAAATCAAAGGTATACATGTATATGAATGTTCAACTTTTTTTCAATTGACTTCGAAATGATCAAGGTAAAACTTATTATCCGTTTTGGTTTTTATTTTCAGCATTTGATTTTGACTACGTGGATCAAAACATAACCAAACTAGTGACTACAATTGAGACGTTAAATCTTGGAGAGCAGAGCGGATTTGTGAAACATATTCTATACAGTGAAACATTTTCGAATGGAATAATTTATTTCACAGACACGAAAGTCACGCCTTTATCTGGGAAAGCAGACGATACCACTATACAATGTTACATGCAGCAAGACAGACCAGGGGGATCTGTGGAATATTTCATTGTCTGATGATTCTTGAACACAAAGTCAAATGATTAAAACCAAATACAGATATTGTTTCGGTATGAGTTTAATTCAACATATGAACAAGAAGATGTGAAATTGATATTCAATTATGTATCATGATTCAAAACATAGATCCATTTGACAGGATATGGTTGGATTGCAAAGCTAGATAGTGATTCGGCATAAGTCCATATATCAATTCAACAGAGGGAACAATCAAACCATAATTTGAACATAATTGTTATGGTTTGGCATTTGAAATCTATACTACTTTCTTCCAGTCCATAATAATTCATTCAATCTCAGCACATATACATTTTTGTATCATATAATGATATATTCAATCTCGGTGCATATACACATATATCATCAAATACATTCAATCTCAGCACATATACCAAAATGATAACACATTCAATCTCAGCACATATACCGTAATGATAACATATTCAATCTCAGCACATAAACCATAATGATAACACATTCAATCTCAGCACATATACCATAATGATAACACATTCAATCTCAGCACATATACCATAATGATAACATATTCAATCTCAGCAAGTATACCATAATGATAACACATTCAATCTCAGCACATATACCATAATAATAACATATTCAATCTCAGCACATATACCATAATGATATATTCAATCTCATCACATATACATAATATATTATACTGTCAACAAACAAGCACTCTCCGGATGTTTATTATCAATTGCATTGTCCTACTTATATATAGGGACATAAAAATCACTCTTTACATTTTAATTCAGAGAACATAATTGTGCTATATAATAACATTTGAATATTTTCAAGAAGATAATAAATCAATCAAAAATTTTACAATAAAATTCAACAAGAAATATTACAATTAGATGTAAATGAAATATTTGAGTCCCAGGTGAACCCAAGCATATTCTGTAAACAGAAGCACTTTTTTTTACCATTAACATGATTAATTTGTTGAACATTTCAATGGTCCTGTTTGAGATTTCAAACCCAAATGATGTAAAGCGTTTTGCAAAACTGAAAAGGTATTCACGATAAATGGATATTTATTTCTTTGTCCTGCCATCCTGTCAACAGACAAAATTCTAATTCAAAGAAAATGTACCTATATTGTCAATCTAATGACAACATGTCATTGTGTCCTTAATAACATGAATAGAGTATCTAGTACAGACACAGATCAATGTAAAATGTGGCCAAAAATTGGACATTCAGAGAAGTTGGTCTCCTCAAGTGGGATTTTGGACTGGCCTAAATACAATACATCATGTCAACATCATAAATTTTACTGACACATATCACTGTTACAACTCCTTCAGTGATGCTTTCAGGACTTTTGGCAAGGGGAGACAATCAATGGAATCGTCATAATCCAGAGTTCTCTTAATTGTCTGGAGACACTTTTCTTGCAAGGTCAGGTAGCGGCAGAATTGTAATCCCAACCCCAGCTCTGTGTCGCAGGCAGTGGAACTAATGGTAGGGAACAAGGGAACTTTCACTTTATCCAGTCCTGTAAAGGCAACGCCTAAATTCTCTCCATTTTTGTAGAAAGTCAGTGTTCCGTTATAAAAGTTTAAATGACAACCGATCACTGTTGCCTCTTGAAAGAAAGCTTCACAATACTGTTGTTTCCTGCCGTTGTGCCAGATGTCACCTTTGTAAGAGAGACCCCAACTTTCAGTGTCAAGACCTAAAAAGGGCATTTGTATCACTATAAAAGAACATTTATATAAGTATCCTTTGGAAAATTCTGAGTCAAAATACAAAAATCAAGAAATATTCATGGAGCATACTTAATGGACAGCTGAATAATCCTGTCTCCAATAGTTCACTTTTTTGTTTTTCAGAATGCAACTTGCCAAATTACGGGAGTAACTAGAAGCAAGACTTTATAGTATGTTAACAATTACATGTCTTTATACCTATGAGATCGACAAAGTTGAAGTTTCCCAGATGTAGCAGCGCCTTCTCTGTGCCGACACCCACCATGACTGAGGTACCCGAGGGTGGTTCCAGAAATATTACCTCCCAGTAATGTTCACCCTCTGTGAATCCTTTGGTTCCTCTCACGCCTACAAAAATATTTTTTTTTTTTACAATTCTCGCAATCAACATCTTATTAATAAACAAGAGTATTTTCATAATATCCATGTCACAAAATTCGCACATCAAAGACGGTATTAGAGGTTTACCTTCGACCTTACTTATCACTATTGTAGTTTGGGTACTTTTATTTGCAAATCCTATATATGGCTAAAGAGGTGTTTTTTAACATACTCTAGTATTCAGTTGGTTGTGATATTGAACTTGAAAGTTTCTTCCTCTTAACATGGTCCAAGTTCTCAGGCCTAAAAGCATTGTGATATATGACAGGAACAAACCCCCTCCCCCCAAAAAATTGTGAAGAGGATTTTGCATTTGCAATCCCTGTCCTAAGTTCGTAGACACGTAGATTCTTTTGAGCTAAATCATTATACATTATCTTGCAGAGGGAAAAGGGATTTAGAGTACCGGTATCATTCAAGATTGACTTACTTAACGACGCAAAAATGATTTGCAAATTCACCAGGAAGAAAGTTAAAATGGGCATCGATCAGGTTACATTTAGCTGAATATATGTTACAAGCACGCAATGTGCACGTTACCTGCAGTCCCCATACTCATGAAGACTGGGTCGGTATGGAAGTAGGCATTCTGTAAGTCCCTAGACAGACAGACCTCCGGTGATTTACTGTATTGATCCCACACCCACTTCTCTGTCTGGTATTCCCGGAATGAGCTCGTTATGCCGTAAGAGGGAGGGGACTGGATAAATGCTGAAATAATATAATTCTCAAAATTATAAACTTTGCTCAACATTTCAAGAACGATTGATTTCAAGGCAAGGGCGTAGGAGAAGGGGGCAGCCGGGGCACATGCTTGTGTGTGTGCCCCCTCCCCTCACTTTTCAATCACAATATTTTATGATGCATTAACATTGTTTGAAATAGCAACATTTTGTACCATAAATCTACAATTTTTCGGTCAACTTTCAAATTTTTTCTTTGGCTCGCTACCGCTCGCCGGCTCTTTATAAACTTTCTGAATAATTTAATTATTCTGATCCATCCTATATCCATATTATATATATCGTTATACGGTGCTATATATATATGGGGGATACAGAAATATATTAATTGGTCGATGAAAAGGGTAGTATCGGGCGAGTCGCATATCCTTTCAATGGCAGAATCCAACATATTCGGTTCTTCTCGACCAATCAGATAATACAGATTGAAAGAAATTTGCCAGAGGTGGGATATAACGTTAATGTATGCGTCCACGTTTTCATACATTCATTTCATTTCATATATACATTCATATAACGTTAATGTATGCGTCCACGTTTTCATACATTCATTCATACAGTCATGTAATTATTTACGACTCACATCATAATATGTTGCCCTGATTTGGAAATAAATAATCTTGAATCTTGTTGCATTTGGAAAACAAGTTGATTATTGAAACTGAAGTTTTTATGTATAGCTTAGAATGTATTTTGGAGTTTCTACATGAAGAAGGGGTCTTCTTATTCATGCAGAAACTCCAAAAATACCTTCTAACCAACTTAGATGGTAACTACCCCGTAGGCGTAGTGGATAGCGCACCCGGTTAGGATACCAAAGGCCTAGAATTCGCGCCCCACTCAAGCTACAAGTATGTACTGTTCAGCTTTAGAAGGATGCAGGATCCATGACGACCATGAAGACGCGGTTTCTTCACAGATTCTTCACAAATAAAACGAACAATTTGAGAGCCTGTGATCGGCTTAGCTCAAATAATGTCATATTAATCTTTGCAAAGAGCCAGTGGTGCTGAAAAGTGCCAGTCCGAATGATTTGACCGGCAAAATTTCATTCGGACTGACAGAAAGTTTTAAGTTTTGCTACACAATTCTGGCATGCCTCAAAAGTTTTCAACATCTCTGAAAGGGACAGCTAAAATCAGTTTAAGAGATGCATGAATAAGTGCATGAAATGCCCAAGTAATGCACAATATTACACGAAATATGATATTCCAATTATTCTACTTCAAGTTCAAGTTTGGATGCGGTTGACCTAGTTGTGAGGGATTAAGATGACACGGTTTCGTGCTTAACAATGTGATCTGAATACTAATTTCTTATTTTCCCTAAGGTATTTATTCATTATGTAATGGTATCGATCAATTCCCTTTAATTTGTTGATAGAAATTGAATATGAAGTATAGTATATTAAATATGGAGTCGTATTACAAAAATATCGCCTCCTATTACGAAAAGCATTATAATAATGAGGATTTGTCTTTGGATTACAATACCTTCAGATCCTATTGAATGTATTTGTGGAAAAAGAAGTGGACATTTGGACCATTTATAGACAACGGTTACTGACTTGTCACCAAACTTTAAAAATAAGAAAAAGTTCAATCGAAGGTCACGGAGAAAGTCAAACCCTCTATAGACACACGTAATCCAATTCGATTCCATGTAAAGGAAGATTTTGACCAAAAATCAAACGGGCCCTCTATCATGGTAAAGGACCGAAAGAAAGACGAATAAACCCCATCCCTCAAATCCAACCCCCCCCCCCTCACCCTCCTCAACTACTGAAGCGGTATATTGAGTATTTTAAGGTCGGTCGTTTACCAAACAAATTTCAAATGTCCAACAAGGAAATAAACATGGAAGGGTTCAGAAAAACTTTGACTGTGTTTTTAACTAGTATTTCTTCTTCCTAATTCTTTTACATATCATTTCTTATGAAAAATCATAGAATTTACCGCTCTCCCTTTTATTCAAAATTTTAATGAAACAAACATTTTTAAAAGTATAAATTACATGAAAACAGAAATTCTGAATGCTATCATATAACATCAATGCAATCGTAATACAACTACTTCCTTATCAATTTGAGATTCTGGAGACATGTACTTGTACATAATAACTGAAATTAACGAGGAAAAGTAAAATATAAGTACATTTACAAATGTTTGTAACAAAGCAATGCCTTTATATTACTTACCCATTAATTTTCCTACTTTTTTATTGATTCCTTTGTTAGTACGTATCCTTTGCAATCCACTTCCGAATATGGTTAAATATCTAGATGCATGAACTTGTTTATAGGTCCTTCTTGTTGACTTGTTGCGACATATTATCTTACATCTGTTGTAAATAAAAATTCAAAATTAGCACATTTTGTCTTACTGTACGCGTGTAAACAAAGTCGCCGGGTCACGCTAGCGTAACGTTAAATGATGTCATGTTTCAAATCGTTACATAGTCACCTATTTACAAGGTCGTTAAGTTTTATATGCTCTAGAAACGCCGAGGGAAATGAACATGTATGCGTGCGTAATTCGTGTCCTAAAACATGATTGGTGTATTGCAAGCGTACCGTACATGTATGGTCTATTTGTGCGTTGGTTATTGATATACTTAGATGTATTGGAATTTTCTTTTCTCTTACTTTTTTTTTTTTTTGCCAAATGTTTTATTCTGTTATGCGTAGAGGGTACATCCCTCCCCTTTTGTAAGAGATTATGTGGGTCTCCGCCGCTCAAGAAAAGAGACCGTACTACGAATTTGAAGACATTACCTAGCGATGTGATATTCCATTACATTATGAAATATCCATCGCATAAAGGACATAGCCTTTCTTCCCTTTAGAAGTATATTTGCCCTTTCTCTATAAAATACTAATGCCGCTATGATTCGTAAGTCTATATCTACATAGTCGGAGTCTTTATCTTGTCGCAATAATGTTCAAAAGTGTCCAGTTTAACAGATACGGTACTTCATTGAATGTCATGACTCTGTAATCCATTTTCCACCAAGCATCTAAACCAAATATTCGTCGTTCATGGCGGATCTAGAATTTTTTTCCAGGGAGGGGGGGGGTTAGTCAAAGTCGTCAGGTGTTTTAGTCTAAGAGCTGTGAAATTATATGGAAACATTACTGAGCTGAGGGTCTTTGTGACTTCTTGAGGAGAGTTTTTAATTTTGGAGGAGGAGGGGTAAAATAGTAATCATTGATTGGGATTCATTTTGGGAAAAGTGAGCTAGATATGAGAGTTCTTCTATGTTTTCAGTGAAATGCTTGTGCACAGTCTAGTACAGATGTAGAAATTCGGTCTCTGTATAGTTTATGTGACCGATAGTTAGCCTTTATCGGTTAAACCCCTGACACAGCCTTGAACTAGATTTTGGACATGTTCAATGTTGTAAACATCTTTGATGGTCAAATATAGAAACAAGATCATCCTTGGATTTGCATAATAAACGAAATAGTCAAATACACAAATAAATCAACTGCTTGAATATCATATAACAATGCAAGTTATTTATTTATTATCATTATCTGAGAAGAAATACTTCACTTGAACCGAAGTTTTTTTTAAACGTGCTAAGATTAGATGAAAGTTGTATGCGGTAATCAACGTGTCAACTGGTATCGAGGTAATAGAATCCTTCATACTTGTCATTAACAAACAAAGATGTGGACAATAATAAACAAATGAAATATTTTACCTTATCGCACTCTTGTGTGAGTTGTCCGTTTCATCTGCGAGTAGCTGAACGAGGAGCAGTGTGTGTTTACAAATATCAACGAGCTGATTGGTCGAAACGATACACACCTACTTATCGAACTTTCATACCAAAGTGAAGAAAATCGTTACCGTCTAGCAAAATTTGTCATACAAACTGTACTCTCATTGCACACGTGACTCATTATTTGAATGACGTTGGGCGTTCGAAAATTTATACTCGCGAAAGTAAAAGCACCTAATGCATTGCATTAAATATCGCAAATTTTGAAAAGGACTGATATATGGTAAAGTGCCTGTGGCCCACTTTCAGAGCAAAATCTTTGTTTCATGAAGTAATGAATTTGTACTAAAGTAATATTTATTCTTGTCATTTGAGGCTAATTTTCGACAAACTTCATCGAGCGGGCATCTGTGATCTTAACAACTTTCATACTTTGATATGTTGTTACCTTTGCACTTTGAGTGTATGTAAAAGGAAAAAGTTGGTCACGATTCTGCTCGATATTATCTCAACGAAAATAATCAAGAATCATGATGTGTTTTGTGAAAAATTGACGAAATCATCGGTTTTCATTATAATTTATATCTATGCAAAATTTACAATGTCTTAGAAAACGAGTAGTTTTTATGACTAGTTTTCTCAAAACATTGATACTTAAAACTCTCTAAGAATGACAACAAAATTTAATTTTGGAGAAGTCGAGTGGGACATTTAGTTACAGTGCAACGAAATCTAAGAAGAAACAGCAAAATATCACTTCTCCGTTGCACTGTGTTGTGGGTCATGTATTATTTTAGTTTTGTTTTATGTGTAGGTACACATGTACTTAGTCATGTTGTATTATGATTTCATAATGGTTCTTTCTAGATTTTACTATGTCATGTGTTGTGGGTCATGTATTATTTTAGTTTTACTTTATGTGTAGGTACACATGTACTTAGTCATGTTATTTAATGATTTCATAATAATTCTTTCTAGATTTTACTATGTCATGTTTATCTCATTAGAGAATATTCCAGTATGTTCTTTGTTACATCATTATCATCACATGACTGTGATTTCTAGAATTTACTCTATTGTTAATCATTTGTAATGAGTCATTGTTCTAGAAGCTTCTGGTAAATTCATTTATATTAAGTATATATACCTCTGAGGAACTGTGTTGAGGGGACATTCGTACACATTCGTAGACACGATTCATTCATCTATTCTGAGATACTGGGACACTTTATTTGTTGAGACTTTAATCCATTTAACAACGTTTGGACACCAATCTTTCGAGAACGTTTGTGATTACCGGAAACCAAACATTCGATAGACTTTGTGGACCGTAACGGACACTTTGATCCGGACATTGTAATTGTAAGTTATAATCATTTGAAATATATATATTTTGTACATAATTAAACTTGTAAATTTATATTCTGTCATTGTCTGATTTTTGCTGGCGTTTTGGGGTATTCTGACCCATAACAGAATTGGGGGCTCGTCCGGGATAGTAATCTCTGCATATTTGCACTTTACGTAAAGTTCGTTTTTTTTGAAAAAAGGAAAATTCTCCAAACTTTTGCCAGCAGAAATCAATCATGGTATTTTCGGTCACTGAATTTTTGAAATCGCCGACTGTAGGTGAGTTCGAATCATTGAAAAAAGATGATTTGATTGGTTTAGGTCTTCACTTGAAGTTAGATGTAAAATCTTCTATGAGAAAACAAGAAATTAGAAATATTGTGGCTAAAGAGCTTTTAGCTGAGGAAATCTTTTCGTCATACGATTTTCCTGTTAAACCTGTTTCAAGCGAAACCAAAATGTCAAAATATGAGTTTGAATTAGAGAAAATGAAAATGCAATTACAATTTGAAAGAGAAGAAAAAGAAAGACAATTTGAAAAAGAAGAAAAAGAAAGACAATTTGAAAGAGAAAAGGAAGAAAGAGAGAAACAGGAACGTATGCACGAGAAAGAACTTCAGTTTGAGTTAGAAAAGTTAAAGTTAGAAAGAAGCGCTAAGGAAAATTCTGTTCCTTCGCTTGTCAAGTCTGAATTCGACGCCGCCAAAAACATCAGATTAGTACCAAAATTTCAAGAAAAGTCCGTGGACAAATATTTTCCACATTTTGAGAAAATCGCGGCCAATCTGAAGTGGCCACGCGATTTTTGGCCAACTTTATTACAAAGCGTACTTATTGGCAAAGCGGCTGAAGTGTACTCGGCGCTCAGTATTGCTGAGAGTTCAGACTATGACAAGGTCAAGGACACGATTTTGAGAGCATATCAGTTAGTACCTGAGGCATACAGACAAAAGTTTAGAAAGTACAAAAAGTTTGAAAATCAAACATATGTTGAATTTGCTCGAGAAAAAGAAGATTTATTTGATCAGTGGTTTCGATCTAAGAAAATTCCAAATTCATTTGACAATTTGCGTCAAATAGTTCTGATAGAAGAGTTCAAAGAGTGTGTACATCAAGATTTAAGAACTCATTTGGAAGACAAAAATGTTAAAACTCTTGAAGAAGCCGCTGTTTTGTCTGATACGTATGCTCTCACTCATAAGAAAAATTTTGTGTCAAAAACTCAATCTAGCGATAGCGCAAAAACGTCAGATGTTCCAAAGAAAAATGTACAAGAGTCTCAGTCGTCCATTAGTTCCCAGTCACCATCTCAAGGTGGTTCTACGTCCGGACCTAGGTCCGAGCGTTCTGAGGCATCCCCAGGGGTGGGGTCGCTTCCTACATGCAATTATTGTAAGAAAAAAGGTCATGTTATTGGTGAGTGTTTGAAGCTTAAGAAGAAAAAAGAACTTAAGTCACAGGCCTTTGCGTCTGTTAGAAATGATAGGAAAGCCTTAGATTCGATTTGTTCTGACACTCCTGAGATTCAGGGTTCTAAGTCCAGTTCTGATGATTTTGTGGAGGATCATTATAAGCCCTTTTTGTCACAGGGATTTGTTTCACTCAGTGATTCTAGCGAAGCGTTGCCTGTTCAGATTTTGAGAGATACTGGTGCTGCCCAGACTTTATTATTAGAGGGTTCATTGCCTTTGTCTGAGCACACTTTTACTGGTAGGTCAGTTTTATTACAGGGTGTGGAGCTAGGCGTCATTGATGTTCCCCTTCATAAAATTTATTTGAAGTCAGACTTAATTACTGGACCTGTTATCGTAGGTGTTCGACCTACTCTTCCCGTTCAAGGCGTTTCCTTGTTGCTTGGCAACGATTTAGCTGGCGGCAAAGTTGTAGCCGATCCGATTGTTTGTGAGAAAATCACGTCCGATGTCGTGTCCGATGATGAAGACGACGACTTGTACCCAGCCTGCGCAGTTACCAGGGCGATGGCCAGGAACAGACTAAAAGAGGCTGAGAGTACTTCTGCACTTAACGAGGACCATCCCTCTGAAGATACAGACCTTTCTGACACATTCATGTCTACCATTGATGACAACATACCTGAGACGTCAGTACCACTTCATGTTGACAAGTCTCCGACAGTACCTAGTGATGATTCCTATCCGCCATTAGACAGGGGTACAGATGCCTTAAGCCGTGAGCAGCTCCTCTCCGAGCAAACTAAAGATCCGGAGATCATCCGACTAAGCAAGAGGGCCCTTCCCCGAGAAGAAGCGGACAAAGTCGGAGAGTGCTTCTACATACAAGATGGCATCCTTATGCGGAAATGGAGACCACCCGATGCACCCCCTAATGACGTGTGGCGGGTCGTTCACCAGATAGTGGTTCCAGTAGCGTATCGCGGGGACATCATGAGTTTAGCTCACGACACACCCATGGCAGGTCATTTAGGTGTCAATAAGACTTATAATAGGATTTTAAGTCACTTTTACTGGCCTAAATTGAGAAAAGATGTGTCTGAGTTTTGTAAGTCTTGTCATAGTTGTCAGATGGTAGGTAAACCCAATCAAGTTATACCACCTGCTCCCCTCCAACCCATTCCAGCCTTTGAGGAACCTTTTAGTAGGGTGTTAGTTGATTGTGTAGGTCCTTTGCCTAGGACTAGGTCAGGGAATCAGTACTTACTGACAATTATGTGTACTTCGACTAGGTTTCCTGAGGCCATACCTCTTAGGAATATTAAGGCAAAGACCATAGTTAAGGCCCTTACAAAGTTTTTCAGTTTCGTAGGTGCTCCCAAGGCTATTCAGTCAGATCAGGGTTCGAATTTTATGTCAGGGTTGTTTCAGCAGGTTATGCATGAGCTAGGTATCAGGCAGTATAAGTCTTCTGCGTACCATCCTGAGTCCCAGGGGGCACTTGAACGCTTTCATCAAACCCTTAAAACTATGATGAAAACATATTGTCACCAGTATGGAAAAGACTGGGATGAAGGGGTTCACCTCGTGTTGTTTGCGGCACGAGAAGCAGTTCAGGAGTCCCTGGGGTTCAGTCCCTTTGAGCTAGTTTTTGGGCATACGGTCAGGGGGCCATTGAAGTTATTGAAGGAAAAATGGTTGACTGAGACTAGCGATTTGAATCGCTTAGACTACGTGTCTAATTTCAAAGAGAAGTTATATAATGCTTGCAAATTAGCTCAAGAAAATCTCAAAACATCTCAAATGAAAATGAAAACATGGTATGACAAAGATGCTAGAAACAGAGTTTTTAAACCAGGTGATAAAGTTCTTGTATTTTTGCCTATCCCTGGTCATCCTTTGCAAGCTAGATATTTCGGTCCTTATGAGGTTGAGAGTACAATTAGTGATGTTAACTATGTGGTTAAGACACCTGGTCGGCGAAAAGAAAAAAGAGTGTGTCATGTTAACATGTTGAAAGAGTATTTTGATAGAAGTGACCGAAATTTTGTAAAACCAGTTTCCACTTTGGCCAATGTAAATACATTAGAAAATTGTGTTGAACCGGAATGTAATGAAGAGACTGTTGAAAAAGACTTCGCTCAAAGTGTCCGTTTAAAGAATTCTGAAATTCTAACAAATCCGGAAGTGAAACTCGGACATTTGACCGTGCATCAAAAAGAGGAAGTGCACCAATTAATGCGGGAATATACGACCATCTTTCCGGACGTTCCAAAAAAGACGAATGCATCTCATCATGACGTCATTGTGGGTGATGCGTTACCTATCAAACAGCATCCCTATCGGTTAAACCCGATAAAGCTTCAATACATGCGGAAAGAAATTCAATACATGCTTGAAAATGACATTATTGAACCCAGCAATAGTGATTGGAGTTCCCCATGTATTCTTGTTCCGAAGCCAGACGGAACTTACCGATTGTGTACGGACTTTAGAAAAGTCAATTCAGTTACCAAAACTGACTCTTATCCGATCCCAAGAATCGATGACTGTATCGATAAAATTGGCAGTGCAAAATTTGTCAGTAAATTTGACTTGCTTAAAGGCTATTGGCAGGTCCCGCTTACCGAGAGAGCCAGAGAAATATCGGCATTTGCGACTCCAGATGGGCTATACCAATATAAAGTAATGCCCTTTGGTATGAAAAACGCACCAGCCACATTCCAGAGGATGATTCATTCGCTCCTAAATCATCTCGAAGGTTGCGAGGCGTACATCGATGACGTCATCATCTACAGCGACACCTGGGATGATCATCTCCGCATCATGCGTACCTTCTTCGACATACTGGCGAAAGCAAACCTCACAGTGAATCTTGCGAAAAGTGAATTTTGTCATGCGACTGTAGAATATTTGGGTCACAAAGTAGGTCAAGGTTTTGTTACTCCTATTATGGCCAAGGTGGAAGCTATTTCAAAGTTCCCGATTCCTACCAATAAGAAAGAGATAATGAGATTCTTGGGAATGGCAGGATTTTACAGAAAATTTTGTCCAAATTTCTCGTCAGTTGTTGGTCCACTTACCAATCTGTTACAAAAGAGAGTGAATTTTGCGTGGACCAATGACTGTGACGAATCTTTTAAGAAAATCAAATGTGTTCTTATGAAAAGTCCTGTCCTGTCAGCTCCAAATTTTGATAAGCAATTTAAGCTTACTGTTGATGCTAGTGACGTAGGAATCGGGGCTGCTTTATTTCAAGAAAATGATGATGGTGTAGATAGAGTTGTTTGTTATTTTTCTAAGAAGTTGACAAAATGTCAAAAGAATTACTCTACCATTGAAAAAGAGTGTCTTGCATTATTGTTAGCTTTACAACATTTTGATGTTTATTTGAATGTTACTTTACATCCCATTCTTGTATATACTGACCACAACCCTCTCACATTTTTGCACAAAATGTCAAACAAGAATCAAAGACTTACAAGGTGGAGTTTATTGTTGCAAGAGTACAATATCATTATTAACCATATCAAGGGCAAAGACAATGTAATTGCAGATGCACTATCGAGAGTTTCATGAGTGATTTTTGAAGAATTTACCACCTAAGTTTTCATTGACATTCAAACTTTTTTAAGGGGGGAGGTGTTGTGGGTCATGTATTATTTTAGTTTTACTTTATGTGTAGGTACACATGTACTTAGTCATGTTATTTAATGATTTCATAATAATTCTTTCTAGATTTTACTATGTCATGTTTATCTCATTAGAGAATATTCCAGTATGTTCTTTGTTACATCATTATCATCACATGACTGTGATTTCTAGAATTTACTCTATTGTTAATCATTTGTAATGAGTCATTGTTCTAGAAGCTTCTGGTAAATTCATTTATATTAAGTATATATACCTCTGAGGAACTGTGTTGAGGGGACATTCGTACACATTCGTAGACACGATTCATTCATCTATTCTGAGATACTGGGACACTTTATTTGTTGAGACTTTAATCCATTTAACAACGTTTGGACACCAATCTTTCGAGAACGTTTGTGATTACCGGAAACCAAACATTCGATAGACTTTGTGGACCGTAACGGACACTTTGATCCGGACATTGTAATTGTAAGTTATAATCATTTGAAATATATATATATTGTACATAATTAAACTTGTAAATTTATATTCTGTCATTGTCTGATTTTTGCTGGCGTTTTGGGGTATTCTGACCCATAACACATGTTTATTTCAATAGAGAATATTCCAGTATGTTCTTTGTTACATCATTATCATCACATGACTGTGATTTCTAGAATTTACTCTATTGTTAATCATTTGTAATGAGTCATTGTTCTAGAAGCTTCTGGTAAATTCATTGGTATTAAGTATAAATACCTCTGAGGAACTGTGTTGAGGGGACTTTCGTACATATTCGTAGACACGATTCATTCATCTATTCTGATATACTGGGACACTTTATTTGTTGAGACTTTAATCCATTTGACAACGTTTGGACATCGATCTTTCGAGAACGTTTGTGATTACCGGAAACCATTCATTCGATAGACTTTGTGGACCGTAACGGACACTTTGATCCGGACATTGTATTGTAAGTTGTAATCATTTGAAATATATATATTTTGTACATAATTAAACTTGTAAATTTATATTCTGTCTTTGTCTGATTTTTGCTGGCGTTTTGGGGTATTCTGACCCATAACAGAATTGGGGGCTCGTCCGGGATAGAAATCTCTGCATATTTGCATTTTTACGTAAAGATCGTTTTTGAAAAAAAAAAAAGTAAAACTTTTGCCAGCAGAAATCAATCATGGTATTTTCGGTCACTGAATTTTTGAAATCGCCGACTGTAGATGAGTTCGAATCACTGAAAAAAGATGATTTGATTGGTTTAGGTCTTCACTTGAAGTTAGATGTAAAATCTTCTATGAGAAAACAAGAAATTAGAAATATTGTGGCTAAAGAGCTTTTAGCTGAGGAAATCTTTTCGTCATACGATTTTCCTGTTGAACCTGTTTCAAGCGAAACCAAAATGTCAAAATATGAGTTTGAATTAGAGAAAATGAAAATACAATTACAATTTGAAAAATAAGAAAAAGAAAGACAATTTGAAAAAGAAGAAAAAATAAGACAATTTGAAAGAGAAAAGGAAGAAAGAGAGAAACAGGAACGTATGCACGAGAAAGAACTCCAGTTTGAGTTAGAAAAGTTAAAGTTAGAAAGAAGCGCTAAGGAAAATCCTGTTCCTTCGCTTGTCAAGTCTGAATTCGACGCCGCCAAAAACATCAGATTAGTACCAAAATTTCAAGAAAAGTCCGTGGACAAATATTTTCCACATTTTGAGAAAATCGCGGCCAATCTGAAGTGGCCACGCGATTTTTGGCCAACTTTATTACAAAGCGTACTTATTGGCAAAGCGGCTGAAGTGTACTCGGCGCTCAGTATTGCTGAGAGTTCAGACTATGACAAGGTCAAGGACACGATTTTGAGAGCATATCAGTTAGTACCTGAGGCGTACAGACAAAAGTTTAGAAAGTACAAAAAGTTTGAAAATCAAACATATGTTGAATTTGCTCGAGAAAAAGAAGATTTATTTGATCAGTGGTTTCGATCTAAAAAAATTCCCAATTCATTTGACAATTTGCGTCAGATCATTCTGATAGAAGAGTTCAAAGAGTGTGTACATCAAGATTTAAGAACTCATTTGGAAGACAAAAATGTTAAAACTCTTGAAGAAGCCGCTGTTTTGTCTGATACGTATGCTCTCACTCATAAGAAAAATTTTGTGTCAAAAACTCAATCTAGCGATAGCGCAAAAACGTCAGATGTTCCAAAGAAAAATGTACAAGAGTCTCAGTCGTCCATTAGTTCCCAGTCACCATCTCAAGGTGGTTCTACGTCCGGACCTAGGTCCGAGCGTTCTGAGGCATCCCCAGGGGTGGGGTCGCTTCCTACATGCAATTATTGTAAGAAAAAGGGTCATGTTATTGGTGAGTGTTTGAAGCTTAAGAAGAAAAAAGAACTTAAGTCACAGGCCTGTGCGTCTGTTAGAAATGATAGGAAAGCCTTAGATTCGATTTGTTCTGACACTCCTGAGATTCAGGGTTCTAAGTCCAGTTCTGATGATTTTGTGGAGGATCATTATAAGCCCTTTTTGTCACAGGGATTTGTTTCACTCAGTGATTCTAGCGAAGCGTTGCCTGTTCAGATTTTGAGAGATACTGGTGCTGCCCAGACTTTATTGTTAGAGGGTTCATTGCCTTTGTCTGAGCACACTTTTACTGGTAGGTCAGTTTTATTACAGGGTGTGGAGCTAGGCGTCATTGATGTTCCCCTTCATAAAATTTATTTGAAGTCAGACTTAATTACTGGACCTGTTATCGTAGGTGTTCGACCTACTCTTCCCGTTCAAGGCGTTTCCTTGTTGCTTGGCAACGATTTAGCTGGCGGCAAAGTTGTAGCCGATCCCATTGTTTGTGAGAAAATCACGTCCGATGTCGTGTCCGATGATGAAGACGACGACTTGTACCCAGCCTGCGCTGTTACCAGGGCGATGGCCAGGAACAGACTAAAAGAGGCTGAGAGTACTTCTGCACTTAACGAGGACCATCCCTCCGAAGATATAGACCTTTCTGACACATTCATGTCTACCATTGATAACAGCGTACCTGAGAGGTCAGTACCACTTCATGTTGACAAGTCTCCGACATTACCTAATAATGATTCCCATCCGCCATTAGACAGAGATACAGATGCCTTAAGCCGTGAGCAGCTCCTCTCCGAACAAACTAAAGATCCGGAGATCATCCGACTAAGCAAGAGGGCCCTTCCCCGAGAAGAAGCGGACAAAGTCGGAGAGTGCTTCTACATACAAGATGGCATCCTCATGCGGAAATGGAGACCACCCGATGCACCCCCTAATGACGTGTGGCGGGTCGTTCACCAGATAGTGGTTCCAGTAGCGTATCGCGGGGACATCATGAGTTTAGCTCACGACACACCCATGGCAGGTCATTTAGGTGTCAATAAGACTTATAATAGGATTTTAAGTCACTTTTACTGGCCTAAGTTGAGAAAAGATGTGTCCGAGTTTTGTAAGTCTTGTCATAGTTGTCAGATGGTAGGTAAACCCAATCAAGTAATACCACCTGCTCCCCTCCAACCCATTCCAGCCTTTGAGGAACCTTTTAGTAGGGTGTTAGTTGATTGTGTAGGTCCTTTGCCTAAGACTAGGTCAGGGAATCAGTACTTACTGACAATTATGTGTACTTCGACTAGGTTTCCTGAAGCCATACCTCTTAGGAATATTAAGGCAAAGACCATAGTCAAGGCCCTTACAAAGTTTTTCAGTTTCGTAGGTGCTCCCAAGGCTATTCAGTCAGATCAGGGTTCGAATTTTATGTCAGGATTGTTTCAGCAGGTTATGCATGAGCTAGGTATCAGGCAGTATAAGTCTTCTGCGTACCATCCTGAGTCCCAGGGGGCACTTGAACGCTTTCATCAAACCCTTAAAACTATGATGAAAACATATTGTCACCAGTATGGAAAAGACTGGGATGAAGGGGTTCACCTCGTGTTGTTTGCGGCACGAGAAGCGGTTCAGGAGTCCCTGGGGTTCAGTCCCTTTGAGCTAGTTTTTGGGCATACGGTCAGGGGGCCATTAAAGTTGTTGAAGGAAAAATGGTTGACTGAGACTAGCGATTTGAATCTCTTAGACTATGTATCTAATTTCAAAGAGAAATTATATAATGCTTGCAAATTGGCTCAAGAAAATCTCAAAACATCTCAAATGAAAATGAAAACATGGTATGACAAAGATGCTAGAAACAGAGTTTTTAAACCAGGCGATAGAGTTCTTGTATTTTTGCCTATCCCTGGTCATCCTTTGCAAGCTAAATATTTCGGTCCTTATGAGATTGAGAGTAAAATTAGTGATGTTAACTATGTGGTTAAGACACCAGATCGGCGAAAAGAAAAAAGAGTGTGTCATGTTAACATGTTGAAAGAGTATTTTGATAGAAGTGACCGAAATTTTGTAAAACCAGTTTCCACTTTGGCCAATGTAAATACATTAGAAAATAGTGTTGAACCTGAATGTAATGAAGAGACTGTCGAAAAAGACTTCGCTCAAAGTGTCCGTTTGAAGAATTCTGAAATTCTGACAAATCCAGAAGTGAAACTCGGACATCTGACTGTGCATCAAAAAGAGGAAGTGCATCAATTAATGCGGGAATATGCGACCATCTTTCCGGACGTTCCAAAAAAGACAAATGCGTCTCATCATGACGTCATTGTAGGTGATGCGTCACCTATCAAACAGCATCCCTATCGGTTAAACCCAATAAAACTTCAATACATGCGGAAAGAAATTCAATACATGCTTGAAAATGACATTATTGAACCCAGCAATAGTGATTGGAGTTCCCCATGCATTCTTGTTCCGAAGCCAGACGGAACTTACCGATTGTGTACGGACTTTAGAAAAGTCAATTCTGTCACCAAAACTGACTCTTATCCGATCCTACGAATCGATGACTGTATCGATAAAATTGGCAGTGCAAAATTTGTCAGTAAATTTGACTTGCTCAAAGGCTTTTGGCAGGTCCCGCTTACCGAGAGAGCCAGAGAAATATCGGCATTTGCGACTCCAGATGGGCTATACCAATATAAAGTAATGCCCTTTGGTATGAAAAACGCACCAGCCACATTCCAGAGGATGATTCATTCGCTCCTAAATCATCTCGAAGGATGCGAGGCGTACATCGATGACGTCATCATCTACAGCGACACCTGGGATGATCATCTCCGAATCATGCGTACTTTCTTCGACATACTGGCGAAAGCAAACCTCACAGTGAACCTTGCGAAAAGTGAATTTTGTCACGCGACTGTAGAATATTTGGGTCACAAAGTAGGTCAAGGTTTTGTTACTCCTATCATGGCCAAGGTGGAGGCTATTTCAAAGTTCCCGATTCCTACCAATAAGAAAGAGATAATGAGATTTTTGGGAATGGCAGGATTTTACAGAAAATTTTGTCCAAATTTCTCGTCAGTTGTTGGTCCACTTACCAATCTGTTACAAAAGAAAGTGAATTTTGCATGGACCAATGACTGTGACGAATCTTTTAAGAAAAATCAAATGTGTTCTTATGAATAGTCCCGTCCTGTCAGCTCCAAATTTTGATAAGCAATTTAAGCTTACTGTTGATGCCAGTGACGTAGGAATCGGGGCTGCTTTGTTTCAAGAAAATGATGATGGTGTAGATAGAGTTGTTTGTTATTTTTCAAAGAAATTGACTAAATGTCAAAAGAATTACTCTACTATTGAAAAAGAGTGTCTTGCATTATTGTTAGCTTTACAACATTTTGATGTTTATTTGAATGTTACTTTACATCCCATTCTTGTATATGTTACCGGGGTGGATTTGGTGTGATGTAATGAATAACCAAAGTCCGGTGGATAAAGTTTGGATCCTTTATTACTGACTGTATAATTAATAACAGTCCTGAAACATATTAATAATCAACATAAGTATATAGAATATAATATCATTTGTATTTCATATATATTATTTCATATCAACACAAAAATCACAGTCTGCATAATTATGTTATCGACACGGTATATTGTATTTAAACATGACCAATTTACAAATCTGATAATGAATCAATTCAATCGAGCATCTCATTTCTAAGGGAAATAACTCTAATTCAAAAAATAGATATACGGTAAGTATATATAGAGATTGTATTTTATCTTTGCGTAAATATCAAGGTCAAAATATTTAATTTAAAATGAACAATAATATTGCGTACCAGTTTATGGAACTAGACTGGGAATTGTGATAAATTCGTCTTGGCTATCATCAAATTCTCTAGCCAACTACATGATGGTTGAAATACTACAAACAATATAAAATTCGATACAATATTTGTTCGGGCGAATTAAAATAAGGTAAGTATGAAAACAGCTTTCTAAACGATAGCAAACTGTTCTATTCCAAAAATATAACTCATAAAGTCTGAGAGACCATACAAAATATATCTTCGACTCAGAAAAAGGTAAGTATTCAAAAAGTTCATAATATACGGATTTATAACAGAATTACTCTTTCATAAATTACTTAACTAAATAAAGCTACCTTTCGTTCATCTCGTATTCTCAAAGTTAAAATAACGTTAATCTCAGAAATAAAGAGGAAAGTGGAAAATGAAGAAAATAAAGGAAAGTAACTTACAGTGTTCTGCACCAGGTAAGTATACAAGTGAATGTAGGTACTGTATTTAATTAATTGTGTGAACAACTCAAACTCCGAGAAGACAATCATAAATTCAATACAATGTCCGTCTGACTAGCTCGGGGCTCAGGACAAATCTGGCCGAGCGGGAGTCTTAAACAAAGGCTTGGGCGCTAGAATGTTCGTAACCAATGAAAAGGTGTCATTTAGTCATATGTCTTAAAGAAAGTCGGTAATTGGTTAGTATGTAATTAGTTAAGTGACGCAGTGTGCGCAATGCGGCATTTAAATCGCTATATTAATTAAACGGAAATGAATCGCGCGCATGACCGGGACTCGCGTACTATTTAACAGGAAGTACGTATGTAAATAAGGGATAAAAACGGACGTAAATATAAATAAATAAATACGGGTCCAAACTCACTCTACCACATACTCCCCCTGCTTGAAAAAAAATGACGTCCTCGTCATTTCCATGTAATAAAAATAGGGAGTATAATGAAGAAATCATCAAAAGTCAATGCAAGTCAATAATCATGGTAGGTTATATCATGATAAACCTTGACAAAACTTTTCATCATACGAAAAGTTGGTATGATGAAAAAGACATAGTTTTTCAGGAAGCATACTTCTGAACTATATCTTCAGAACAATGACCAATTCAAATAAAACAATTGCCTCATCATATGTTGCTTCAATCAGAGGGAATCTATGCGTGAAATATGAAATGGTTTCCATCTGAATGATTTTGCAAAAAAAGGGTTAAAATGATATATACAAATCAGGCTTACTCTCTTATGATACTGAGCATTGTATCAATGACCTTTTCCTCAAAGCCTTTACAACTGCCTGTTGTAATCAAGCTTTGCAAGTATTGTACCTTTTCTTTCCAGTCCCCATTCTTACCTCTTTGTATGGTATTTACTATGAAATCTCCACTAGAAATCCAAGCAGGTTGAGATCTATTTCTCGTACTGCGTCTCGGATACTCATTATCATCATCTTGACTGACATCTGCTTCCTCATTATCAGGAACGCCATCTGTGTTACCTGAAATATCAACATTGTCACCAGAATGTGACATCCCAACCCTGTCAGCAGAAGAATGCTGATCTCTGATCTCTGTGTCAGTAGATTCAACTTGTTGAGCGTCCTCAACATCTTCTATCTGACTATACTCATACTCAGTGGTACTATCTAGTTCATCATGTGGGATGAAAGATTCCACTGTTTGCGGTACCGGTACCTCTTCATCATCTGTATCATTATCATTCTCTGAATCTATGACATCAGTCTGTTGTTTCTCTTTTTCTGACGGTGTGATTGGTTGACTTTGCTTTCTGGGTGCTGGTATTGGTCTTTTTGTGTCGGATGGTTCTAGATATCCTATAGGCAAAAGTAAATTCCTGTGCAGTGTTCTCTTCTTTCCTTCTCCATTCTCTTTCTTTACAACAAAAACTGGTATCATGGGATTAGGTTGTTTTACGATTATGTATGTATCGTTTTCCCATCTGTCTGCTATTTTGTGCTTTCCGTCAAACGCAACTACTTTCACCAATACTCTATCTCCCTCCTTGATGTTAGATCCTCTTATCTTATAGTCATAATTCTCCTTTTGCCTAGATCTTGCTTGCTGTGCACTTGCTGTTGCAACTTCATATGCTTTCTTCATTCTGTCTCTTAACTCTTCAACATACTTAGTCAGGCTTTTCTGTTGCTGTTCGTTGATACCAAATGCAAGGTCGACGGGAAGACGGGGTTCTCTGCCGAATAGTAGATAGTATGGGGAGTGACCTGTACTCTCATGTCTGGTGCAATTGTAAGCATGAACTAGTGGTGCAACATGCGGCTTCCAGTTGGATTTCTGTTGAGGTTCCAGGGTTCCCAGCATATCTAACAAGGTTCTGTTAAAACGTTCCGTCATCCCGTTTCCCATAGCATGGTAGGGAGTCGTTCGAGATTTCGTCATTCCCGTAATGTTACATAGCTCCTTAATGATGTTTCCTACAAAGTTAGCTCCTTGATCGCTATGCAATCTTGTTGGAATTCCATAGAATGTGATGAAGTTGTTGAATAAGGCTTCAGCTGTTGTTTTCGCTGTCATATTACGTGTTGGTACTGCTTGTGCGAATCTCGTGAAGTGGTCGGTTATAACGAGAATGTGTTGAAATCCGCCTTTCGATCTTTCCAGCGTGAGAAAATCCATGCACACCAACTCTAATGGATATGTAGTTTCGATGTTGACGAGTGGTGCACATTGATTCGTTGGTGTTTTCCTTTTTATGCATCGGTGACATTTCTTGATCCAATCTTCTATGTCTTTGAACATTCCGTTCCAATAAAATCTATCTCGTACTAGTGATATAGTTCTTTCCCTTCCTGGATGTCCAAATTTGTTGTGTAAGAAATCTAGTACTGTGTTGATGTAGCATTTTGGAAGTACAAGTTGTTTTCTGTCCTCGCCGTTGATTTTCGTGTTTCTGTACAGAATGTCATCTTCCAAGATAAGATTGTTGAAGTTTCTTAGTAAAGCATAAGAGTCTAGAGTATATTTCATTTCATTTGCTTTTGGTTTCCTTCCTTTCCTGACAACTTCCTTCCATTCTTTGATTACAGGATCTAAGTTCTGCCTCTGTTTCCAGTCAATATCTTGAATGTCTGATATTGGTGTACCAGCATCGCTGTTGTCTAATACTTGTGTACCAAGAGCAAAGCAGTCAACCAGTGTATCTGTGTGTACTGAGTAACAAATGGCTTTAACTGAATCCTCACTGATGATATGTTTTTCATCTTCTGTTTCTGACTTAATGCGAGATAATCCATCCGCATCTGCGTTCTTCTTCCCTGGTCTATAAATGATTTCAAAGTTAAAGTTTGAAAGATCAGCTAGCCATCTGTGTCCTGTAGCATCAAGTTTCGCTGATGACAATACATATGTTAGGGGATTATTGTCTGTATAAACTTTGAACGAATGTCCGTAGAGGTAGTCCTTGAATTTCTCAGAAATTGCCCATTTTAATGCTAGAAACTCCATTTTATGTGCTGGATAATTCATTTCTGATTTGGTGAGACCTCTACTTGCGTAACTGATGACTCTTTTCTGTCCTTCTTGTTCCTGATAGAGTACTGCCCCCAATCCTAGTGCACTTGCGTCTGTGTGTAGTTCAAATGGTAAGTGATAGTTCGGAAATCCTAAGATTGGAGGTGAGGACAACTTGTCTTTTAGTGCATTAAAAGCTTCTTCCTGTTCTTTCCCCCATGTCCATTTCTTTCGAGCTACCTGTTTTCCTTTCGCTTTATGTTTCCCTATTGGCATTAAGCTAGTAAGTGGCTTAGCTATCATGCTGAAATTCTGTATAAAACGACGGTAATATCCTATAAATCCTAGAAATTTTCTGACGTCTTCTGGTGTTTTCGGTGTAGGCCAATTCTTTACTCGTTCTGTTTTATCTGGATCTGTCTCTATTCCTTCCTTGGATACGATGTGACCTACGTATTTGACTTTTTGCATGAGAAAGTTGCATTTCTTCGGTGATAATTTTAGTCCTGTATCTCTAAGTTTGTCAAAAACAAGTTGAAGTCTGTGAAGATGTTCCTCGTATGTTTTAGAAAATATGATTAAATCGTCGAGAAATATGAAACAGATGTTCAAGTGTAACTCTCCTAAGCAATCCTCCATAAGACGCTGGTATGTTGCTGGGCTGTTGGACAAACCGAAGGGCATTCTATTATATTCGTAGAATCCCAATGGGCCCACAGTAAACGCTGTTCTTTCTTTATGTTCTTCCTTGATGTTAACTTGATGGTATCCAGACTTGGCATCCAAAACAGTAAAGTATGAGTTTCCACTTAGATTCTCGAGTATCTCTTCTACGATAGGCAGAGCATATGCATCCTTCTTGGTCCTGCTGTTCAATTGTCGGTAGTCAACACACATGCGCAGTTCGCCGTTCTTTTTCCTACAAAGTACTAAGTTACTGGTAAACGGTGACTTTGATTTTCGAATGATCCCTGCCTCTAACAATTGTTGCAAATGGTCTCTGACTTCATTGTACATTGAAGGTGGTATACGTCGATGTCTTTGTTTGAATGGAGTAGGGTCAGTAAGCTCGATGTTGTGCTCAACAGATGTAACATGTCCTATATCTGTTCCACTCCATGAAAATAAGTCTTTGTTGTTGTCTAAGAATGATCTTATTTCCTGGTACTGTCCTGGTGTAAGGTTGTCAGTAGCAATGTTGATAAGGTCTAATTTCTCGTCGATCTGTTGTTCCTTTTGGTCTGGAATGTTTTCTATATTGACAGTTTGTAGTTCACATAAGACTGCTCGTGGTGATATAGTAACTGTCCTTGTTGTAATGTTGCATATGTGAACAGGTACTTCGGTCTGATGTTCGTAGTTGTACGTGATGATAGTTGGTACAATGTCTAAATCTTGATGAAGTGATGAGTTCGTAGTGGTTTGTAACATTGCACAAGAAGACTGATACGGTATCTTTCCATCAACGTATCCTTTGACTATAGTGCTACTGTTTGGTGATATAGTAATTCTAGATGTTTCAGCAGATTTTACTATCCCGAGTTTGAAATTGTTCTTTGATAGCTCTTTTTCTCTAAGTGCTAGACATCTAAATGCCAAGTACCAAGGTGTGTGTAACTTTGCTTCCTGGAGATATCGTACGCCATGTTGTGTTTTGAGATCGTTGAGTAAAACTGACAGGATGTTGGTACCTATAAGCAGTGGTACTTTATGGTGATATTCTGTGTCCTCTACTATGAGAAAGATGCATGGATATTTCTTGGAACTCTGAAGTCCTTGTGCTGATATTTCCGTCTCAATGTATCCTTGGTAAGGTAGGTGATTTCCATCAGCACATTGAAGTTTGAAGATGTTATCTAATTTGAGCAACGGTTTGTCTAATAAATGCTTTTGGTAAAATGACAATGCCATCGTTGATACTGTTGATCCTGTATCCAATAATGCTCTTGTGTTTGTGTTTTCTACATCTATGTCTATTTCGCAGGATTCTCCAACTAAATTTGTATTGTTGCTGTTATTATGACGCTGTGATCTTATATGACCTAGTGTCCGCGTCGTGACCCAGGTCTCCTGTAGTTTAACGGTGGTCGTCGCAAATGGTCAAGTCTAACTCTACAGCCCAATGCCAAGTGGCCCTCTTGTCCACATCTGTAACATATTGGATCTTTCCCATCATAATTATTCTGATCCTGTTGTTCATAGTGTTGTCGATTATACGTGTAAAATGGTTGTTGGTATCTAGGTTGTCCTCGTCCACTGTTATAGTGACTTCTATTTGTTTGACCTCTGTATATCCCTCTACCTCTATCATTGCTAAAATGTGGCTGATGTTGCATTGTGTTGATCTGTTCGACTTGTTGTGTTGATGCCCTTTGATCCGCCATGTCCTTTTTCATTTCTGTCATATCAGATGTAAGTTTCTGAACAATAGCTTTTAATTCATCGAGATCGGAATGCTGTGTTGTTATAGCTTTTACGTGTTCCTTTGATGAAGTTGATTTCCTTTTATTTATTTCTTCTTCTTTTCTTCTAATAGATCTTCTTAGATTATCAAAATCTTGTGATTTATCGAAGATGTGTCCCACTGTATCTTGGAGTGATGGTTTAAGGCCTTCATAAAACATGTTTCGAAGCATTTCGTTGGATTCTGATGGTTTAACTTGTCCATGAAGAATGGCTTTATTCATAAGATCTTCAAGCCTGCATCCCCAACTGGCTACATCTTCATCTTCCTTTTGTCGTGCACTAAAGAATTCTGAAAGTACACTGGCCTTAGTGTCTATGCTGCCAAATATGCTTTCTAGTTTGTAAAGTATTTCGCTTACGGAAGCTTCTGAGCCAAGGCGCATGATAACTCTAGCTGCCTCTCCTTTAGCTGACCTCCTAATGGCATGTGTGATGATGGAATCCGAATATTTATCTTTCATGAGACACTCTACTTCATATTTCCATAGGTCAAACGTAGCATCACCCTTTTTATCTCCAGAAAAGGTTGGAAGTCTGGGCGGTTGGTATGTAGTGGTGATTTGTTGCTGTTGTTGAGATCTACTAGGTTCTGATTTAGTTCCTTCTCTAGATCTTGCTCCTTTTGAGAAATCTAGTAGCCATTTTTGGAAATCTTCCTTGGATTTAGCTGATGGTTTTATTCCCATTTCCTTAAAGGCGTCTGACATAGCTTTCATTTCGTCTTCACTGAGTTCTGACATGATGAATGTCTGATGTAAGCTATGTAAGCTACAGTTCGTAACTAAGTGTACTATGTAAGTACAAACGAAAAATGACAAAGTAAAATATAAGTACATACACAATTCTGATCAAAATATGTCAAATGACACTCAAAAATATTTGACAAAGTATATGCGTATTCTATGCTAAAGAATACAAAAATGTTCAAAAGTATTTACACAATCATGATCAAAAATACATATAGCGCACAAACAGATATGCTAAATCTGTGTAAAAATTCTAAGGTAGCTATATATTCTATCGATGTAACGGGAAAAAAAATTCAAAGTAGTTATCGATCAGATGATCCGACTGATAACTCCTAATTAAGTGACATAATCAGAACATCCGAAAATGTCAGATAAATGTTGAATATATTTCAACTAAGAAATATCTAAGCTAATGGAAAAAAAATTACAAAGTCAAAAGTGACTTAAAATAATTTGCAAAGTTTGCAAAATGACAATCTACCAAAAATTAAAGGGAGGTAATCCACTTTTCGAGTAGCCCCGAGTTACGGAAGACAACTCTAACCGGAAGTGAGACCAAGGTGCGTAACTCTTGAATGACTTGAGTCAATGAAAATCAATGAATCAAAAATTGATAAGTCAAAGTACGAAGTTTCACTGACTTGATGTAACTTAAAGCTAATTCTAAACTAATTAAGTTCTAAAATTCTACATCTAAGATACATACCATTACTGCTAAGTGGCTGTCCATATGATCAAGTAGGCAAAAATATCGCGTAACGGGTTTGTGCACAACGGTCAATTTATGGAACGAATTGACAGAAGAATGAATAAGGGTCAATATCTGGGACGTTTCGACCAGCAAACGAATGAAAGTACAAATGAGTGACTTTCTATAAATAGTATGCGTATGCGCTATATAAGTGCAAAGTTAATGCATTAAAATATGAACATGCAAAACAGTCAGGCGTCAAGTTCGATTGTCGAACACAACAACACTTTGCAGTAAAATTTGTCCATTTCAATCCGACAGACAGACGACTATACTATATACACTGACAGACAGACAGACAATCTTCACTGTGTGAATATGTACGTGCGTGTATGTAAACTACTTCAGAAAGGCATCACGGTAGATAGTTATAGCTTGTTAGAGCATTAATATGCATCTCGAACACTCTTCTTGTATACCTCAATACATTTATCTTAAAGTTACATAAAATAATGACAAAAATAAGTTCTGTATATGGGAACTTTTCAGTGTTGTCAAAATCAGCTGTTTTATTAAACCAGCTTTTCACCTGTTGTTTGGTCAAGCGAAACCGTCTATAGCTCAGGTAATAGACTATACATGCGTGAAATGAAATCTGATCAAAAAGTGATTTCTTACCGTGTCGCAGACTGTAACACTAATACAAATCTTTCAATGAATTATACTGATACTAGAAGTATAAAGAAATGTCAATTGTGGTATACTGCACATCGAAGTGTCCGAATATGTATTCACTATCAAAGTTTGAATCACTGAATAGCGTCTATATCTATAACACTGTCCGATATAACGTCACTTGAGTGTTCGTATCACACGGAAAGTATCCTGGATATGTGCCGGTCATCAATCAGTGGTTGATCCAAATCACGTTGGGCGCCATTGTTACCGGGGTGGATTTGGTGTGATGTAATGAATAACCAAAGTCCGGTGGATAAAGTTTGGATCCTTTATTACTGACTGTATAATTAATAACAGTCCTGAAACATATTAATAATCAACATAAGTATATAGAATATAATATCATTTGTATTTCATATATATTATTTCATATCAACACAAAAATCACAGTCTGCATAATTATGTTATCGACACGGTATATTGTATTTAAACATGACCAATTTATGTGGTAGTGTGAAATTTATTATTTCACTATTTATTCTTTTTGTTATTTTTAATTATTTGAATCCTAAATAATTCTCCAGATATATTGAAAATATTCCTTTTGTTATTTTTATATATGTCATTCCTAAAATTATACATTTACAACTTATACTGTAATCTGATTGGTTGAAATACTTTAGAGGGAACTTTGATTGTAGAGAAGATAGAAGGGAGAAATTGACATTTTTGTGTTTGTGAAATTTACATCTGTGATCATGTGAAAGAAAGGATTTATATCATGTGAGAAGTTCAGCATTGTTTACAGTAAGTTTATATTTTTCATATGTATGATTATTAATTGTGATTTTATGAATTTGATAGAATCTGTGATAATCTGATATTTAATGAGTATGATCAGAGGAAATTGGGAATATGTTGATATGTCATATTTCATGTGTTTTTAGAAAGTTTAATAGCTTAGAATATTTTCTATAAGTATTTCATTTATTACCATTAGGTCTATTACCTGTGATGTAGCCAGAGATAGGCAGATTTGATATTTTTGGAACAAAGACTCATTCCCATAGTTTGGTAAGAGAGATAACTCTTGCTTTGAATTTGAAGTTTTGTAAATTTTATAAGTTTAAGTATTTTTGTGTAGAATTCTATGCAGTAATGTTTTAAATGAATTTATTAGTATAGTAATATATGTTAATTGAATCATTTTCAATAGAGTGTGTCATCATAAAAGATTTGGTAAAGATATTAAAAGAGATAGTAATTTTATGTACATCATTGTAACCTATGAGAATTTGTATATTGATTTAATATACAGGGTAGTAAGGATTGTAATTTTTATTGTAGGGTTCTTTATGTTTCCATTGAATTCCATGTCCTATTGTGATGTTGATGGAATAAATGATGAAATGTGCACCATTGTTACTCATCCCTCCGATCGGGGAAATATACCTGGATCCCCCACTGTTACAAAATGGCGCCCACGTTGGGATGTGGTAGTGTGAAATTTATTATTTCACTATTTATTCTTTTTGTTATTTTTAATTATTTGAATCCTAAATAATTCTCCAGATATATTGAAAATATTCCTTTTGTTATTTTTATATATGTCATTCCTAAAATTATACATTTACAACTTATACTGTAATCTGATTGGTTGAAATACTTTAGAGGGAACTTTGATTGTAGAGAAGATAGAAGGGAGAAATTGACATTTTTGTGTTTGTGAAATTTACATCTGTGATCATGTGAAAGAAAGGATTTATATCATGTGAGAAGTTCAGCATTGTTTACAGTAAGTTTATATTTTTCATATGTATGATTATTAATTGTGATTTTATGAATTTGATAGAATCTGTGATAATCTGATATTTAATGAGTATGATCAGAGGAAATTGGGAATATGTTGATATGTCATATTTCATGTGTTTTTAGAAAGTTTAATAGCTTAGAATATTTTCTATAAGTATTTCATTTATTACCATTAGGTCTATTACCTGTGATGTAGCCAGAGATAGGCAGATTTGATATTTTTGGAACAAAGACTCATTCCCATAGTTTGGTAAGAGAGATAACTCTTGCTTTGAATTTGAAGTTTTGTAAATTTTATAAGTTTAAGTATTTTTGTGTAGAATTCTATGCAGTAATGTTTTAAATGAATTTATTAGTATAGTAATATATGTTAATTGAATCATTTTCAATAGAGTGTGTCATCATAAAAGATTTGGTAAAGATATTAAAAGAGATAGTAATTTTATGTACATCATTGTAACCTATGAGAATTTGTATATTGATTTAATATACAGGGTAGTAAGGATTGTAATTTTTATTGTAGGGTTCTTTATGTTTCCATTGAATTCCATGTCCTATTGTGATGTTGATGGAATAAATGATGAAATGTGCACCATTGTTACTCATCCCTCCGATCGGGGAAATATACCTGGATCCCCCACTGTTACATTTACAAATCTGATAATGAATCAATTCAATCGAGCATCTCATTTCTAAGGGAAATAACTCTAATTCAAAAAATAGATATACGGTAAGTATATATAGAGATTGTATTTTATCTTTGCGTAAATATCAAGGTCAAAATATTTAATTTAAAATGAACAATAATATTGCGTACCAGTTTATGGAACTAGACTGGGAATTGTGATAAATTCGTCTTGGCTATCATCAAATTCTCTAGCCAACTACATGATGGTTGAAATACTACAAACAATATAAAATTCGATACAATATTTGTACGGGCGAATTAAAATAAGGTAAGTATGAAAACAGTTTTCTAAACGATAGCAAACTGTTCTATTCCAAAAATATAACTCATAAAGTCTGAGAGACCATACAAAATATATCTTCGACTCAGAAAAAGGTAAGTATTCAAAAAGTTCATAATATACGGATTTATAACAGAATTACTCTTTCATAAATTACTTAACTAAATAAAGCTACCTTTCGTTCATCTCGTATTCTCAAAGTTAAAATAACGTTAATCTCAGAAATAAAGAGGAAAGTGGAAAATGAAGAAAATAAAGGAAAGTAACTTACAGTGTTCTGCACCAGGTAAGTATACAAGTGAATGTAGGTACTGTATTTAATTAATTGTGTGAACAACTCAAACTCCGAGAAGACGATCATAAATTCAATACAATGTCCGTCTGACTAGCTCGGGGCTCAGGACAAATCTGGCCGAGCGGGAGTCTTAAACAAAGGCTTGGGCGCTAGAATGTTCGTAACCAATGAAAAGGTGTCATTTAGTCATATGTCTTAAAGAAAGTCGGTAATTGGTTAGTATGTAATTAGTTAAGTGACGCAGTGTGCGCAATGCGGCATTTAAATCGCTATATTAATTAAACGGAAATGAATCGCGCGCATGACCGGGACTCGCGTACTATTTAACAGGAAGTACGTATGTAAATAAGGGATAAAAACGGACGTAAATATAAATAAATAAATACGGGTCCAAACTCACTCTACCACATATATACTGACCACAACCCTCTCACATTTTTGCACAAAATGTCAAACAAGAATCAAAGACTAACAAGGTGGAGTTTATTGTTGCAAGAGTACAATATTATTATTAACCATATCAAGGGCAAAGACAATGTGATTGCAGATGCACTATTGAGAGTTTCACGAGTGATTTTTGCAGAATTTACCACCTAAGTTTTCATTGACATTCAAACTTTTTTTAAGGGGGGAGGTGTTGTGGGTCATGTATTATTTTAGTTTTGTTTTATGTGTAGGTACACATGTACTTAGTCATGTTGTATTATGATTTCATAATGGTTCTTTCTAGATTTTACTATGTCATGTTTATTTCAATAGAGAATATTCCAGTATGTTCTTTGTTACATCATTATCATCACATGACTGTGATTTCTAGAATTTACTCTATTGTTAATCATTTGTAATGAGTCATTGTTCTAGAAGCTTCTGGTAAATTCATTGGTATTAAGTATAAATACCTCTGAGGAACTGTGTTGAGGGGACTTTCGTACACATTCGTAGACACGATTCATTCATCTATTCTGATATACTGGGACACTTTATTTGTTGAGACTTTAATCCATTTGACAACGTTTGGACATCGATCTTTCGAGAACGTTTGTGATTACCGGAAACCATTCATTCGATAGACTTTGTGGACCGTAACGGACACTTTGATCCGGACATTGTATTGTAAGTTGTAATCATTTGAAATATATATATTTTGTACATAATTAAACTTGTAAATTTATATTCTGTCTTTGTCTGATTTTTGCTGGCGTTTTGGGGTATTCTGACCCATAACAACTGTAACTAGGGGCCACTTTACTACAGAAACCATATATACTCCTTTGATTCTCGGAAAATTCTAATTGTACGGTATATTATTCATATGATACCCGTACCGGTCAGTGTCCCATCAGCCAAGAATCTTAAACAGCACTTAAAACACGTCATTCATTTCTATCAACATTAATTCTCCAGTTGTGCTGGCTATGAAAGTAACTAATATGTATGAAAATAAGTCCTCCCCTCATTTTTCATGTCCGTTCGAAAAAAATAGAATAGACATCTAAGCATATACATCAGAGAACAACTTGTGAAGAAATGCTTAAAACAATGTCTTCATTCAATTATTCAAACAAGTAGTGTAAAAATGAGCAACTCGAGATATTAATATATCAATAATATTGTTCATTAACCAGGGGCGTAGTCAGGCGTACGTTTGTATGCAAAAACGTCCACATAGATTTCGCCAAAAAAATTGAGAAAGTGCCTCCCTCGACAAAGGAGGCGATTATGACATTTGTTAAACGTCTTTAAATTCAATAGCATCATTTAAAACCTGATAAATTTTCAGCATGGACCAGACATGCACGTTTCGGGTACTAAACCCTCGTCAGTGATCCTTAGTCTAAACAATGTATTATGGCCAAAAAGTATGAAAATTATGTCCAAAAATGTACCAAAAGACGTAGCAGAATGGGTGGGATATGATGCTACAGGACCCACGTTTTAGAAATTTCAAGAAATTTTGTAACAGAAAATTTCAAATGCGTTAAAGAGACAGACGATCAACCGAAGTTGATCGAACTTGGCTAAATGTGCCCTCGGGGACTCTTGGTCCACAAGCAGTGACACTCACCAAGTAGTTCAAATGTTAAACGTCTTTGAATTCAATAGCATCATTTAAAACCTGATAAATTTTCAGCATGGACCAGACATGCACGTTTCGGGTACTAAACCCTTTGTTGTTGTTTTGTTGTTGTTAATGTTGGTTTTTTTTTTTTTTTTTTTTTTTTTTTTTTTTTTTTTTTTTTTTTTTTTTTTTTTTTTTGCGAAATACTGTTCAGAAAAACTAATAGTCCAAAGACACTCTAAAAAGCACCGATTTGAGTACATAATAATTTCTCAAAATTTTCTCAGGTTTATGTATACATTCGATCGACTTTACGCACAATGATCGATATCTGTAAGTGGACGTACACGTGTGTTTGAAAGCAACAGCATTCCATGTTCATAGAGAAATTTTCTTCACTTTAGATACGCCGAATCATGAGTACGCTTAATCCCTTCTAAATTTACATTAACTTCATTTCATAAATAGGATCTCAAATGATTTTCTATTTCATACCAGGTATTTATGAAACGAGTTGTGTAAATTTTACATCCCCGAGCCTTGGCGAGAGGAGTAAAATCACACAACGAACGAGTTTCATAAATTTTATACTGTATGGAGGAATAAAAATATCATTTGAAATTCTTTTAATGAAATATGACGTAATTGATCAAAATAACGTCCAAATATTATAATTCCTACTTCATTTCTTTCAAATAACGCGCCAACGTCGCATCGCGGATTATATAGTTTTGTGCATCGGTGTTTGTCTATACATCGATAGACAGAAAATTTATTTCAGTCATTTCTAAATAGATCTATTCATACGTACATCCCTGTTATCAACGATTATCATTGATGGCGATGCATGTGGTCACCCTCGAAAATTTTCGACGTTTTATAAAGAAACAATGAACTGAATAAAATGAATTGTTTTTGTAGTATTTCGAACGAGAATGGAACTGAATAAAATTTTAGCCAAACATTTGCATCCAAGTTATAATCGAGCATTTCCGAGAAATGTACGAATTATGATCAGGCACTTGCTCTAGCTATAAAAATTTAATAGCGAGCGGAGCTCGCTGCAAAGGCCCGAAGGGCGTTTGCGAGCGAAGCTCGCCCTTATGGTAACGCGCTTTGTTGAGAAAATATGCTGAATCAAAGAATGAGAATGTACTACTATGCTTTCAAAAACTTTCGTCCCCTCGCAGACAGAGTTACTGCGGAGATGCTGAATATTGTCATTTAATTTTTGTTTTCGACTCCGAGTATACGTATATGTTATACTCAATTTTTGTTTACAAGTTAAATTTATTGACATAATTTTTCGTAAAGCAGATTACGAAATAGCATCGATTACTCGGCGTAACCGCGGAATCTTTTTAGGAAAGCCGACATCTCCGTTTGAGTATTTTGTTTACTGTGCTTCTATGACGTCATTGACGTCATCGCGCCAAATTCTTAATGTCACTTTGACGTTGTAATTGACGTAAACGCTTCTAAAAAGGTCAATATAATCCGGCCAAAGTATTCCCATGGGCGATTTTGTGTTCAATCCGGATGGCTTCACGTTATTAAGTTTCTCAATCCAGAACACTTCTCGGATTTTACGATAGTATTTTGAGGCATCCGAACATTTCTCCAAAATTATAATTTTGATGTCCGATATTAAGTGGTTTTCTTTATTGAAATGTTATGAAACAGGCTTTGGACGATTGCATCTGACATCGGCGAGATGGGTTTTGTTTTGTTTTGTTTTTTTTGTTTTTTCTTTTGGGAGATATGCAATGAGTTATTTATTTTCATTTAACGTTTTATTACAAAATTGAAATGGCTTGAAATAAAAAAAATCACATATAGGAAATATAACCAGGTCTGTTTATAAATCCTTGGTCTGACCAGTTCTAGCTGAGCTCTTTAACTAGATCTTTGATATAAGGTTTCAAAATCATACACCTTTTGTGTTTGCTCGTATTTTTCTGTAAATTTGATTGGAATCCACCCCCTTCAACCTAATCTAATATTTGCCGGTCAAGGCCGGCCAAAACAGGAACGTATAAAGAACCATATTTTAAGCCCCCCCCCCCCCTTTAAAATGTTCATCTGCTGGTCTAGACCAATTTTACAAATGCCTCTATGTTTCCACTCGCCTTATACTGCCCCTTTTTTTGGCAATCATCAAACAGAAAGATTTGTAAGATAGGATAAACCGTCATAGTCTAAAATTATTTAATATATAATCATATTTATTTTGATTGGAATCCACCCCCTTCAACCTAATCTAATATTTGCCGGTCAAGGCCGGCCAAAACAGGAACGGGCCGGGTTAGCGCAGTGGTAGCGCGCTCGCTTCTCACCTCTAAGGTCCCGGGTTCGAATCCCAGATTCGGCGAAGGGTCTGATGTGGGAGGGTAGGTGGTCCCCCACCCAGGCCTCAGTAGGAGGTTTTTCTCCGGGTACTCCGGTTTCCTCCTGCTCCTTGGACCCCCTCACGCCAACATCTGAGCCAACGTGAGACATTAAACGTTGTAAAATAAATAAAGTTTAAATTTTTTTTTTTTATTTATTTTCTCTCCGCTCGCACAAAAAGGCTTTGCCTTGATTCATATTATAAAAGGCGATCTTTAACTTTTTCATAAAAGCAGCGATGGAACAGCTTCTTCGCATAATCTATTAGCTTCTTAGCATTTTATCCACATCTTCGACTGTCCATAGCGACCCCATCCCCTTTGAAATGAACACTATATGATATGGTGGCTATGTTACCGAAATGCGTTTTCGAGTTTTATGCAGAACATTGCGCATGCGCAGTAAAACCTGTGAAAATATAAACAATCGATAAATTGCAACATATTTTGGGGATTTGTTATGTATTATGAGGGCGGTATGGAGTACGAACTCGAGGAAGATAAATTGTAAGAGACTTTGCTACAATCCATGCTTACAAAGCCTTGAAAATTGAATTCGAATTTTTCGAATTTCCTCTGATATTTTCTCTCTAAACACGTGATCAAAATATTATGACGTGGCCACAGTAGCTAGTATAAGATGGGCATTGAATAAATGTCTGAAACCTTTAAATGGAAAGAGCAATATTGACATGGTCTGACCAATTTTATTTATTTTTTAATGATTTTTGCAATTTTGTAACTCTGTTTCATGCCCATAGCATGCTAGGGTCCAATTTACTGTTTTAGTCACGCAAATATCTTGTATTTACATGTATATTCAAATTATTGTAGAGCAGAGATGGCCGAGTGGATAAGGTGTTCAACTCTCAAGCAGACGACCGCGACCGGGGTTTGAACCCCGGTGCAGTCATATGAGAGTTGAAAGTCATATCCATTTGTTCGTCCCTACTTAGTCTCCTGACCAGGGGGACTATAAAGGGCCCGTTTTGGTACCCATGATCATGCTGTTGCAAGGGTATCCAGGTGTGGTGGCACCTTATAAAAGCTGTTGGAAATACAGACCACCCAAGCAGTACATAACAGTGATTGGGATAAGCATGCGCCCTGCGCCATAGTCACATTTAATTCTAAAATGGCACATTTAAATTTTACTTAGTGCGCCAATGTGGCGCATTAAATCTTTAAACAAATTATGGAAATCTTCCATTCTTTTATTCAACGTGGTGATGACTTCACCATATTCACTTATCTAAGTTCTGCATATTTTTTTATTTGTGTACTTTTCGTATCGATTGATACAGACGGTAATTTGAAAGTGTCATTTATTCAAAACACCATAATTTCCTGTTGCAACAATCCCTATTTCAAATGTACGTACAAATGGACTTCACCAGTTAAGATTAATCGTGAACTTAATTTGTACACAAAACGCAAGTTTCATAAAAAGTTTGTCATTGGATTTTGATGTACTGTAGTTTTATAGCAGAGTTTGTGTGCGATTTTTTTTTGGGGGGGGGGGGGGGTTTCGGGAATTTTTTAATTATAAATTCATGATCAAAGCATGCAACAAATCTTTCAGACGATTCTCTGAGACTGTTTGGTTCAAATGCGTCCCCCTATTTTCCATGTTTAAGTACAGAAAAGTCTGTCTAGACATTTGGAGCGGTGGGTGATGCAGATCTTTCTATGTTCTTGTTTGTTTGTTTGTTTGTTTGGGGTTTTTTTGCAAATTTCTTATGGCACATTCATTTTCAACAATGGCACATTCATTTTGCAAATGGCACATTGATGTTCCAGGATATGGGGCCATTGTCACATTCACCTGATTGCCTATCCCGATCACTGCATAATTATACAACCCTCCTGCATACACCACATACACAAGTGGAGGGTGGGCATTAAATGGGCTAGTACTCCGCCCCTTATTATATTAAATAATAGAAGGGGCTATGAAGTATCCCAAAGGGGAACGGCCTGACGTAAATACTGTACTCTGTAACGGGTAATTGGTCAATGGGTTCCCTGCAAAGTAAGATCAATACAGCTAACTGACCCAATAGAGGTCTGCTGGGTGCCCAAATGAAAGGAAAAAAAAAATATACTGTAGATGTTTTGATATAAGGTACATGTATAAAAAATTTCATTACATCATAATTCACTTCATGTTAGTGTTACTGTTTGCTAAGGATAAAGGATTACATTATATCATAAGACTGAATATTCAGTCTTCCCGAAAACTTTTTGAAACTACTAGCCCGAAAACAAGTTTTTATATAGTTTATATAGTAAAATTCCACTAGCCTGATAAAATTCTACCAGCCACAGGCGTCAGGCTATTGAGTTTTTGTGAAGACTGAATATTTGATTGATATTGAGTATATATGGTGTATGCAATAAACGAAAATATTCCATCTTCTTTAAAAACCAGGTTATTTATTGCAAAGACTGAAAAATTTACGGTAAAGATCATTTAAAATAAAGTACAACTTGTGCTGTTATTCATTATGAATCTACAAAATATAATTTTCCATTATCAGTGTCTTTTTGGGAAAGCAGGGTCTTTTTGGCAATTCTTAGAACCTGCAGCAAGTTCACTCAGACAACAACTCAAAAACTTAGTTATATGATTAATTTAGTATGTCTATGAGGCTTACGTAGTTGACTGTTACCAGCAATTTTTAGAAATAAGAATGAATACTTGTACATAGAAATATTCAAAGAATAATACTTTCCTTTTAAGGATCTACAATATGTACATAGACAATTACTCCTACATGTAACAAAAGAGATGAAGAGAGTATATAATTATTGTCCCATAATGTATATCCAGGTTGTCACTTACAAACATAATTGCACAATACATTGTTCGCTCAATGATTTAATTGATTTGTGCTGTGTATACCTGTAGATCCATATTCCAATTTTCTGCATAACAATAGGTTGAACATGTGCTTCATTTGCATGACTTCATAAAGACGTATAAAACATGTGTTGCCCATCTATACAAGCTACTGTATTGAGTGACACCTATCTGACTTGGGAAAGAAATCTGTTACATCTATTGTATAGTTTAAGATGTTCACACAATCATTAGGCTAGGAATGGACCAGTTTGACTATGAGGATTACGAGTACACTTTGGTACCGACCCTCGATCCAGATGATTACAACCCTCAGGAAGATGGGGACCTGGAATATTTTGCAGAGGACCGGAAGTAATGAACCATTCATAAATTTGTATTGACTGATGATTCTATTGATTTTCTTATTATACATGTATTACATTGATAATTTGATTAGAACAGCATGCTGGTCTATTATGGCTATTACTCATTTAAAAATCTTTATTTTGTAGGTATAATACTTTGATTCTAAAACTAACATGTAGTTTATGAAGTACATTTTACCAGTTCTGAACTAATGAATTACAACATGTGCATGTAATTTCCATCACAACATGACATGTACATGTAATTTTCATGATGACAGAGTTTTCTTTCTACATTGTGTACATATAGGTTTGAGGAAGTACTTTATTATACATGTATGTAAATTTATCCATGTATTTCCTTTAGTGACATATTTTATGGAAAGGTAAAGCACATGTATGGGGATGATACAATTCAAAAATGATGTCATCATAGTGAATCTTTCAAATACATTTTTGTATCTATACAAACAAGGAAATCTTTATTTTTCATCCTAATTTTTTCCATTCTGAACTTGAAAATCATAATAATTGGCTTCACATAATTCAAAAGTATGAATTTGTGATAACGGAAATGCATATAGCAACTTTTTTCACTCGCACAATTTTCTTTCAAAAATAGCAATCCAAGGAATGCTTGTGTCGCCTGCGAAGCGGTTTGATTATTATTCTAGAAAGTGGATCAAAATTATTGGTATCAGAAGAAAAGTCTTGTCAAATGATATTCAATGGAAATATCGGACCAGTTAATTACAAATGAAAAGATATGGTCATTCTCAAATTTTCAGAAAAGAGTGTTAATCATCTAGGTCAAGTTCACTATGTAAAAATTGGTAACAAAAAGGTCTCATCATAAGAAATATTAAAGACCTATCACCTACCATTTAAAAGATATATACAACCTTAATTTCTTAGGAAAGAAGGTCAAATAACTAGGTCAAGGTCAAAAGATAAAAAAATAATGTTATGTGTAGAAAAGCATTGTTACAAGGAAAATACATGTGAAATATCACAGCCCTATCACCCACCAATCAAAAGATATAGCCAATTTTACTTTTCTTGAAAAGTAGTTCAAATATCTAGGTCAAGGTCACAAGGTCAAAAATTATGGTCTGTGAAGAAAGGTCTTGTCACAAGGAATACAAATGTGAAATACCAAAGCCCTATCACTTACCAATCAAAAGATGTATACAAGCTTAATTATTTTGAAAAGTAGGTCAAATATGTAGGTCAAGGTCAATAGGTAAAAAATTATGGTACTTGTTGAAAGATGTTGTTACAAGGAATACACATGTGAAATATCAAAGCCCTATCACTTACCAATCAAAAGATATAGTGAATCTTATCTTTTTTCAAAAGAAGGTCAAATATCTAGGTCAAGGTCACAAGGTCAAAAATTATGGTATGTGTAGAAAGGTCTTGTCACAAGAAATGCACATGTGAAATATCAAAGTCCTAACACTTACCAATCAAAAGATATATCACTTCTTAATTTTTTTGAAAATTAGGTCAAATATGTAGGTCAAGGTCACTAGGTCAAAAGTTATGGTATGTGTAGAAAGGTCTTGTTACAAGGAATACACATGTGAAATATCAAAGCTCTATCACTTACCGATCAAAAGTTATGGGCTGTGACACCCAAAGTGTGACAGACAGACAGACGGACGGACGGACAGACGGACAACGGACAAAGTGATCCCTAAGTGTCACTATGCTTCGCAGGCGACACAAAAATTGTCATTTTACAATAAAAAAAAACAGAAAAAACAGTAAATCAAAAAATGTAAATATTTGGGTCAGATTTGTTACAAATGATTTCTAAAAGGTTTATGTTCAGAATTATACAGCAATGAATGAAGTAGTGTCCTCCGCAGGGAAGTTTAATATAATATATAAAATATGTCAGTAAGAGTGACGTCATACCTTGTTCATTTTACGCTGGGCTTTTTTTACCAGCAGTTGTGAATATTATGTAGAATTCTTTTGTATTTGTGCCTTTCCACTTGATAAAGGCCGAGTGGCCGAAAATTTGTGGATATAGAGTGTTCATTGTTATTCATTATACAGCAATGGATTCGAAACTGTTCATTTTCTAAGGGCTGCATGAACAGAAATGGTATATTTATGTATGGCAGTGTATTGTCCCAAATGGGAGGTATACATTTGCATATTTGTATAATGAATGAAATGCTATGGAGGGGGGAGGATTCTTAAAAATATGCACACACAAAACCCATCAGTTAATTGGAATCTTAGTACATGTATGTATACATGTATACATGTTCTGTAATTTTTTTTAACTTTTGGGAATAGAGAAATTACAGGTGAGCAAATATCAATGTGATATCTACGTAAAGTATATACTATAATTTGATATCTTTGGAAATAAATAAACTTGAATCCTATACCACTTTTCTTATGGTAGAACCTGCATGCATGCAATAAAACTATTTTGAATATTGAAGGATAAATGGGTATCTAGTAAAAATTCAAGAAGGTATATTAAGTGGTATACATGTACTAGTATCAACAATTAAAAATATTTTTTGATTTTACAGGGGAATGACAGTAACCTCTGGTGTAGTTAATCTTCAGAAGGATCCCCAGAACCTTATAGGTATCAGTATAGGTGGTGGAGCTCCCCTCTGTCCCTGCCTCTATGTGGTACAGATATTTGACAACACACCCGCTGCCAAAGATGGGACCTTGGCTTCTGGGGATGAGTTGGTAGGCGTTAATGGACAGACCGTCAAAGGAAGAACCAAAGTGGAAGTAGCAAAAATGATACAGGCAATTAAGGTAGGTGACACAAGCCATTTGATATAACTTACAACTTGTCAAGCCATGGTGGTATGTTCAGAATAATCGTACATGTAGCAGTTAGTACAGTCTTGTATTTTACTTAAAGTGACAGCATTTGTGAGTAGGCAAAATGAAATTCCAAAGAACTGGTACCAGTATCAATTCACCCATGAATAAAAGCGGCCCTTTTGACTTTTGATCACACATTTACAGTTATGTGTTGATATTTATGTATAATTTACAAGCTTTAGATAATTTTCTTGCAAATTTGTTATAATACTTCAATGTGCTCAATGTCATAACATAGGTATTGTAATCGCCTAACATGATCTTTTGAGTTTGAAAACCGTGTTTCTTACTCTGACGTTTTCTGTTGTGCTATATTACAGACATCATTTCATTTCACAAGATACAAAAATGTATTTTAACTTTATACAGGGTGAGGTAGCCATTACTTACAACAAACTCCATGCTGATCCAAAGCAAGGCAAATCCCTGGATATAAGTAAGTAAACAGCTACTCCTCTGACTCCTATTCCTAAAATTAACAGATTTGACTGTATCATAGTTTGAGTTGAATTTTAGGATTAATTTGCTTGTGTCATTTCCCGACACTGATCATCATTTTGTTCAATAAATTACTGATTTCTCTACTGTATGAGCATTACATAAATATGCATCTAAGCAGTTTTTTTTACTAGAATATCTTTTATCTTACAAACTTATGCTGACACTGTAATGCTGATATTATTACTGTATTTTGTAGTACTAAAGAAGGTGAAACATAAACTGGTAGAAAACATGAATTCTAACACAGCAGATGCTCTAGGTCTGAGCAGGGCCATATTGTGTAATGGTAAGTGATACTAGAAGGCTAACTTATTATCTTTAAGATATAACCATTGAGTCTAGTTTCCTTCTGACAAGAAGCTCACAATTCTAAAATATACCATGACTGGTGTATATATTGCCACATTTTGTACTGTTCAGTGATGTTGATCTTCATTTATAATTTGTATATAACTAGTGTTGTAATGATAGTTGCCGCTATCGTCGCTGAAACTTGAAAGTTGCCGACTATCGATAATGGTTTTGAGAATCAATTGTCGCTGTTGAAGTTACATTGACATGAAATGATCTCAGTCTAAAGCGTTTTCACTATAATTCAAAACGAAATACTAGACGCGCTCGCGATGGTGAAGTTACTGGTCGAGGAGGAGCAGATTCATCTATATCCCGGGAGTACTAAGTCTGACGTGTGGGACCAATTTGGCTTTAGAAAGAAAATGGAAGGTCTTTCTTTTAAAGCAAACTTGGAGATGAATACCGTTGTTCACAAGATCTGCTTGTGAATGTACGCACTAAGCTCTTCTTCTTAAAAGATACAAAACATACAACAATTTTAAACAAGAAAAAAGTCTGATTATTCCGATTGTGATATAGATTGTACTCCTTCGCTAGTTTCCGGATAATTGATGGTAAACTTTTTCCGATTTTACAACACTATATATAACTGTAATGAACTTTTCGTACAATTGATTTCCTTTAAAAACAGGATGTAACAGAGATGCTCTTCCATGCGTATGAATATACTGATAAATTAACACGTTCATGTAGATTGTGTTTAGGTGATTTCATTTCCTTCACCCTATTTCAGATGGTCTGGTGAAAAAACTTGATGAACTAGAGAAAGTGGCCGATTCCTACAGAGGTCTTATGGATCACACAAAAAAGCTTTTGAGAGCAACTTTTGAACTTTCACAGTCACATAAAGGTAAGGGTAAGAACCTTGAAGATCAATTTACACTTTGATTCAAAACTATAGCTTATAGAATGTAGAAGAGTTCTGTTGTTCCTGTTATTGTAGAAAATATTTTATCTAATCAGAATTGTGTGTTTCTGTTTGTAGCTTTTGGTGATGCCTTTTCCTCTATTGGAGTGAGGGAGCCTCAACCAGCGGCTAGTGAAGCCTTTACATGCTTTGGTGAAGCCCATAGAAACATGGAGAAGTTTGCTATAAAGATGCTTAAGACAGTTAAACCTGTAAGAGTTTTAAAGACTTCCTAAGTGTTAAGACAGTTAAACCTGTAAGAGTTTTAAAGACTTCCTAAGTGTTAAGACAGTTAAACCTGTAAGAGTTTTAAAGACTTCCTAAGTGTTAAGACAGTTAAACCTGTAAGAGTTTTAAAGACTTCCTAAGTGTTAAGACAGTTAAACCTGTAAGAGTTTTAAAGACTTCCTAAGTGTTAAGACAGATAAACCTGTAAGAGTTTTACACACATCCCAAGTTTAATGCAGTTAAATCTGTAAGAGTTTTACACACTTCCTAAGTGTTAAGACAGTTAAACCTGTAAGACTTTTATACACTTCCAAATTGTTATGGTTTAGCAATGTCAGTAATATACTCTATCGTTGTTGCTGGATACAGACAAAACAACACTGTATATAGGGGAAAAGCTACATTGTATATTTTCAAAGCTAAAGCCAGTTGTGATGGATGGGCAGGATGCTGCCTGAACCACAGAACATAGAATCTTCATACTTTATAAAAAGGATCGTCGTGTCAAAATCAGTAGATATTTACTTTTCTCAGAAATCATCAGCTTTTGGTTGATGGAAAACCAAAGGGTAACTTTCAAGGTTTATGCATAGATTATCAAAAATTCAGTGAGGAATACTACTTGCCAATATAAACTGAATCTTCTACTTCGCCTTTAGATTGATGTATTGACATACATGGTCTATATATTTCTAGTATGTTAACTACTCTTCAATGAGATTTTCTGCTTTTATTTCTAGATGATAAGTGACTTGAATACGTACCTAACAAAAGCTGTACCAGATACAAGACTAACAATAAAGAAATATCTGGATATCAAATTTGAATATTTGGTAAGTACAAGACATTTCATTGAATAATTAATCAAGTAATAATAGAATTTAGATCTTTAAAAAGACAAGGAGACTATCATATCTGTCAACTCTCCCTCTTTTGGAGGGAGACTCCCTCTTTTTGACTTCATCTCCCTCCTTGGTATTTCTCTCTCGAGGGAGACTAAAATCTCCCTCTTTTTGGCCCAATCACCCTCTTTCTCCCTCTTTTGGCATATTTACTAAATAAGAATAATTCTGAATAGTGACATTTTCAGAGCATCTTATAAGAAATTGAATGACAAAGTGCAAGAAAAGATGTATAGAATGCAATAAATTATTGATACATGTTTCATTTTATGAATGTTTTTGAATTGAAATGTCAGCACAATGAAATTATTTGAAAATTAGTTTTGCACAAAATGTCGCGATTCATTAAAGATGTAGCTAAATGGTTCACATGCAATTTCCCTCTTTTCAAGAGCCAAGTAGGGATATCTCCCTCTTTTTAAGATTTCAAAGTTGACAGGTATGGACTATGTACATGTAGATTAATTCCAAATTGAGAACGCTGTGACAGTTTTAAAGTGAAGAAAAAAATCCTCACTGTCTTTTTGCTTTGAGTTTAAATACATGTACTTGTTTGGTAGATACCTGGGAATCACAAAATCACAGGATGTTTTGTTGTTGGTGTCTGTAGATACCACTATTCTACACAAACCAGTAGTGTCTGTTCAGTAGGAAAATTTGCATCTAGGATTCTGTCTGTAGATTTGTGATGCTTTCACATGTTAGACGGAACTTGGTTATGAAAAACATGAATTTCATGTGTTTGATCTATTGATTGCATGATGCTCTAAAGATAATGTTCAATAATGTTGTGTTTTTATCATTCAGGCATATTGTTTAAAAGTAAAGGAAATGGATGATGAAGAGTACAGTTACGCAGCACTACAGGAACCATTGTACAGGGTGGAAACCGGCAACTATGAGTACAGGTAAGAACCATTGTACAAGGTGGAAACTGGCAATTATCAGTACAGGTAAGAACCATTGTACAAAATGGAAACCGACAATTATGAGTACAGGTAAGAAAGAAGCATTGTACAGGGTTGAAACCAGCAATTGTGAGTACAGGTAAGAACCATTGTATAGGATGGAAACCGGCAATTATGGGTTCAGGTAGGAACCATTGTACAGGATGGAAACTGGCAATTATGAGTACAGATAAGAACCATTGTACAGGGTGGAAACTAGGGCTGGGACGATACTGCACCCAGCCGATCCAATACGAATCACGATACCTGACATCCGATACAATACATATCGCCATACTAAATAAATTGATAAACCCTTCTCAAAAAGCTATTTGATAGTATTTTCAATCATAATACAAGTAGCTTTTTTATTTAACATGCTTTATTTATTCACCACTAGCTTTCTCCAAACTTCTTTTGTTTTCTTCAAACGTATTATCGTTTTTTGGATGACAGACAAAAAATCTGGAAAATTCGAACACATATTTTTTGAAAATTTTAACTTAGGTATTGTCGGGGTGTATCGATACTTGGATCGCGAAATAAAATATCGTGATGCATCGATGAATCAGAGTATTGCCCAGCCCTAGAGGAAACCGGCAATTGAGTACAGGTAAGAACCATTGTACAAGGTGGAAACTGGCAATTATTAGTACGGGTAAGAACCATTGTACAGGGTGTAAACCGGCAATTATGAGTACAGGTAGAAACCATTTTATAGGATGGAAACTGCCAATTATGTACAGGTTAGAACCATTGTACAGGGTGGAAAATGACAATTATGAGTACAGGTAAGAACCATTGTACAGGGTGGAAACTGGTATTGTGGGAAGAGGTAAGAACCATTGCACAGAGCAGAAAACCAGTTATTACCATTTTAAAGGATGGAAACTTGAGTTTTGAGTATAGGTTTAAAATCACAGTACTTTAAACATACAGTTATTAGCATAGGATGGAACCATTGTTTATGGTTGAAATAGACAATTAGGAATAAGATGGAAGTTTTCCTACTCGTTACTTTCTTGAAGAAAACCTCAAACCAATTTTAATGCACCAGACACGTGTTTGGGATAGTAAGAGTACAGGTAAGATTGTTCTCATTACAGGTAGTAGTTCTGATTAGAAACTGTTCACATTACAGGTAGTAGTTCTGATTAGAAACTGTCTTCTAGATTAAAACAGGCAATTTCAAGTAAATGATGGGAAACTGAGACTTATGATCACCTTTTATTTTACCTGACAACTGTAGGTCATTAAAGCTGTACTGCTTAATTCTCATGTAATACTCTTGTAGGAATAGATTTATACAGAAAAAATTAGGAACAGATTATCTAAATCCATCTATAATGTTAATGATAATGGACAATTGTATTTTTTGTAGATTAATATTACGGTGCAGACAGGATGCCAGAGCTAGATTTGCCAAGATGAGATCTGATGTTCTAGTAAAGATTGAGCTCTTAGATCAAAAACATGGTATGTATATCCTCATTATTAATTGTCTACAATGATTACAGAAACCTTTCACATCATAAACTACAATATGTAAGTGTACCAAAAATGAAAGTACACATGTATTTCTTTTGATGGGAGATTCTCAAGAACAATGTTGTAGTTGATTTTTGATCTCCTAGTGGAAGTATGTGACAATTTTGACCAAAGTACGGGGATGTAGCTGACAAATCTCTCTTTGTGATTTGAAACTTCATATGATGAATATTTCTATGTTGGTAAAATGCTTAAGAAGTGAAGAATACCACATTTGGTTTATTTACATGTAATAATAAATCTCTGAGTCTCACACATTGTCTACTGGTAGTTTGCATCCCTGTATTGATTTTTGCTTTGTATTTCATTGTACATTTTCTCAATATACATGTATCTTGCTTTTCGAAAGATTGCTGGGTAGAAGACACCATTCATTTTGTAGACTAATATTTCATCTCCCTTCTTTAAGAATAATCAGCATAGGTTATGTACCTGTTAAGAGATTTCTTTTCTGCAGAACTACATAGGGGTATGTTTACATCATGATTACCAGAATGACAAGTGTGTTTGCCCTGTGTGCATAAATTAATGGGACATATAGGTTATCAAATATACTTTAAATCTAATCTGTAGATATTTACTATTTCTATACATGCATGTTTCAAAACAATGTTTGTGTTTAGATTACACTTTTCTCTGTTTTAATTTCGTATCTATGGTTAACAAAGTCGCCTTCATTCTTGTGTTACAAATTTGATTGGTCCAATACCTCCATACCCCTGCTACATTCAAATTCAACTTTAAAAAAAAATGGAACAAATGTTTCCCTAGAGTATTATGCAGCATTATTCAAAACTTGCTACACCAGGCAAGATTACCAAAGAGGGGGTGCTCTCATCAATATTGTGAAGGGAATTTTGAAATTGCTTTCAGTTTCTCACATTTTCAGTATTTTTGTTACATTGTACATGTGTAGTATTTGAAAGGTTGTTGTAAATATGAAAGTTGTTGTTAACTCTAAAAAATTTGATTTACACATACAATCATCATTACTTTCAGTGCAAGACATAGTATTCCAGCTTCAGCGGTTTGTCACTGCTATGGCCCGGTACCATAATGACTGTCATGCTGTAATGAAGGAGGCTGTAGTGTTTCCTATTGAGGTGGACCTCTCTCGAGGTACGTTTACATATGACACCTCCAACCAGTTCAATGATGGGGAGGAGGAAGAAGAAGAAGAGGAAGAGGAGGGTGAGGAGGCGGTGGAAGTAGGAGGAGCAGGAGATGGGGCACAAATGGGGGATCTAATCAACACTGAATGAAAGGATGTTATAACGATAGTATTTATTTAAAACGATATTAGACATCTCACTAAAATTACAATGCTTTACAGAATATTTTTGAAAAAAGTAGATTCTTTTCATGAATTGATTGTCAAATTTTCATTTTGATTCTTATCAAACTAATGAAAATGAAGAAATTCTAGATTTTCCTAGTAAATAAAATAAAAACACTATACTGGTATACTGTGAATTTAGAGTAACATGTATATTTGCTTTCATTTTCTCAAAAATTTCAATGGTCCACCATGTTTATTTCAATGGCATTAAATATGATACTTTTTCATTAATCTAAGACCACAAAATTAGATTTTCTTTCTAGAGTATTTTTGGCTGTTACAACTGCTTATAATGATACTACTATTTAATCCATATTTAGCTATTTTAAAATATGCACATGTAATAAGTTTATTATTATTATTTTTTACAAACAAGTTTACATGCTAAAGAAATCCATATTTTGCTTATACATTTGATATGGCTTTTTACTGTCATAAAGTTTGTGTGAATGGTTGTGAAAAAGAGCATTTATGATTAAAAAGAACTTATAACATTCTCAGCATCTTTTGTCAGTGTCATGTAAGAATGTTATGTGTGAAGAATACATGAACAATTTTGTAATGAGAGGGTAGCGAGTTAAAATGTTATACAAATGTACAAGGTTCTCTTTATTTTTATTTCAATTTTTTTCTTAGATCTGCATTCCATGTCTTATAATTTTTGTCATTTTTGTTGTTACTTTATGTATACTTTAATATATTGATGAGAATTTGTTATTTAGTATCAACTGTGCAATAAATGGTTGTTTCTACAAATTGTGAGATTTTACAAATTATGTCTCCTCCTTTTTCACAGCAAAACTTTACAACAGTAAGTTACTTAAACCATTTCAAATTGTTAAATTTTCCCAAGTCATACTAGCTGAGTCTCCTTGATTTTATTCTGTAAACGTGAAAATTTTTGCGTGGGGGTAATTATCTTCGCATTTTTCGCGAATCAAGGGAATTAGCGAATATTTCCCCCACGCGAAAATATCCCTTCTGCATTCTTACAATGGGGAAGATATTTTTATTGCGAATGCATTGTATTTCCCCCACACGTAAGGTCCTGATGAAAAAATCGCCTATTTCCCCCCAGCAAAAATAACCACATTTACAGTATTTATTTCATTGTTTGGTTTCTGATGTCGGAGGCAAGGTGCTAAAATCACAAATCAAATTGGGATAGGCATTCAACATGGCAATTCAACTTGGAATAAAAAGTATTCTCTAGTATTCCAAGGTTTCCAGATTATCAAATATCCAATGATGTGATTGAATGTTTTAGGCAATACCCGTTATTCATACTACATGTAACAGTTTTTGAACACAAAATTCTTCAAAGAAAAGCACAGCAATTTTAGTTGTTTCTGAACCACCACTTCATCTTCTAGGATCAGTACATGGTGCTATATGTATATGAAATGTGTACTGAATCTGAACACTTTATGTATGTGCATGTATTATTATGGTATTGATTTTTCTAGGTAGTTCAAATCCTATTGTAACAATATTTAGCCATAATATGCTCGAGCATGCATGTTATTTGCAAAGTTCTATCCATGTTTTTACCCTATTAATGATGTGATATTGCAATTCGAAATATAGTAAATGGTCTGATTTGTCTCTCTCCGATGGCGTGCTCATGACCAAATTACTGGTATAGTCTGTGTAGAAGATTAATCAAGTGACCAAACCAGTATTAGCCATAGAAATTATATATTTTGTTTTGTTCCAATTGTTTTCTGAAAGGTATCCTCCCCATAGGCAAGCAAACACACATGTATTATCATTAGAAAATTCTAATGAGGGATTGAAGAATGAGATATGGTTCAGTGATGATAGTCAAATTTACAAGTACAAGTAATGATATAGGTAGGTGAATTCTGAAAATTCTGGTATTAAAGATATTTGAATAGGATGAAGATAGCAAAATGAATGTTTGTGTGGTTTTTTTAAGTTTCACTCCAGGGAACTTAAAACAAAATAGTATTTTGACATGGTCTCGTATAAATGATAAACTATCAATATAGTTCGGGATGTATAATTTTATGTTGAGTCTTTGTACCTGCCAAATAACGAACATTAATTCTCTGGATCAAAGTTTCTTGCAAGAAATTCTGGTAGAAAACTGACCATACTGGACTAAAATTAAAAAAAAGTCCTGGATAATATTATTGAAATCCACAACTTTGTGAGATTAAGAGACTCAGGGTCAGTTGAGCTGGCATCTTGCTAATTGAATCAAACTGCAGCAACCAGGCCCATGACTGAAACTACTATTAAATGTGTTCATTGGGTAGGGAAGTTTGATTCGGCACCAGTCCACTATCAAATTTACAGTCTCCTTGTTCTTGGTTGGTTGATGAAGTTATCAATCTTTCAGATATATTTTTCTCAACCAGAAGTGGATTTTTTTGCAACATCATTGTTCACTCAGCAACTTTTCTTTTTCTTTTTTTTTTTAAATGAAATTAGCTATAAAAGATGAGTAAATAAATTGAATTCATGCATTTTTATTGATCAGATAGGGAACATATCAAAATACTTCTCAAAGTTTAATTGTACTGTTGTGCGGAATATGCAAGAGTTATCACTCTTTGTAGGAGACACAAATTCCAAACAGATTGGCCAGTTGTTGTTTTATTGCAACAACAAAGACTGAATTTTCTATAGCAGTCTTCATATTTGATAAAGGCAAATCGGACATTCCAATATTCTGGGTATATATATATTTAATCCAGAACAATTCGTCATATTAAATCAACGATAAATCATTTAGAAGCATATACTGGAGAGTTTTGGCACCTGCATGTAGGACTAGGAGATATATGTTCTGTAAGTATTACAGAATAGGTACATGTATTTGTTCCTATACCCCAGTAGGAGCATACTTCTATTGTAAGTATTGTATTTAATCATATTACTGAATAACAAACCACTAGATATTAATTGCATGATATACATGTAAAATGTATGCTCTTCACAAGGAATGGCGTATCATTCAGCATATTCACCTTTAAATAATTAACGATATGGCATGTTGATGAAGGTTAGTTATTTTTACACAGTATCATCTTTGTTCAGAAAAAACTTCATGTTATTATGAATAAGCCAAGACCTTCTTCATCATACAATATTACACAAATTTATAATCGATATCTTCGAAATTCAAATTACCACAGACTTTGCACAGTTGTTGGCTGAATGAATCTTTTCAATTTAGTCATGAATGCTTTAATTCTTTAAATATCAAACCTTACTAGGAATATTTTCATATATGTATTTTGAAATACTTGTAGTTCTTGGGACAAGATTAATCATCCAATACATGCATTTTATTAATACATGTAGATTTGCTTCAACATCCCCTCGCTACTCTTGCGACGTGGATATAGCAATGCTACCATGTGTGTGTGTTCGGATTTTCTTGTAAACAGCATAGAAGCCAAAGCAATCGTCATAGAAACATAAAACCTTTCACAAATGTTCCCCATGGAGAGAGGATGAACCCTATTGCTTTTCAAGGTCAAGGTCACAGTGGACTTAACTCAAAATCCTTGTGAACAACACAGAAGACAAACCAACCATCATAGGATCACCAAACCTTACAGAAATATTTATCCTAGGGAGAGGATGAATCTTATCAATTTTCAGAGTCAAAGGTCACTTTGGACTTCATTTTAAAATCCTTATGCTAATACAAGAGAGCATGCAGTTGCAAGGGGATGCTACACTTATGTTGCCTTAATTCTTTTTCATTGCCTTTGACATACTTGTCTCACATATACATGTATCTGATTTTATACTTTTGTAATCAATGAAGATCAAACTGCAAGAAAAAATTTTATTAAAGAACTTGAACAAGTGTATAAACTTCTTGAAATAAATATAGAGGTAGATTTTTCTTGATTCAAAAACAAGTTACATGTATGACACACAATATCCTTACATTATCTTAACTTAGTAGCACTATAATTTAATCTCAGTTTCAACAATAATTGTTGACTGTTTTCAGTATCTGCCAATCAATGAAGTTCATTAGGATTTTCAATGAATGAATCAGTTTCCATCCGTGCTGAAGATATTCTTTAGGTGTTCCACTATACTCCCTATTGCTGTACCATTGACCACATCAGCATGGTTACCGTCTATAGTGTGTACTGTGACTTTATTGGCAAACTGAAATATATAGGTAATGTATGAGGCAGGAAGGCAATAGAATCAATCTACAGGGCTATCACACCCATTTTGGGACTGGGGCAGGAGCCTTTCAAATCGGGAAAAATAACGGGGGTTTCTTTCTCAAAAATGTTATGATCGCTGAGCGATATAAGTCCCCTACCGGCGGCATATATTTATGTCCTGCAACTCTGCCTATGAATTACTCTTCAATTAAACATGAGTTTTAATTAAACTTACTGTCTGTGTAGCTCAGTTCTGAGGTTTTATCTGCTTTATCGATTCCAAAATGAGGTCAAGCGTGACGAAAGTTGAACTTGCTCTGTAACTATGCAAGACTAAGCTGAGTGTCAAATTTTACCTGAATATCACTATTTGTTGCAGAAAAAAGTCTGGAAAACTGACAAAACTGAATTGTGCAAGTCATCAAGGGGCATAACTCCTCGAAAAATAGGTAAAGCGTGACAAAAGTCGAATTTGCCCTGTAACTATCCAAGACTAAGCTGAGTATCAAATTTCACCTGAATATCTTTCTTTGTTGCAGGAAAAAGTCCGGAAAACTGACAAAAACAGAACTTTCCAAGTCATCAAGGGACATAACTCCTCAAAAAATAGGTCAAGCGTGACGAAAGTTAAACGTGCTCTGTAACTATCCAAGACCAAGCTATGTATCAAATTTTCACCTGAATATTTCTATATGTCGCAGACAAAAGTCCGGAAAATTGACAAAAACTGAATTTTCCTAGTCATCAAGGGACATAACTCCTCGAAAAAAGGTTAAGGGTGACGAATGTCAAACTTGCTCTGTAACTATCCAAGACCAAGCTGTGTATTAAATTTCATCTGAATATCTCCATCTGTTGCAGAAAAAAGTCCGGAAAACTGACAAAAACTGAATCAAGGGGCATAACTCCTCGAAGAATAGGTCAAGCGTGACGAAAGTCAAACTTGCTCTGTAACTATCCAAGACCAAGCTGTGTATCAAATTTCATCTGAATATCTCCATCTGTTGCAGAAAAAAGTCCGGAAAACTGACCAAAACAGAATTTTCCAAGTCATCAGGGGGCATAACTCCTCAAAAAATAGGTCAAGCGTGACGAAAGTCAAACTTGCTCTATAACTATCCAAGACCAAGCTGTGTATCAAATTTCATCTGAATATCTCCATCCGTTGCAGAAAAAAGTCCGGAAAACTGACAAAAACTGAATTTTCCAAGTCATCAAGGGGCATAACTCCTCGAAAAATAGGTTAAGCATGACGAAAGTCAAACTTGCTCTGTAACTATCCCAGACCAAGCTGTGTATCAAATTTCATCTAAATATCTCCATCTGTTGCAGAAAAAAGTCCGGAAAACTGACAAAAACAGAATTTTCCAAGTCATCAAGGGGCATAACTCCTCGAAAAATAGGTCAAGCGTGACGAAAGTCAAATTTGCTCTGTAACTATCCAAGACCAAGCTGTGTATCAAATTTCATCTGAATATCTCCATCCGTTGCAGAAAAAAGTCCGGAAAACTGACAAAAACTGAATTTTCAAAGTCATCAAGGGGCATAACTCCACGAAAAATAGGTCAAGCGTGACGAAAGTCAAACTTGCTCTGTAACTATCCAAGACCAAGCTTTGTATCAAATTTCATCTCAATATCTCCATCCGTTGCAGAAAAAAGTCCGGAAAACTGATATTCGGACAGACGGACAGACTGACGGACGGACGGACAGACAGACCGAGAGGAAACTAAGAGTCCCCTTCGGCGTTGCCGGTAGGGGACTAAAAATTGGGAAAAATATGAATAGGTTTGGATGCCCTTTCATTTGAAATTAATCATTTTCAACTCTTTTTTAATGAAATTTCCATGAGGTGTCAAATTGGGAAAAATTGATCAATGAATTTAAAAAAAAAGATACTATTTTTCATTAGGAATGGGGCCAAATATCGGCCCCAAATCAGGCTGATTGAGAGTCCTGATCTATTCTCAATTATTAGATTTTGAGTTGTGAAATAATGGCATTGTCACTTAATGAAGACTTGTATTGCAACTTGGCTAAAAAGATCCATTTTAATTTAGTAAATGCATTTAAATCTAAAGAAAGTTTATGAGAACTTGTATGAAGATAATGAATGGAGAACAGAAAATAAAGCATGTAATTATTAAGTTAAAACAGTAATTTACATAATTTTATAAGAGGAAGTTCTTGCAACTTATGGCTCTGTCAATATCAGGACTTTGCAATTTTCAGAGTTATGTGAATAATCTATAGGGATAAAATTGACTTTAGAGATGCTTCTCACTATATTGCAAACAACACATATTTCAGCCTCGGGCAATAAAATAGTCATCAAGGCTGCATGCATGGACATAACAGTCAAAAGTAAACTAGAACTGCCCTATAAAGGACAAATTATTTTCAGAACTCCATAACCAAAATACGATTATTCTGGTTATGAAGATTATTACTTCTAATATAGGCCCATAGTTAAGGTCACAAGTCACGATACCATATACTCTTTGTGGTGAATGTGTGTATGATATATGAAAGGCCTACCATTTATAGTATAAAAGAGATCTGCTTTCAAAGCTTCTTAACCTTAAATGTTGTATAGGGCAAAGGTCAAGGTCACAGGGTCAAAAGTCATGCTACCAAAATGTAGTACTATTTATGGTGAATGTGTGTATGAAATATGGAAGGCCTATCATTAATAGTATAAAAGAAATCTGCTTTCAAAACTTTTTAACCTAAAATGTTGTATAGGGTGAAGGTCGAGGTCACAAGATCACAGGGTCAAATTCATGGTACCAAAATGTAGTACTCTTTACGGTAAATGTGTGTGTATGAAATTTGAAAGGCCTACCATTAATAGTATAAAAGAAATTCCTAACCTAAACCAAACTTTGTTTGCAGGGGGTATAAATATTGTATTGGGTGAGGATGAAGGTGAAGGTCGTAGGGTCAATAATGTATATCTCTTTAAGCTGAATGTGTGTGTGAAATTTGAAAGGCCTACCATTAACAGTATAAAATAAATCTGTTCTCAAAACTTCCAAACCTAAAATGTTGTATAGGGTAAAGGTCAAGGTCAAAAGTCATGGTATCAAAATGTAGTACTCTTTATGGTGAATGTGTGTATGAAATATGAGAGGCCTATCCTTAACAGTATAAAAGAAATCTGCTTTCGAAACTTCTTAACTGGAGGGACAGACAGACAGATGGACAGACAGGATGACAACTATATACCCCCCTAAACTTTGTTTGCGGGGGGTATAAATAGTTGCTGAAAGTTGACTAATAAAATACATGAATTATATAACACTTAAATGGCATCTTACACAATCAAGATGGTAATTCTTCGTTTCTTGACATCTTTTTTCAGGACAGTTCTCTGGGCGTATAAGATGAATCTCTCCTCTCACGCCATCATCAGTTGCATATTCTAAGTAAGCTACAACCCTGTCATGGAATTTTCTTGCAGCATGTTGAATGTGTGCGGCATTGGTGAACTTGCCAGACTCCAGGACAAAGCGAGTTACACTGGACATTTTCTCATCAAGTGATGCTGTCTCATTCAAATCCTATAATACAAGTGGAGATTGAGTCAACTGACCAATTGGTCTCTTAAGGTTTGCAAAATAGTAGTCTGTCATAAATTGACATACTAAATAAATCTATTTTTCAAAATTGATGACAGAAGTACTTATAGTTAAAGTACCTCAGATTAATGATGATTCAACATGTCAAATTCACAAATTAAAATAATGAAAGTTAAACTAAAAGATACAATTTTTGGAGGAAACATTCAACATTTTTAAATCTGGAAGAAATGTCTCATAAGATAGAATTTTTGTTCTGAACGACTTTATAATGTATTTTATTCAAAATGCTAGTTTCTGTTTCCAGGCTTAGTAGATTTACATATGAAGCCTTTAAAATCTGCTTGTTTTTTGCTGTGTTACAAGGTCTTACCAGCAAGGAGGAGTCTAATTTCAGTCTATTCACAAATTCTTTCAGGATGATGATGTCCATTTGACCTGTGATTTCATCACATTGGTTTATGTCATGGCTGAGATCAGGAAGGAAGTCTAAACTGGAGTCAATCATCACCAACGTGCCACTTCTCCCCTTCTCTATTTGGCTCTGTAGCATCATTTCTAAGGCAACGACACCACCAAATGAATGCCCGACCAGATTTATTTTCTTGTCAGGTGCAACACTGTCAATCAGCTGTAAAGGAGGTAATTATTGGGACCTTGTAATTTTGAAGACATAGGTGAGTCTTGACTTATGTCTATACATAGGCACTCTTTGTGTGGAAAACAAAACTTAAATCTAATACAAAACTTTACTCATTTAAATATTCATATTTCATTTAATAATACACAAGGTTGGACATGCTTGTTGCAGGTGTAAAAAGATAGTTTAATGACAGAAGCCTAACCTAGCTTCTTTTATTACATAGGTCAAGATATATCTTTCATTAATCTCATTATCATTTCATACACACCTGATGATATAAGCCAGCCACAGCGTTTACATACTTTGTAGGGACGTTAGGGACTGCCTGAATCCCATACACTGGGTTATCTAACCTCTTCATGTAAGGCTCCCAATGCTGGACTGATGCTGGTCAAAGGTAAAATTTAAAATATATTAAGTACTATTATGTTACTGTATCAGGATGTTGCGGTATGATACAAAAGCATCTTGCAATTGTTTTTGAATCATAATGTAACATGGTCAGTGAAGCATGGGCTATTTTTACTATACTTTTTGAATAAAATTATAACGTATAGTGTTATTCCTAGGTTATTTTTTTTTCTGGGCAGATACATGTACGTTGTATATTAACAGCTTCTTACATACCATCCAGGGAATGTATGAAGAAGATGGGGTCCTTATTCTCCTGTCCTTTGTTCAAACGAATGATTCTCTCTCGAGGTAATAACAACTTTGAAGCATCTCCGTCAGATACTGTGATATTATCAGCAACAGTTTCTTGTTTTGGATTCCCTCTTTCTGACTTCTTACTCTCCTTTTTCTTGGAAAATTCTTGCATTTTCTTCACGGTAAGTTTACGGACTTCAGTATCAGTCAATGTTAGCTTGTATTGACTGTCCAGAGTCATTTTGATTTCTACAGACATCAGAGAATCCATACCCAGGTCTCCTAAAGTGGACTCTGGACTCAGACTGTCAGCATCCTTTATTCCTGAAATATATGCATGGCTTAAAATTATCGGCCATGTTGTTTGTCATTATTTGTGTAATGCTTTACCTTAAAAGAAATTAACATTTATTCATCTTCCAGCTGGGAAAACAGATACATATTCAATTATTTCAAACAGGAAAGATTTGTTTACTTTTGATTATCTTATTTATCCATGACTGTTACAAGACCCTTCCTTTGATACCAAATATTTAACCTTGTGACCTAGAGATTGCTGTTAACATGAGTATATTAATGTTTCTGCAATATATCTTGTTTCTATTTCAAACAAAATAAAGATGTTTGGGTTTAGCCATCTGTTATCATTTTTCAAAGATAATCTGTAATGTAAAGGATGTAAGACACATGTATTGAATAGGAATTTCCACAATCCTGATCTCAGATTTCTTCACTTCTCAAACATTCAAACAAAGGCAACACAAGCCTAGCCTCCCCTTGTGATCATGTTCTATGCTATCAGCAAAACGATTTTAAAATCAAGTCCATTAGTGACCTTGACCATGAAAATCAATAGGTTTCATCCTTTTACTAAAACTTGTGGAAGCTGATGATTGCCTTGTCTTCTATGCTGTTTATTATAGGTTTTTAAGCCATATTTATGGCAATCTTTTATAGCTTATACCCTAAAGTAGTAAGAAGAGTTTATTCTTTCCCAATAGGGAACATTTGTGGTAGGTTTGGTAATTGTATGAAGATAACTCGTCTTCTATGCTGTTCACAAGGACTTTTAGCTGAAGTTCATACTAGTGACCTTGACAGTTGACCTTGAAAATCAGGTTAAAAAAAATTTGTTACTTAGCGACAAGAATTTATTTCTGTCTAAACTACTATACCAATAACATGTAGGACTGCCTCCAGCATGGATTTTTTCCCCCCCTCCTCCCCAGTAGACCTCCGAGTTTCCTTTGATGCTGGTACAAAGCTGGACACTACAGGCTGTGTCTGTAACAGTAACTGTTCCATGGTGACAAGACAGGAAGCCATCCTCTGGGGAATGGTACCTCCCACCACAGTGTCATTCCCTCCCATCTTATCTATGACCACACCCACATCTCCTATGGCTCCCCACTGTATGGCTAGGCCTGTAATATTCAACAAAAGTAATCATCGAAGAGATAATTTTTCATAATAGCAGATACAATGACCTTAATGCTGAATCATCATATGTTCTTTAATGATAATTCATTAGATGTCATTCTATGGTAAGACATTGGAAAACACATTGGAAAACTAGTTTTCCAGTCTTAAAACACCTAGATGACTTGGCAAATATATTTTCTTATTGTCCGTGAATAATATCATTGTTACACTAAAGCCAATGTTAAAGTGAAGACTTTTACCTGGTAGGCATTCCTCTCGTCTCCTCTCACACACTCTCTCCATAAATGAGTTGGCATAGCCGTAGTTTGTCTGTCCTATATTGCCCCTCCCACTTGTCACAGAGGAAAAGACAACAAACCAATCAAGGGAGTCCTTACATAGTGACCTTGACAACTTATCAAGGTTGAGTGTTCCCATTACTTTAGGCTCAAGCACTTTAGAGAAGCTTTCTACCGATTGACTGTCGAGCATTCCATCCTTCAGCACCTACGTTATACAAACCAAAATAATGAAACATATACTTCAGATTCTTTCAAGAAGTGTTTTTAAACACTGCAAACATGGTTTTTACGCTGGAGGGAGTTTTCGCAAAATGATCATTGTAACATTACGTGTGGGGGTAATTTTGGCAAAATTGAGAGTTAATTCCCTTTAATCTTTATATACTAGTTTCAATTTTCACGTGAAGGTTTACGTGGGGATTATTTTTACAATAGTAATACAATCGTGAAAAGCCCTTAGATAATACCACGACGCTAAAATTCCTACGTTTACAGTAGATAATTATTACTAGACAAGCATTTAAGCATTTCTTGTGTGTGCTGTATTTCATGAAAACGAAAAATTGTTTGCATTTATGTTTCAATATATAAATTATAAAACGGTCCAATGGTAGACGTAATTGATTTTTATAATAATTTTTATCTTGGGTCCTTATGCATTATTGTTGTAAAATATATATCATACCATAGCCAAGTTGAATATTCCTCCAATAGGCCCCATTTTCATGCTATTTTCTAGAAGCCTCTTGCATTCTGTTTCCACTTTGATATTGTTTGTCATTATCTCCACCTGTACTCCCTCGGCATTCCACAATCTTCTCTTCTTTGCCTGATAGCCCTGTGTTATACCACTCCTAGATGTCAGCACCAGTTTCTTTGCCCCTTTTTGAACGAGCCAATCAGAGAGCTCTAGACCAAACCCGCCTAGACCCCCGGTGAGGATGTAAACTTTCTCAGGATGACATGTGACTTCTGGTGTCACAGGTATCTTTATTCTCTCTATAGATACAGGGTCATTCTTGTTTACATCATGTTCATCCCTCAACTGAAATATAATTTGATTTTTTTCAAAATGATAAACATCTAGCATCATCACCATGGTTTGTAATGTTTTGAGGTACTAGTGGTTTAATTTTTTTTTTCTACGAGCCAATGTATACATGGCCATGACAATGACAATTCATTTATATCATCATCTGTTCCTCTTTTCTTTTGTAACGCACTAACAGAATTTCTTTTTATATATTTTGTCACTTTCAATAGTCAATACAATAGTTGCATAAACACCAGACAATTGCATTAACCGGCAAAAATTTTTTCATTGTAATATCGTATGTATTATTTGATCGCATTGTTTTGATGTATCCCCAAATTTTGTAATGTCTGGTTGTCTGACTAATTATTGCAAGATATTCTTTTTAATGGAGATTGTGAGCAGGGGATATCATTTTTAGAAGTCATACCTGTATGACAACCTTTGAATATCCTTTCATATAAGGTCCAATATCTCTTAATGCTTCCTTCACTTTGTTCTTTTGATAGATCTTTGATTTGATTGGCTGAACTTCACCTTTTACTATTCCATCTCTAACAAGCGTATACAGTTTCTCTTCAATGGCTGGTGTCAGATGATCCATATTAATGTGGTAAAGTTCAGTGTTTGACGTCAACCTGTCACCCTCTTAAAATATGTGAAAACATTACTTTTACACACATTTTAGGATTTATTTTACTGTAAAACGAGAATATTTAGCGCAAACATATTTTAGCGCAATGAGGGATGAAAACCTTTTGGCGCAAACTTAATTTAGCGCATTGACACAATCTGGTCAATGAAATTCGTGCACAGTGACTTTAAGACTTTCAGACATCGTCCATAGCAAATTGCCGTCGATGAATCGTAATTTTTTGTAACGTCAGACAAAAAAATATCCGTCGTGTCTCATGTTCGGACGATTGTTGGTAATACGAAATAATTATCAATTCTATTAAAAGTGATGAAAGAAAATAACGCTGTTCTGTAACATGGATGAATATTTATCGTCCCAATTGTTCAACTTGGCGTAACATATCATTTTACGGCAACGGCACTAACATCCCGATTTTATTCACGTTGTGTAAATAAATCCTTTTAAAGACTGCGCATCTAATGTACATGTTCACAGCAATATACATAGAGGTATTGACTACATACCGGCACGTGTCTTGGACAATTGAATTGCCTATTCATATGCTTGTATTAATGTTTGCAAACTTTTCTTTATAGATCTCCTTTTTTACGGTATATGTACCTTGTGTTATAAAGCACTGAGTTTTCACACAAATGTTCCGCCATCTAAATATAAGTGAGAGAGAAGAGAAAGAGAAGAGAAAGAGAAGAGAGAAGAGAAAGAGAAGAGAGAAGAGAAAGAGAAGAGAAAGAGAAGTCTTCTCGTTAGAAATAATACATATGTACGTCTATTCGTGCATTTACATGTAGGTATGAATACAATTTTTTATCAGATCGGTTGGACTGAAAATTTGTTCCGATTAAATACAAATTTAGTTTTGTTTTTGTTTTGTTTTGTTTTTGTTTTTTTTTTTTTTTTTGGTTGTTGTTAAAGAATAATTTCGTCCGACTCTTATTTATATTTCATGATTGGTTATTACGACACGTAGACAATCATGATCTACCTATTACAAAATGTACATGTTAATCACGTCGCGTGTTCTATCATTATCTACTCAAGGGCTAGCGTTAATCCAATTATCTAATTAGCTATAAAAACAACAAGCGTTGCCGGATAGACCATGCCGTGGACACGGTGTAATGCACTTTGAATAAAATGTCGAATACTTTCTTATTGAAGTTTCATGTTGCATCTGAAAATTTTAGCGCACTACTTAATTTAGCGCAACCATGCCTTGGCGCTAATAGCGCTAAAATAAATCGAGCGCTAAATATTCTCGTTTTACAGTAGTACATTTGACATTAAGAAGACCACTAATAATTTATTATTAATCTCCCATAATTCTGATATAAATTGAATTCAATGTCTTGGAATTGATTCTTGCACTAACAAACATAAGTTGAAGTGTAATTCAACAGATTAAATCTATAGATTAAATCGAAGTTAAATAAGCAATTCACTTGTTATTCTCCCTACTTACAAAACAAAATTTGCTGTAATTTACAAGATTTTTTTCTGTATTTAATAGGGATATTGAAATGTAATTTGATTAACTAGCTTGATCTTTGATAGTTGCAAAGAATACTTCTCAATTTGGACATGGCTGACCTATTTTTTAAAGATGTGTCCCTTGACAAAAATTTAATGATGGCAGGCAACTTTGTATTGCAAACAGAACACTTCTTAATTGGTGTTATTTAAATGTGAAAGTCATAAAACATCAAAAACAATTTCTTTAGTATAACTTTGATAGAAAATAGCACTGTTCAAGAACGTCTGGTGCATGTTTGACCTTGTACGTGAAAGTGACCTTGACCTATATAGGGTGCAGAGTCTCGCCATGCAAGTTTGAAAGATGTATGATATATATCAAGTAAGTTATAGCCAAATATGTGAAAGCGTGACTTCCAGACAGACAGACACCAGACAAAGTGATCCCTATATGTCGCTCTTGTGTTGCAGGCGATACAAAAAGTTGCAGGCGGTATAATGAGGTTATATACCCAGAACATTGTTCTTGTTATATCTGCACATGTCCAGGTACTTCCCTCCCTTAGCTTTCAAAAGATCAAACTCTGGCCCAGCTGGTCTGTCAAGGTATGTGTTCAACACCACATCAACACCTGTAAAGTAAAGTAAGAATGACATCAGTGAATTCAACAGCTAACAAAGCAGTATAAGATAAACTCTGGTCCAGCTGATCTGTCAAGGTACGTGTTCAACACCACATCAACACCTGTAAAGTAAGAATGACACCAGAGAATTCAACATCTCACAAAGCAGTGTAAGATAAACTCTGGTCCAGCTGATCTGTCAAGGTATGTGTTCAACACCACATCAACACCTGTAAAGTAAGAATGACACCAGAGAATTCAACATCTCACAAAGCAGTGTAAGATAAACTCTGGCCCAGCTGGTCTGTCAAGGTACGTGTTCAACACCACATCAACACCTGTAAAGTAAAGTAAGAATGACAGCAGGCAATTCAACATTTAACAAAGCAGTGTAGGAACAAATTAGATGAATATTGAATAACCTTGCATGAAAGGAATGTAGAAATACACATACATGAATGGCAAATTATCTACCATCAGATTTATAGTTATAAGCATATTTGACTGAAGTAAGACAAAAAAATCGGATAATAGTTCACAAGGTTTTTACTTTCGTTTAATACAATTTTATATTCTGCGGGTTTTTTTAAGGCAGATCCACAAATATGATAAATTTAAATTCATAATTATAATCTTTACCATCCTCTTTAGTTGTTCTCAGCATATCATGGTAAACGTGTCCTTTCTCATTCACAAATATGAACTTTTTCTTCAGTTTGCTACAACAGTCCAGAAGATAAGATTTCCTATCCCAGGATTCAACAGTAGCCAGAACTTTACACCCAGCATGCATTGCCACATTGATGGAGGCGACACCTATATCACTATCAGCTCCATGGATCAGGACTCGGGTGTTTTCCTTGACTTGACCTTGAAGGATCAGGGCATAGTATGCCATGCTATAACACCAAGATACAGTTGATGCCTCCCTCAGATTCCAATGGTGAGGTACCTCCCATAATCTGTGTATGTCAGCAATAACCAAGGGAGATAATGCCTGTAGAAAATAGGTACAGATTTGTTTTGAGCTAGCATATACATTAGACAAGCTTGTACTTTTTTTTAGCAGGATTTATATTTTAGCAAATTTATCACTGTCAGCAGTGTGCCAACTTATAACTACGCTAAATTATGTTCATTAGCATAATGAATTATAATCAGAATGTTACATGTGCACTAACTCATGATTATGTTATGTTTCCTCCTTTTTAGCCTGTTTCTAATAAAAGTCATTTAGAATATAAAAACAAACATAGTGTACTCAAAGATGAGGAAGCTCACCTCGTGGCAGCAAAGTTAAATTTAAACATATCTCTAAGTACATGTATATTGGCTTTAAAAAGAAAAATCACTCAAGTGGAAAAAGTAGGTCAAGGTCATTTTATGAAAATTTGATCAAAGATACATCCAATATGCAAGTTTGGTACATGTAGCACTTATACTTTGCTCAATATTGGCCTTTTAAGGCAAAATCACTCAAGCGGAAAAAGTAGGTCAGATGCTGCATCCGATGCATGGGTTCACCTCATCCCAAGATGAATCACTTGTGCAACTTTGGTACTATAGCATCAGTACTTTGTCAGATACTGAGCTACCCCAAAAACTTTAACCAGACATTGAAAAAGTCATTCAACCGGAAAATGTAGGTCAGACGCAGCATCCGATGCATGAGTTCACCTCAGCATCCAAAGATGAATCACTTGTGCAAGTTTGGTTACTGTAGCATCAGTACTTTGTCAGATACTGAGCTACCCCAAACTTCTTAACCAAGTCACTCAAGCGGAAAATGTAGGTCAGATGCTGCATCCGATGCATGGGTTCACCTCATCCCAAGATGAATCACTTGCGCAACTTTGGTACTATAGCATCAGTACTTTGTCAGATACTGAGCTACCCCAAAAACTTTAACCAGACATTGACAAAGTCATTCAACCGGAAAATGTAGGTCAGACGCAGCATCCGATGCATGAGTTCACCTCAGCATCCAAAGATGAATCACTTGTGCAAGTTTGGTTACTGTAGCATCAGTACTTTGTCAGATACTGAGCTACCCCAAACTTCTTAACCAAGTCACTCAAGTGGAAAATGTAGGTCAGATGCTGCATCCGATGCATGGGTTCACCTCATCCCAAGATGAATCACTTGTGCAACTTTGGTACTATAGCATCAGTACTTTGTCAGATACTGAGCTACCCCAAAAACTTTAACCAGACATTGACAAAGTCATTCAACCGGAAAATGTGGGTCAGACGCAGCATCCGATGCATGAGTTCACCTCAGCATCCAAAGATGAATCACTTGTGCAAGTTTGGTTACTGTAGCATCAGTACTTTGTCAGATACTGAGTTACCCAAAAAACTTTAACCGGATGCAGACACGGACACCAGGGTTATAGCATAAGCTCATCTCAACTTCGTCGAGGTGAGCTAAAAATTTATCGGAAGAAGTCAATCTTCAGGAAGACAATTGTTGTCTAAATGCTACCTTCCATCAGACAAAATAGACAATACTAAGATTTCTCTACCTCCTACATTGATTTAGAGGGGCATAAAATAATCAGCTTAATATAATTGTATCCAAAATTCACAAATTACGACATGTTTAATATTCGAGTATCAAAATAAAGAGTACCTTTCCTTCTGCTAGCAGTCCCATAACTTGTCTTCCTTTATCGTCTATTCCAGAGAATTCCTGCCCAGGATGTTCTAATCTCAGTGTTTCAGTAGCAGTCATCTCTATCAGTGCTTTATCCTCTATGTTCAGTGCTGTATAGAAGACTTTGACTGGCAGCTTGCCTTCCTCCTTATGTGATGAATGATTTGATTGGTTGGGAACCCAGGTCAGAGATGATGAATCTCCAGGTACCTTACAAGTCAGGTAAGCATCTTCACATTCAACTTTCCCAGGCTCATCAACTTATTTGGAAAAAAATTGATGTCAAGACATTTATTGCATATTTAGTATGTGTTGAAATTAAGATGCATATATTCTATAAATGTACTCAAGCAATCATTGAAATTTTTTTTGCTTGATTGAGGTATCAACACCAAAAATTGAGGGAAAACTACATCATGCACATAGCATTTATTTGCAGCTTTGAAATTGTGCTGCTAACGACATTGATTATAATGTTGCTAAGAGAGTAATTCAGGTTTTTGTTGATACCGGTTAAAAAAAAAATTCTAAGCCAATCAGAATCTTAGTTTCTTGAAAATAAAAATTAATTTTCTTGCTTTATGTACAAAATAATTTCAATTTGGCTTTATGTTTTCCCTATTATTTGTTCATTTTCCTGACAAAAGATGCACAAATCTATGGAATTATAAATGTATGATAAGTTTACTTTGTAGATGTCTGTATGATCCCCATTTTTTTCCTGTGAAGACGTTCATGACCAAATCCTTCCTCATTACTTTGTCCAAATCAGTTTGCCGCAATTTCTCTTTGTTTGACTCCATGTTGCATATGCACCTTAAAATTATAGAACATCCACAAGTATCAATAATTATAAAATTACAGAAAAAAAATCAAATTCAAATTTGATACCCCTTCCCCTTCCTGAAAATGGTAAATTTTAACTCATTAATTTACCATCAAGCAGGCACAGCTTTTCTTTTATGTAAGAAATTATGGCGGCACAATGGAAAATGTCCTATCAGCTTGCATATATTAACATAGGAGTCATTTATGCTCTACTGTATTTGTTTACTCTGCTTACATGTGAATTGGAGAATAAGAAAAATATACCTGATTCTTTCTCCTCCTGGTTCCTTTCTAAGACAATTTGTCAATCCCACGATTCCACTAGCCTCTCTCTGATCAGAAACCAACCACAAGTTATGTCCTTTCGGTGCTTCCTGCATCTTCAACATCTTGTCTTTAAGTTTGTCGAGCCATTCTGCATGACTCCCATTCACAGACAATACCGTTTGCTTTGATATCGCAATATCTTGTGATTTCCTGGCCAAGAATGTTGTGTTGAAGCAGTTATCAGTTTTCATGGCCACCACTTTGTATCCTGTACTTTCTAGCAGCTTCTCCCATTGTTTCTCGTCACAGTAGCAGGACAAAGTCCGCGATTCCATGTCCTCCATTTCTGGGATTTTGTTTGCAAGTCCTTCAAATATCAGACCAATTACATGGTTCCTTGTGGCTTCTACAAACAAAAGGAATCCATTGTTTTTCAGAGCCTTTGACATATTCTGCAAGCATTTTGTAATATTTGACTGATTGTGAAGTACATTATTGGCCACTATCAGATCATAAGCCTCGGCGTTCTCAGGGTCTTCACTGAGATTCCACTTCCTCACCTCTACGCCTTGCTCTTCTAGTTCTTGTAAGCCAGGATTCTGATTGGTTACTTGACTGTCTGCTGCTGTGAACTCCACATGAACAGAAGGTTGGAGCTCTAGGTATTTTAGCACCTCTTTCTGAAGCTTGCTCTCTGTTGCCTCCACTTCAAGGACTCTCAGAACATTGGTATCAGTGTTTTCAATCACTACATCTATACAAGGCTTTAGACTCTCCTGATGCAGGTAACTAGTGAGAAGACAGTCTTTTAACAGCTCTGTTTTGTATGCTGCTATCATGTTACTATAAATATCCAAGAAATTCTTGGAGGATGCCGACGATGTAAGCCTCTTCGCAAATGAAAGTAATCCAGAATTACTCAATGAAGAGATCTTTTTCTGATCCACCTGTGACTTTGAGCTTTTTTCTTTGTTAAGAAAATCCTTGAATATTTGTTGGTTTTGGATTCCTTTAATGGTACTTAGTTTTCTGACCAGCTCTGTGATGAGGCTTCTACAACACTGTGCATAATCAACCAGTTCTGATGAACCTATGGACTGATCTATATAAGGTATAAACACACTCTTTTCCACCACAGGGGCTGAACCACTGACCTTTGCAGGGGCATTTTTTACCTCCAGTCCCTGCATCTCAACCCCGCCCGACACTGTGATGGCTGCATATCTGTCTACTAATACAAACACCCCTGAAAAGATGGCATCAGTTGTATTGAATACAGTCAACAAATTCACGTGTGTGTACCAGCCATAAATTTTTCAGAAAGAAGATTAAATTTTGTATCAAGGTATTCAACCCCTAATGCATTTTCAATAATAAATACTAGAAATAAGAATTTTCAATCTCTTAAAAAAGAATGCTATACATACTTTTCTAGCTAAAATTAGGGATTACACTTATCATACAATGATCTACTCTGTCACCCCGAAGATTCCTGATTATGAAATCAACGGCAATTATCGGGAAATTATGAAAATGTGCATAAAGGAGTATGTATGGTTTACATAGTAAAGTGGCCCCCTAAAATCGACTTCTCCAAAATTAAATTTTGTTGTCATTTTTAGAAAGTTAAATATCTATATTTCAAGAAATCTAGTTACAAAAACTACTCCTCGATTTGTAAGACATTGTAAATTTTACATAAACATCATGAAAACCGGTGATTTTGTCAATTTTTCATGAAAAATAGTATAATCAGGCTTTCTACTCTACCTTGATGATAAAGTAGGAAAAAAGTAGGAGTAGTCAATGAAAAAAAGTAAGAGAAAAATAGGAAAAAGTAGGAATTAATAGGGGAAAAGTAGGAAATTTTCCGTCACTTTTAGAGACAATTTTCAGTAAGTATGACACACAAATCACAGCAAGCAATGATTTTATGCCTCGTTCACACGGTTGCGCAATAAATTTATTTCGCAATAACTTTATTGTGCAACAAATTTGTTTCGCAATAAGCTTTTTTGCGTTCACACGAGACCGAAACTATTGCGCAATAAAATGCCGATGAACATGCACAAGAATCATGAATAAAAGTGAACAACGAATACCTTAAGGAAAAATTGTTCGCATAATTTTCGTAAAGTCAAATTTAAGACTATTTTGGGAGGTAGTTCATTCATTTATTTGTCATTTCAGTCTAGGGCATGACGTCATTCAATTATGACGTCATTCTCTACAAGGGGCCCGGACTTAAAGAAAAGCGTTCCTATATATACGAAAAATCGGAATCTCTCAAAAGAATCGTAAAAATATACACGTTGAGTGGTTATATTCGTAAGTATAACAATCTCTTTTCCTTGTCATGTTGATGCGCAGGCGTCAGATTTATTGCGCAACAGTTTCGCTTAGCGTTTACACGGCAGAATTTGATGCGCAATAAAGTTATTGCGAAACAAATCGAAAATATATTGCGCAATACATTTTGTCGTGTGAACGTAAAATAAATTTATTGCGCAACAAATTTACGTTTATTGCGCAATAAACTCTCAGTGTAAATGAGGCATTAGACTGGTAATGTTCATCTTTGAGGAAATCACAGAGAGAAATAAGGACAGATTGATTTTTCACATAAAATATACAGAATGCAAAATTTTTTAAAAACTTTGAATCAGATGTCCATGACAAGTGAATCAAGGAATTTTTTACTTTTGAGATGAAAAAGTAGGAATAGTAGGAGGTTTTGAAGAAAAAGTAGGAAAAAATAGGATCAAAATAAAAAAGTAGGAAAAGTAGGAAATAGTAGGAAAAAGTAGGAACAGTAGAAAGCCTGTATAATTCTTGATTATTTTTATTGAGATAACATCGAGCGGGATCGTGAACAACTTTTTCCTTTTGCATGCACTTAGAGACGTATAAAAGTAACAACATGTCAAAATATAAAAGTTGTTCAGAAGCCCGCTCGATACTATCTTATAGGAAGTTTGTCGAAAATAAGCCCCAAAATGATGTTTTTCCTGAAATTTGGCAAAATATACAATTTTTGAAGCCCAAATTCTATGAAAGTGAGAAAGGTAATTAAAGAATATGCATCATTTCATAAGTAGCCTATATTATAGACTAAATATTGGTACAAATTCATTACTTCATGAAAACTTCAGATTTTGCCCTGAAAGGGGGCCACTTTACTATATAAACCATATATAGTCCTTTTAAACGGAAGTACTCTATTAGGGTCGGGATCCTTAATATTTGACTTACTTTATAGTACATGTATAACCAATGTATATTTCTTGGTTGAGGGTATAATAACAACTTTATGGAAGGGGCATAAACTTGCATTGATTCAGACATGTCATGCCTTGAGATGAGATGTCACCAAAATTGAGATTGAGATTAATCCTTTAGCGCTCTTCGTAATGGCTATCTGTAAGCATACCTTTCTTCCCCCCTTCCAGTGGGAGTATCTTGTTGATGTGAGCCAGTGGGTTGATTGTAAGCTGCCTGACCCCCACAGGGAGGAGGAGACCCCTACCCGGTAAGGTCAGAAGGTTAACCTGCAGCATGGTGTCAAGGAAGGAGATCCACTGTCCTGTCCATTCTAACTCAGCTCTCTCTCCTGCAACATTTAAATAATATTTTTGAAGAGAAATCAACATGTTTTGAATGGGTAGGGACAGGAATTACAATTGAGCTAATGGTCTTTTGATAGATACCTTTCAAAGAAAGGCAATTACAACAAATTCAACTGTCTAAAGCATTGTGCAGAAGTTGCAATTTGTAAATAGTCACAAACCCTTTCAATGACTTTGGAAGATTTTATACATGCCCAGTGGCGGATCCAGAGTGGCAAGCAGGGGGGTTTTGTATCGACCCAAAGGGTCGATTCAAGGCACGAAGTGCCGAGCGGGGGAGGGTACGCAACCCCTCCTGTAGGTGGGGGTCCAGGGGCCTCCCCGGAAATATTTTGAAAAAATAGTTGCCAGAGTCACCTAATGCTCGACTGCATAGCATAATATCTCTCATGACAGCCAATTTATTTAAACTCCCTTTTTCAGACTGGCAACAACATATATCAAGTCACATAAAAAATTTAAAGTTATAAATTAAAATTAGTTTATGGTGAACCAATGACAGAGGATACACTATGACAAAAGGTCACTTACGCTTTACTCATACGAGCTGAAAAAAGCCCACACTCTTTGAGATGCAGAACACTGCATATATATAGGAAAATCCTAAACGAAACCATGAATCATCAGACATGGAAAGTTATGCTATCAAGTTCTAAATACATACCTTGTATGTTGAAATAGTTGCATGTTTTTTTCTTGGTAATATGGCAGTTACTGGACTGATCTAAGAATGCATGACAGTAGGTCAAGGTCATATTTCAATAGTCTAACCCAAGATGCATCCAATATGCAAGTCTGGTGCATGTAGCACTTATACTTTTCTCAATATTGGCTTTTAAAGGTAAAATAATTCCAGCGGAAAAAGTAGGTCAAGGTCATTTTATGAAAGTTTGATCAAAGAAACATCCAATATGCAAGTTTAGTACATGTAGCACTTATACTTTGCTCAATATTGGCTTTTAAAGGCAAAATCATGCAAGCAGAAAAAAGTAGGTCAAGGTCATTTTATGAAAGTTTGATCAAAGATACATCCAATATGCAAGTTTGGTACATGTAGCACTTATACTTTGCTCAATATTGGCTTTTAAAGGTAAAATCATTCAAGCGGAAAAAAGTAGGTCAAGGTCATTTTATGAAAGTTTGATCAAAGAAATATCCAATATGCAAGTTTAGTACATGTAGCACTTATACTTTGCTCAATATTGGCTTTTAAAGGCAAAATCATTCAAGCGGAAAAAAGTAGGTCAAGGTCATTTTTTGAAAGTTTGATCAAAGATACATCAAATATGTAAGTTTGGTACATGTAGCACTTATACTTTGCTCAATATTGGCTTTTAAAGGCAAAATCATTCAAGCAGAAAAAAGTAGGTCAAGGTCATTTTTTGAAAGTTTGATTAAAGATACATCAAATATGTAAGTTTGGTACATGTAGCACTTATACTTTGCTCAATATTGGCTTTTAAAGACTTTATTGCTATCTTAACATTTACCTTATCATCTCAACATTTGCCTTATCATTTGAAATAATTTTTAAAATCCCAACCCCAGGGGCTATATCCTCATCTGGATATATTAAATGATGTATAATTAAACATTTGCAACAAAAAAAACCAACAGAATATGAATATAGGAAAGGTAAATGTGTAATCTTAATATTTACCTTATCATCTAGTCTGGACGACGCCGACGCCAATGCCGGGGGTATTGCAATAGCTCTTTTGCACTAAAGTGCAGTCGAGCTAAAAATGGAATAAAATAGTGCATTCTGGAGCATATTTTCTCCTTAATTACCTTCTCGAACATTCAGACCATTTTTTCCACTCAATTTATGTGGTTAATAAAGATTTCTAAATGAATTAATTTCTCCTTTACTGCTGGCAGGGACGTAGCCAGGGTGTTTTATGATGTGCACGTCTATAAAGAAGGGTTGGACCAAGAACTTCAGCTGTCCGAGGGCACAGACACTTTTTGGGGGGATGACTTGTGAGGCCCATAGGGTCAAGTGGGGACAGTATGGAAATATGTTACCCATCCCCTTGAAGGGGGTCCCCCGTGAAAATTTTGAAAAAAAATGAAGCAAATTGCTGACCTCTGGAGCGTATTTGAGCTGAATTTAGATGGGATAACGCATATGATTCGATGTCAGCAGACGATGAACCGTATCTATGATGAAGAAAACTTGAGATGTGAACATGACATTCCCTAAATACTTATATATGAACGTCCACATAAAGTATTTCCAATCGACCGCTCGCACTTTGTTAGCGATCGTTGTATCATGTGCGGATACAGCATTTTTGGTCAGAGGGGGTCCAAAATTTAAGGAAGTCTACCTATCATGTAGGTACATATATATCGGTGCACATGATGGGGAGGGGGCAATTTTGTTAGCTTTCCTTTCACGTTTATTTTCATGAAGAATTGGCGAGAGTAGCGAGCCAGAAATTGTTTTTGATATGAAATATTAATTTGTCTTGATTCGATCGAAATGATAATTCATAACATTGAATATTTCACTCCTTATATCGGCGAGCAGGGCGAATTTCATGAGAATAAATAGATAAGAGATGTGTCATTTTCTGAATAATCAGACATCTTAAAATGACAAGACCTTGAAAAAGATGAAGGAGGTTATATCCTATGAATTAAGGGACTGTTCAAAATATGAGTTCCTGAGACCCAAGACAATTATATAAAATTACTTAGTATGAACAATTGATAATAATTAAGGAATTTTGCAGAAAAAATAAATTTGTATTTGTAAATGATGAGCGAAGAGAGCAGAAATTTTAGGTTTCAAAGCCCTTTCATGCATTTTAGACCCATTTCAATTAGAAATGGGCCCCCCTGAGATTTTCGGAGGTGGGGTCCAGACCCCCAGTCCTCCCTCTGGATCCGTGCTTGGTTGTATTGAGTTCTAATGAAAAACGAGAAAATTACGAAAAATGCATTCAAATCGATGGTTTCTGGAGTGTCTTTGATCTATTTCTGAACAGTAGTTTGCTTTAAATACTATTTCAAAAGACCATCCCCCTTCTTTTTGGCAACTGGGGGAGGCGCTCTCCTTTTTTTTCGAGAGACGATGTGGACGTTTTTGCGTACAAATGTACGCCTGGCTTCGCCCCTGGCTTGTTGATTTGTCCTTGCTGTAACATGTACTTAAAATATTGGTACGATATCGAGTACAAAATGTTGAGTATCATTGGATTTTGGCTTTGAAAAACTGAATGCTTAATTATAGGCCCCCTGAGCATATTCGAGCTATATACAATGTTAAATATTTGCCCATTTTTCTGGTTATTTCAAAGTATGTTTTTAACAAAATTTGTAGTTGACAAAAATACTCAAACCGGGTATTTGAGGACAGAAACGTGTAGGTTTCGATCCCCGTACCATTTACATTGACTGTTTGACACACGTACATGTTTTGAAATTATTTGAACATGTTCATTTTATAGTATTTGTTAATGTTAATTTTCTGGAATAAAATAAACAGAAAACCCCCTCTGCGACGTAAATTACAAAAACTTTACGATTGTCTGTACAAATCCACAAATACGCCAATTGATATGGTATCGAATCGATATGCAATAGAATGTATCAGAAAATTTTTGTAAATTTTGTTTCAAAATAGTGAAATCTGGTGAAATCTGGTGAACATTAAGCAATTTTTTTATAACTCAGTTTGCAGGGTTTTTTCCCCCGAGTGCTAATGATGTTACCAAAAAAAAAAAAATTGGGAAACCGGGAGGGGGATGTTCAGAACCCCCTAAATCCGCCCTTGATGCCAAAGGAAAACAGAAAGACACATTTTCCAACAAAGTGTGGTATTTACAAGTGTGATCTATGCAGCTTTAGACAGACAAATAGTTAATTACTTCATACATCACGATACTTTATTTTTTGTTGGGATTTCAATATTTCTGGTTGGAAGATATATATCATCATAGCAGTTTGGGGTTTTTATAATTATTAAAATTGCATCATATCATATAATATAGTATTACAAATTTTAGGAATTATTTCTTGCATTTACATCCAAAATTATACCAGTTTTTCACTCAAATTCAAATAGAAATTGTCCTTCATAATACAACATTTTACAAAAGTCTTATTTTGTGTATATACTTCACTTTTCAAGCTTCTGAACAGATCATCTGAAGCAAAAGATTTTAAAAGTATTCTACATCTTGTATTTATATATTCTAAAGCTATTAAAGGATAACAGGTTATTTATCATAGCAGTAAATGTCACAGAATTCTGGTTTACCTTGATTACCGGCCTTCATAATTCCTTGAAAAGTAGGTCCATATTCGTAACCCCTCAGACGGAATTCTTTATACACGTCACTCATACTGAGTGGGATCTGTGACAGCCTGTTTGGGCTGATCGGTGTCTGTATATTGTCCGTTTCATCGTAGAAGGTCCGCAGTGGTTCTGTGGGGGTATGTACTACTCCACTTGCCACGAGGGCACCACTCTCACAGATCTCAAATTCTCCTGTCGCCTTCATTACACTTACATCAAACTTCACTGAACCTGAAAACATTTGTTATTGTTTATTTTTGATATTCTAAATTCTCAAGATAAAATCCAGTACCTGAAATCATCATGCATTACTTTTGTGCCTTAACTATGTTTTCCGCATGCAATCTTTTGTGCATACATAATATTGCTTCAACTGTCATTGTCAAGGTTACAAAGAAATCTATAATTGAAAGAATCGTGCATCTCAGATACCTTCAGTCTTAAGAGCAATCCATTGAGAAACATTATTTTTCAATGACCTTTCCTATTAACTTACCTGTCTTTGGTAAGACTGTAGCCCTGTGTATCTTGATATTCTCAAACACTACTGGCATCCTCTCATACATCTGTCCTGTCATATTGGCTAGGGCCTTCCATGCCAGTACAACGTACCCACATGCTGGATAAAGAACCCTGCCGTCTATACGATGACCTACCAAGTAGTGGTCCTTAGACTGAGGGGAAACGTCTACCTCAAACTGAGAATCTGCCTGCTTCCCACTACCACCGCTTATGAAGTCCCCTAGCTTGGAGAGAGGCCAGGTCTGAGAATGGTCCCATTTCACCAACAATGAGCACATAGGAGTTCCTCGTGGCACAGGAAAGCTATATGGTGTGGTTAATCCAAGTGGATTTAATCTGACTCCATTCATATAGCATCTGTAAAATATCAAATGAAGGTTAAAATATTTGGTTTGTTTCATACCTCACCTGAACAGAGTCAAAGAAATCATTACACTTCATGTCATGTATAACCAAGCCTCATCAAATTATTAGGATGTCAATTGGGTCCTTATTTTATAGAAATCATAAAACTGTATAAAAGTGTACCACATTTTCAACCTACTTTCCAAGATTGGAATAGAACACTCTGACATTGTCTGGGTCTCCTCGTTTCATCAGTCCAATCATTGAGCAGTTAGAACCAAGGGACCGTTTCAAAACAGCTTGTAGGAGGCAGTGAGGGGCTATCTCAATAACAACAGCTCCATCTGGGATGTGTTGGATTGCTTCCTGAAACAGCACAGGACTCTGGAAGTTGTTGGCATGGTATTCTGCTGAGGAATGCTGGGCCAAGTCACATGACCATCGGGATTCTGGGATTGAAGAACTAATCCACCTCTTACTTCTCTTCTTCGGCTTTATTACCTGTGACAAATTCATGTTAATATATTGTAGTGATCAAAGGTAATTGATTATATTAAAAACTAAGAGTCCCCTTCGGCGTTGCCAGTAGGGGACTAAAAATTTAAGGATCCCGCATCCCAAAAGAATACTTCAGGTCAAAGTTTATGCACATTTTCATAATTTCCTGACAAATGCCGATGATTTCATAATCGAGAATCTTCAGAATGACGAAGTAGAGTGTAATCCCTAAATTTAGCTAGAAAAGTATATGTAGCATTCTTTTTGAAGAGAACGAAAATTCTTATCTCTGGTATTTATTATTGAAAGTGCATTAGGGGTTGAATACCTCAAGAATATTAAAAAATTTTCAAGAATCTTAACGTATCATTTATGTTTGAATTTTTTTTCAACTAGAATTAGGTTCTTGATCAACCATGGTTATTGTTGACGGTACAATGCATGGTATGGCACTGTCTCTGTATCGAGCATATTTGATACATGTGGATAACAACTTTACGACATTTGCAAAGAAAGCTTAAACAAAACATGCAAGATATCTCAAGGTGATTAACACTTCTTAGTATTGCTCGTGTACGTTGGGATTCTTCTTTTATGCTAGTAGAAATTACAATTTGAGAGTTCCTAAAGCTCTATGTTTCAGCAGATAAATCAAAGGATTGTGATAAGAATCATATCAAAATCAAATATCGTGATACATATTGTATCGCGAGCATAGCGTATCCTTGCAGCCCTAACTAGAATTAAAACTGCTTGCCAGCTGAACACCAAATGCACTTCTTATTTTGGTATTTGATTCATGTTAAAGTGTCACAACTAGACAGACAGATGGACGGATAGTGATCAGTGATCCCTTTACCCAAATCAGTGATACAGTACCTTCTTGAGTTCATTGAGGAAAGCTGGTGCCACCTCCTTCATTGCAGGAGAATGAAATGCCACTCCTGCACTGTTAACTTCCCTGGCAAATACTCCATTCTCCTTCAGCTCCCTCACAAAATCTGCCACCTCCTCTTTAGGTCCTGATATAGTGACCGTCTTCTCCGAGTTATGGCAAGCAGGAACTACTCGTCCAGGACACTGCTTCTTTGCCTCAGCCCAAGTCAGACCTGTGATTTTTGCTTTATGGTAACTTTATTAATTTATTCAAATGCATGTTTTTAAAAGATCTTGTGATCTTGACCTTTTATTTCAAAAGTAGCTTGGATCTGTAGAATATGTTCAAGAATACTAATATTTGTCTAGATTGCAGGTCTTTAAATTGTAGGAAGAACAAAATCCAATGACCTTGACCTTTCTATTTTTAATGGGGAATATTGAAATTGTAACAATTTATGAAACTATACTCCTATATGGTACAATTATCAAATTTATTGCAATTTTGTTCATTCTTAAATTACAATGTATCAACAGACAGGTCTGAACTCTTGACCTTGGAATGTAGCTTGTCAATTATCTGCATTATAACTTAATCACTGAACTACTGCAGCCATTCCACGAGGTGCTAGCTTAGCTTCCTGTATACACCTCCCTCTCCAGTAAGCAGCTAGAACTGTCTCCTCAGCTATCAGGGATCAATCAGCATAACCACACCCTAACTTCCCCACCTAGTGTCCCACAATCCCATCTGACTGTATACCCAACGCAACACTTACCTACAGCTGCCATGCCCCCTGGAGGGAGATTTGACTCCTGGATACACCTCCCTCTCCAGTAAGCAGCTAGAACTGTCTCCTCAGCTGTCAGGGATCCATCAGCATAACCACACCCTAACTCCCCCACTGAGTGTCCAACAATCCCATCTGGCTGTATTCCCATGGCAACCAATAAATCTACCAATGCCACCTGAAAATTATAATTTTCAGGAAGGAACAAGATTTTAAAACAATAAACGATTGCAAAAATTCAGTAAAATTGTACTCTCAAAAATCCTATAATGAAATTATCATTCTTTACCTGAATGGAAGCAATGGCTACAAATGAGTGAAGCACACGATCATATGTATTTTCATCTCCTTTCATGATAATGTCCATCAAGCTGACCCCATGAAGCTGTAAGATGTTGTCACAGTACTGTATTGTCTGTCTGAACTTAGGAATTGCCATCATTCTTCGTGCCATACCAGGCCACTGTGACCCCATTCCAGAAAATACATACCATATAGGCCTCTTGTCACTGGTGCATTTCTGTGTAATAAATACTGTAAATTGGTTTTTATTCGTCAGGTACCAATTTTCGTCATTTTCGTCAGTGCCTCCCTTGACGAAATTACGTATCGACGAATATAAATACTCTTGACAAAATATAGTGTAAAAAGGAAAAATTGAATCTTAAGAGTTTAAAATACAACAGGCAAATGATAAATAATTCAAAACTGAATAAGCACACAAAGTCACATATATAATGTACTTCTAATTACTAAATGATTTGTTTTCACAACAAGCTAGGCGGTATACATGTCTCTAATTGTTTGTTTACCAATAATTGTTAAACAAACAATGAAAACAAACACATACAGCCTATACCTGAATATTAAGTTGGCATTTGAATAGAGGAATTTATATTTTAGGGACCCTTGGATGACGAAATTACGTACTGACGAAATGGTCATTTTGAACGAATTGACGAAATTGGTACTGACGAAAATAAAGCAATTTACAGTATATTCTGCTTAAGAAAGTACTAGGCACAGGTAATTATGAAGTTGTCATTAATTAAACTTTGAATAATGTTTGAATTTCTACAATTATTTGCACCATTCTTAAACTACAACAGATTTTTCAAGAGAAATCCTCTTTTTCTCAAATTTCCAAACAGGAAAAAATAAGCTTGAACTGCATCAAAGATGCAATGTGCCAAGTTGCAAAACTTGAATGTAAGTATGATTAATTATGCAGACTTAAAATTTACATGAATTGTATAACTATATGGCCTCGACAGATTGGAAACATTACTGGCACGTTTCAGGTTGATATACATTCATATATAATTCAGAAACCATTTTCAATTACCTACATGTAAGTCACATAAATTTAACCTTTGATCTTTTGATCCCAAAATCAATAGGGGTTATCCTTGATTCATGGGAAACATTTCTGGCAAGTTTCATGATCATAGGTGCAATATGGGCTCTAATATGGTCCAAAAACCATTTTCAATCATGTGAGTCCTATGACCATGACCTTTGGACCCAAATTCAATAGGGGTCATCCTTGATTCATAGGAAATATTTCTGGCGCATTTCATGATCATAGGTGTAATACATGCTCAAATATTGTCTGGAAACCATTTTCAATCATCTGAGTCCTATGATCTTGACCTATTACCTTTTGACCTCAAAATCATTAGGGGTCATCCTTAATTCATGGGAAATATTTCTGGAAAGTTTCATGATCGTAGGTGCAATACAGGCTCTAATATGATCTGGAAACTGTTTTCAATAATCAGAGTCCTGTGACCTTGACCTCTGGGCCCCAAGAGCAATAGGGGTCATCCTTGATTCATGGGAAACATTTCTGGCAAATTTCATGATCATAGGTGCAATACAGGTTCTTATATGGTCCTGAAACCGTTTTCAATAATCAGAGTCCTATGACCTTGACCTTTTGACCCCAAGAGCAATAGGGGTCATCCTTGATTCATGGGAAACATTTCTGGCAAATTTCATGATCATAGGTGCAATACAGGTTCTTATATGGTCCTGAAACCGTTTTCAATAATCAGAGTCCTATGACCTTGACCATTCGACCCCAAAATCAATAGGGTTTATCCTTGACACATGGTGAGTAAGTGTATGAAGTTTCATTACACTAGCATGTATCATACTTGACTTATAGTCAGGAAACCAATTGTTGATGCCGGCCCGCCAGTCTCACATCAAATTAGAGCTAAAAAGTGATTCCTTGAAATTATCTCACAAATAAATACATACCTGGATTTCTCTCACATTATCCTCTGAATTCAGTATGACATAACCTCTAAAAGGACAGTTAGTGGTAGGGCAGTTGGCTGTTTCATTCAATATATAATGCAAATCAAAATTTCCGGCATTGTTCTGCATGTGAGTTAACACATAATCCACTGCCTCCTTTGTCCGACCACAATATAGAAGTAATCTCCTTTCATTCTGTATCATATCACAGTCAGAAGTTTTACTTTTTGGCTGATTTCCAGAGTCCAGAATCACATGTACACAAGCCCCACCCAATCCAAAGGAGCTTACTGCGACAACTTGATCGTGCATGCGTGTTCTCTCTGTGACAACTTTTAGACTGCCATCGTTTAGTGCTGGTATTCTACTATTTGGTGTTTTATAATGTAGATTTGCAGGAATCATTCGATCGTGGAATGCCACCACTGCTTTGGCTAATGATGATATACCTTAAAGACAATACATTTTGTATATAAAAACTGGCCTACGTGGAAACATGAATGGAGACTGAGTTTGAGACTGTGTTGATATGAAATCTATGACCATCAAAATATCAAATTTCTTTCAGTTTTACAGGTCATATAGTTAAATTAATTTTCTGTGGCAACCTTTATAGCGAGCGGAGCTCGCTGCAAAGGCCCGAAGGGCCTTTGCGAGCAAAGCTCGCCCTTATGGTAATGCGTATACACATATCTTATTGAGAAAATATTCTGAATCAAAGAATGAGAATGTACTACTATGCTTTCAAAAATTTTCGTCCCCTCGCAGACAGAGTTACTGCGGAGATGCTGGATATTGCCATTTAAATTTTTTTTCGACTCCAAGTAGACGTATATGTTATACTCAATTTTTGTTTATAAGTTAAATTTATTGAAAATATTTTTCGTTTAATCAGGTAAAGATAAAGCATCAACCAGGCGGCGTAACCACGGGAAATCCGACATTTCCGGTTTTAAACGAGACGTTTTGCTCGGATTGCTTTTCTCGTCTCTGGTGGTTTCGTACTGTCAAAAGTCGGAATATGTTTGGTTTTTCTTTTGTTCTTAAGTAATTTATTTTCATCTAGCCTAAACATTATTCTAACAAAATAAAAATGAATTATAAACAACCATATTTTAAAAAAACCGTATTTTAAGCCCCCCCCCCCTTAAAATGTTAATCTGCTGGTCTAGATCAATTTTACAAATGCTTCCGTGTTTCCACTCGCCTTATATACTACCTTTTTTTGGCAGTCATCAAACAGAAAGTTTTGTCAGATAAGATAAACCGTCATAGTCAAAATAAAAAAGAAAAATCATTTTTATTTTATATAATCATATCTATTTTTTCTCCGCTCGCACAAAAAGGCTTTGCCTTGATTCATATTATTTTACACCTTGCATGTATTACCAGATGCTGTCTCTGTATGGCCAATATTAGATTTGACTGAGCCAATCAGAAGAGTGTAATATTTTTAAACATAAGTACCAGAAGCTGTTTCTGTATGGCCAATATTAGATTTGACTGAGCCAATCAGGAGAGGGGATTTCCTGCTTTTACACATGACATCAGCTAGAGCCCTCAGTTCCTCTGAATCCCCATCAGTAGTACAGCTACTGCTGGTCTCTACATACCCCACATCTGATGGACTTATCCCTACCTCATGGTATACTTCCTGTAGGAATGTCTTATGGGATAGGTATGGAGGGTACAAAGATTCTGTAACGAAACTTTCGAATATAGTCTTCAATATAATCAAATTAAAATTTAAAATTCAAACTCTGTATATGGACAGTATGTAAAACTTTGACTATATGTACACCAAATCTGATGCGTAAGGCCAAAAAAAATTAAGATTTCGTTTGACGGGCACCGCCGCATTACCTAAAAACCCGCCGCATTTCCGATTTTTATCGCGTGTTTAACCATAATTTTAAAGTAGTCAATTGAACATCGTCGTGCTAATACAAATTGTTTGTTTACATATTCTTTACTTCACTAAATATATAAATTGTAAAGCTGTAACTCAATACTTGTTTACATAAAATAGTATTATTTACCCGAGCTGCCGTATTCAATTGTTGTTTGTACGGTAATCGCGACCACACGTATATTCCATATCACGGACGAGGTAACGTAACGTAAAATGATACTTGACTCTGTTGTGATAATCTGCAAGAGCATTATTCTTTATTAAATTATCTCCACAGAATAAAGCAAAGGAAGATATGATTGGCGGTTCATGTCATGGCTTTATTTAAAATAAATAATCAATAATAGTTCATGAACTCAATGCACAATTTAAGGCAAATAAATTCAATAAAGCAAATGCTTAGTAAGTTCATATTTCTTAGTTCTTGAATATAAGTTCAGTTCAATTGTTCATGAACTTCAATGCTCAATAGTTCATAGTTCAAAGTTCAATATTTCAATATCAATGAATCCATATTTTGACAATAAAAATAATCAATGGTCTACGACGACATTCAATTGTATATGTCGTAGATAATCAATACAAATTAATAATAAACCCCAATTATTGGCTCAGAGTCTGGAAGACAACAGAAACTGAAGCGAGGTTTAAAAGCAAAATTCTGCCATAATGACTTTCGAGGATTATTGGTGATAACCCTCGAAAGGCATCCGCCACAAAGCGGCCGATTTTGCAGAAACTGAGCGCCATGACAGAACTGCCATATTGAGTACTATTTTCGAAGGTAGCATAGGCATAACAGAAAATTATTGTTCGAAAATGCCACTAAATAAATGGTCTACATCGACAATATCGCTATATTGTGTATGATGCAGATTTTTACATAGATGAAAGAAACTTTCCGAAAACGACAATCTGTTCATATTATATAAGGGGATAAACGCTGACCTTGACCCATCTCAGGGGAAAATTTTAACCTGATGAGTAAGGCAAATAAAGATTACAAGGCACCAAGTGTTGGAAGAAATACGACGATGACGAAATAATGTAGATAAGTCTCATTTTCCCATACATATGGTGATTCACGTGTATTACACGTCACACGATACATTTCACCAGTTGAATTCGATATTGTGAGGTTGACATTTCATACTGCTCATTAAAGCCACTTTTGGCCAGAGAGAAAAAATACTCTTTCATGACGGGTTATCAAAATTATGTAAATTGTAGATTTTGTAATGTAGGTAAAACCCATTCATAAGCTTTAATTATGAATAAGAGGCCAGGGCTATTCGCATAGTATATATATCGTATATTGGATAGCAGTATATATAATTAGGACAACTATAACGCTACAGGGCTCGGAGAAGAAGAGGCACTGACATGTTTAGACAATTTTGAGCAAAATTTTACTAATATTTAGATTGTCAAGGAAGCGATTGAACAGAAAAGCGAATAAAACTTTGTGGTTCCCATGGAAATTCTGAAAAAAAGAAATGACTTATGCATTCTCGACTTTGAGACTGTAAAACGGAATGAAAGTTTCCCATGTTTCGCTTCGCGGATTTTATAGTTTGTGTGTCGGTTTTTTTGTTTTTGTTTTTTGGGGTTTTTTTTTTATTATTATTATTATACATCGATCGACAGAAAAATTATTACAGTCGTTACTTACATGTAAGTAATAAATTTGTTGGAAATCAATACGTTAGACTGCTTGAAGCGTCGTGCATGAATGATTAAGCCTCATCTTCTTACGAATGTATTAGGTTAACTTAAAAACAAACATGAATTGAAGAGGGGAATAGAATAAGAACAACTTCGGAATTTGGTTTATTTATTTTTATTGATTAATTTATAGCTTTATTTTTATTATAATCTTTCAAATTATAGGAATATAGGTATATGTTACATGGAGATATAAGACAAATATTGGAATTTTTCGAGAAAAATATGATAATTATAGGACTTTTTAAGCATAAAATCCAAAATAAATTAAGGAATTTTGACAGAATATTTGCCTCCTGGAATCCCTTTCACGTCATACTTGAATCAATTAAATGAGACGTTGAAATTAATACGATATGAAGTGTATATGTATAATATAAGTAGTAGGTGAGGTGGCGAGCGAAGCTAGCCATATTTTTTTTTTTTTTTTTAAGGCACTTTTGCAAAAGACACTTTTGACAAATTGTTGCAAAATACAGTTTGTACATGTGAAATTTTACGTGAAGCAATAACGAATTTGAGATGCAAATTTTCAGATGAAGAGCCCAAAATATAAGATTTATGAAATATTCTTCTTTTTTTTTATATATATATAGGAATTTAGTAGAATCCTATATTTGTTATAGGAAATAATATGTACAATGTATTATTATCATTTTTTGGTTTTCTATAAAATATAATTTTAATTAATCATTTATTTCAATCATTTATTTGTTTTTGTTTGTTTGTTACAACATGTACAAGGGGGGGGGGGGGGGGTTTAGGGTTTTTGTTTTTGTTTTGTTTTGTTTTTATGGTGACATTTGATAGATACTAGTGGCATATAATATATGTTCGTATCGAATTTATTGCGTCAAACGTACGTTCTTTAAAGATATATCAACTGGATGTGAGAAGAGGAAATGAATTCCTAGCGCCCTCTATCATAATGATAAAGCCTAAAAAATTCAATTCTATCTATACGAGATAAATAATTTACTTTATTTCCAAAATCATATGGTATTCGTATACGTGTGACGCTATTCTACGAATATTTTACTAATGTCGATTGTTCTTTTATCATGTTTGTGATTTATCCCTTAATTAAATTTATTTCTTATATCGGCCCAAAAGCAATATTAAAGCATCATCAATTTCTAACGCCTAGCCGGCAGTATAAAACTGCTACATTACGGAAGAAGAATGCGCAACAACAGATCCATATCTCGCGTTTGACGTTTCCGAAATACCCTGATCAATGGACTATAGGTTACCCGAAAGTCTATATCTTGCTTGTTCACACGGAGATATTCACACTAAAATGTGAAGAACGTTCGATCAAAATTGATAGAAATACGAAATAAATAAAAGGCATATTACTATCGGAAAGCAAGAGAGCTAAAATGATTAACAGTGCTCTCACTTCCCTTTTTTGGGACAGGAGCCGAGGCCGGTGAAATTTTGAAAATAGATGTTTTCTCAAAATGGAAAAAGGTATAAGCACTGCATATGAATAGAATGTTATTTCTAATTCAAATGCCCCTTTAAACAGATCTCTGTGAAATTTCACCTAAAATTTAAACTCTTTTTTCAATTTTTTAAAGTGTCAAATTGGGAAAATTAGTCAAGAAATTGGGAAAACAATTTTGAATTGGGAATGGGAGCGATTCAGGCCAATCGAGAGCCATGCAAGGCAAAGTGATTCGAAGATCAAGTACAAGATCGTACATCGATTAGACTGATAGGACAAAATATAGGGGAAACCACCTGGTACCACGACTGAAACAGCAGAATCATAATAAGCGATCGTGGCAGTGGAGGAATGTCATGTGCTTAACCTCTGACCTCGCATGCTGTAAAACTGGTAAATGTTTATTATTGTATGTTAAACTTGGGTCGAAGGCACTGACAACAATATCCGCTAGAGCTGTACTGATATTTACGATCGAAATGATAAGGGTAATGTGGAACGGTGTAATGAGCTAAATAACAAGATGCCGCATCATTGTATTAGGGAAATCTTGCATTCGTATTGTCTTACATGTACTGTGAACATGTAATGTTGCAATTAAGAATTTATGATTGATAGCACGACAACAACAAGACCCAACAGGACATGATAAATTGAACAAATATGTTAAATGACTCAATAAATACTAGTAAATAAATGAATAACTAAATAAATAAGTAAATAAATAAATAAATAAATAAATAGATAGATAGATAAATAAATAAATAAATAAATAAATAAATAAATAAATAAATAAATAAATAAATAAATAAATAAAAATTAAACAAAAAATAAGTGAATGAGTAAACAGGTAAATCAATAACTATTACATAATTAAACAGATATATGTGTGTGCACAAAATTAGAGACCAAGAGAGTGATATAAAATTGCCGAGACAAGTGGGCATGTGTATTGAATCTTCATTATTCTTAAACACGACTTTTAAATACTTAATAAAAATTGAGTTATAAATATAAAGTAAATCTGGAGCAAGTGATAAAAAATAATTTGACAGCGTGAATACATGTAACATGCCCGGCGTAAGACAATTCGAAGTCTGTAATATTGTGACACAGGTGAGCTACATATAAGTACAGGCTTATATAAAAACAGTTAAACGAAAATTCATATATGTCGTGCTTTCATCTAATTCGAGGCAAGCTCACATGTGCACAAATCACTCTTACCTTACTGTAGACACGTCAAATAAAATTGGACGATACTATTATACTTTACCGACTTTAGGCTACCACTAAATCAAACCCCCATCGTAGTCATGAAAAGGCTAACACAGCACGATGACCAGAAAAACATCTCTCGACCTTGGATAGAGCTCAGCATCACCACGACAAGTACACTACGAGTTTTTAACTATATAGGTGCACAGATCATGTTACTAGAAAAAGCGAAAGTTTTGGTGAAATGTTTATAATGATTTTGCTCCTCACTGATACTGAAAACACGCTAGAGTTAGACCGGAAGTGTCACAGCCAGAGTCTGCGCAATCCACTCAACACGGTCAAGGGTGATGGAGTTATCTTCCTTAGAACTTAGTTAATGTTAATCATTGGCATCATTTAAAGGCATATTAATTAACAGCGTGGACCAGACATGCATGTTTATATGTGAAGGAAGGTTATACTATGCTTATTCGTTGAGATAAAATTCATTTATCCTTTAGAGGATAAATGATATTATCTAATTTATTAGAAATTAGAAAACGTTTTTGTTTAGAACTCACAGTTTACGTCAGATTGATCAGCCGGGAACGCCGGTGACGGGATCGAGGGGAGGGGCAGAAATACTAAACGATCCTAATTCGGATGCACTAGTCAACTAAACCCTAAGCACATTGCAGATACTTCAAAATTTCCGAGGGATAGAAATTCAAATTTGCAAACAACTTGCTCAAGTCTGACAGTGAAAAGGGATGACGAATCGATCAGGATACCCTTGTGTAATCGTTGTTAAAATTCAAACTAAATTGTCAGACATGCTGTGATAGGGAAGGCAAACTTGCTCAATGGGACAACGGTCCCTTTCACTTGGAATTTAATGGGCCATTCTCAAAAACAATGGGCCATCTTTCCTCATGAAAGGGCCATTCCAAAAATGATCAATTTTCGAAAAGCTATGCATATGCATGCATTATGCATCAGACGGTAGCACATTTTTTTTGTCGCGAGATTCCCAATTTGACCATTACCAATGAATAAATTACAGTACATTTTTTGCATGGATCACAGAACAGCCAAGACCAAACTTTCAGCCACCTTTCCTGAATTTTTTGTGTCCACGGATGGGCAGCTTCATTTTCAGCTTTGTTGATATTAGGGAAGACATTTTGTACAAATTTTATTACATCAATTTGTACCCATTGACTGACCACTTTTAGAAAATGACATGATAATTTTACGGACGAACGCATACACAAGTACCTTAACGTAGATAAGATACGTAAGTGGACGTTGGAGATTTAAATCTCAGGCGCAGATGTCGGAGAAAAATCAATATTGTATCAAAATAGCAAAGGACCTTTCAATTGTCAGTGAACAGAAGAATTTTGTGCCTTAGAGTTCTGACTGGCCATGTACAGAAAGCTGTGATCTCTGTATTACTGATCCTGGTGTAGATCTACGTTACAACGTATTTAAAAAACAAAAAATGGACGCCGTAGAATAATGGCACCAGGGCGCAGCGAGTTGCCGATTTTATGGGCCATTTTCTATCAGAATGGGCCATCCCAATCCCTGGACATGTTTCTTTGTATTTTCCCTACTCTTTTGCCGACGACAAGGGTCAAATTTTCGGTCTAAGCACTGATCAACAATTACGAGTTTCACTCACTTAGTTGCACCTGAAGGTAGTTCACAAAATGTTAACGTCATTTGAAGTTTTAACCTTACACAGGGCAACGGTTAGAGATTGGTGATCCTTTTTAGCATAAATAAGATGTACACCATACATGTATTTAGTCTACATCTTCATACTGGTCTGCCATAGGACATCGTCTGTCATATGATACATATAATAAGTGTGACCTAATCACAGAATATCTAGCAAACTTCAGGTTTGGAAATGCAAATAGGAAATTACAGGAAGACGTTGGGTTATCTTGTTATGGGTTATCTTGTTAATCAATGTACTAAACATTACCACTTCATACTATACTTAAGTTTTAATGTATTTTCAGCATCAAAACACTTGAATTAAAAATTTGGTTAAAGATAAATTACAAACAAAAGGCCCAAGGAGGCCACATCGCTCACCTGAGTTGCAGACAAATGGTTAAAAGTCACAAAATACTTCTACAGATCAAAGCCCTTGACAGCCATATTTGTTGACCTATCGACAAGAAAAACACAAACTTGGCAGAGGACCTTGAGTACTTGCTTGCTGCAAGGTTTCGTGAAATTCTGAGAAATGGTTGCAGAGGAGATTTCAAAAATGTGTCAGCCAATCAGAGTCCTCAGCGGCCATATTTGTAGACCGATCAGCACAAAATACACAATCTTGGTAGAGGACCTTGAGTACTTTCTTCCTGTAAAATTTCATGAAATTCTGTGCAGTGGTTTTTTTGCAGAGAAGATGTTGAAAATGTGTTAGCCAATCAGAGCCTACGGTGGCCATATTTGTTGACCAATCGGCACGAAAAACACAAACTTGTTGGAAGACCTTGAATACTTCCTTCCTGTAAAGTTTCATGAAATTCTGTGCAGCGGTTGCAGAGGAGATGTCGAAAATGTGTCAGCCAATCAGAGCCCTCGGCAACAATATTTGTTGAACGATCGGCACGAAAAACACAAACTTGGTAGAGGACCTTGAGTACTTCCTTCCTGTAAAGTTTCATGAAATTCTGTGCAGCAGTTGCAGAGGAGATGTCGAAAATGTGTCAGCCAATCAGAGCACTCGGCGGCCATATTTGTTGACCAATCGGCACAAAAAACACAAACTTGGTAGACGACCTTGAGTACTTCCTTCCTGTAAAGTTTCATGAAATTCTGTGCAGTGGTTGCAGCAGAGATGTCGAAAATGTGTCGGCCAATCAGAGCCCTTGGCAACCATATTTGTTGAACGATCGGCATGAAAAACACAAACTTGGTAGAGGACCTTGAGTACTTCCTTCCTGTAAAGTTTCATGAAATTCTGTACAGCAGTTGCAGAGGAGATGTCAAAAATGTGTCAGCCAATCAGAGCCCTTGACAGCCATATTTGTTGAACGATCGGCACGAAAAACACAAACTTGGTAGAGGACCTTAAGTACTTCCTTCCTGTAAAGTTTCATGAAATTCTCTGCAGCAGTTGCAGAGATGTCGAAAATGTGTCAGCCAATCAGAGCACTCGGCGGCCATATTTGTTGACTGATCGGCACAAAAAACACAAACTTGGTAGAGGACCTTGAGTACTTCCTTCCTGTACAGTTTCATGAAATTCTGTGCAGCTGTTGCAGCAGAGATGTCAAAAATGTGTCAGCTAATCAGAACCCTCGGCGGCCATATTTGTTGACCGATCGGCACGAAAAACACAAACTTGGTAGAGGACCTTGAGTACTTCCTTCCTGTAAAGTTTCATGGAATTCTGTGCAGCGGTTGCAGAGGAGATGTCGAACATGTGTCAGCCAATCAGAGCCCTCGGCAGCCATATTTATTGACCGATCGGCACAAAAAAACACAAACTTGGTAGAGGACCTTGAGTACTTCCTTCCTGTAAAGTTTCGAGATATTCTGTGCAGGGGTTCCAGAGGAGAAGTCGAAAATGTGTCAGCCAATCAGAGCTTGTGGCGGACATCTTGGATTTCCGATCGGCTCTAAAAACACAAACTTGGTAGAGGGCATTGAGTACTTGCTTCCTGTGAAGTTTCGTGAAATTCTGTGCAGCGGTTGCAGAGGAGATGTTGAAAATGTTAAAAGTTTACGCCGGACGGACGGACGACGACGACGACGGACGGACGGACGGACGACGGACGGCGCGCTATGACAATAGCTCACTTGAGCTTCGCTCAGGTGAGCTAAAAATGTACATTCATCATATTTCACGTTTGCAAAAAAAAAAAAAAAAAAAAACCTGCCTCCCTCACTTTTTTTTCTAAAAAAGTGCCCGTCAAACTAAACATTAATTTTGTATGGCCTATCATTGAAAATTTGAAAGACAAATTTCCAAAGTCAAGGTCGAAGGCTTTTAAAAATCTGGAGTTGACACAATTTTTCTCCTAGCATACCTAAATATAAAGACTAGGTAGTAGATAAATTGCAGAAGAAAACTGAAGAATGCCATAACCATTATAGTCATACAATTATACTTGATTCTGCATCATGCTTTAATTACCATGGAATGTCATAGCTTTTGAGTGCAGTATCCTTGCGTAAACTCTCTTTGCAGCATGCCTTTTCTGCAATAGTAAGATGACCACTCCTTCACTCCGGCACACACCATTTGCTACAACAGCAAACATTAAATAAATTAAAATACTCATTTTGTGCAATTAAGGTATCCGTTGTACAAATAAATATCAAGTGTAATATATAGTTAGAATTACGGCATATCTTCACCTGAATATACCATAATGCAACATAAAAGTTGGTTTCCAACATCATAGTTCAACATCCCAACCGCTAACTAAGCAACAGAAACTATCGAGACACTGCCGAAGATTACCGAGATAGTTTTAACACTGTTTAAATGGACGAGATGTCAGCGAGATCTCCATTGTACAATGGATACGTTAAGACATGGTTAACTTTTTTGTTATAACATATTGTATTTGCCGTTAGTACTGAATTATTTCTGAAAATGCAGAATGACTGCTTGCTCTTTTTGGTTCAATGATATATATCTCAAATATGTCACCCACCATTTTCGTCATAACATCTACAGCGTCCGTCTGGTGAAAGTATGTTCATATCCAGGGCTTGTAGGGAGGCGGCAGGCTTCAGACAGAGGTTACAGCCTCCTACTATAGCCGAATCACAGTTACCTGCCCTGATACTCATAACGGCACGGTCCACGGCCAGGAGACTGGACCCATCACCGTTCCTTAACGCATAGCTTGGACCTGGTTAAATTGATAAAAGTCTGAGAATCTTTATCTGGTTTCAATATGTAACTCAGCTTCTGAAAATTTCATATTTTTCTATAGAGTAGAATCAATGTCAAGGGTATGCAATGAGAAAAGCTACTCTAACTTAAAATAAATGTTTTGAAACTGAGATGTCCCCTTTTGATTCAATAAAATTCAGCTTCATTTTGACGGACATACCTTTTAGATCAAATGAATAGGAAATCCTGTTTGCAAACATGCTGGCCGTACCACCAAGAGGAGCATAGCCTTTAACATGTTCTGGATTGGTACTGAATCCCTCGTAAGCCTCAGAGAAACCACATCCAATGAAAACTCCTGTCCTACTACCCCTTAGGTCCTGTGCCAACAAGCCTGTAATGCAAATATCATTTAAATCAGGAATATTGGTATTTATGCCAAGATTATTTTAAGCAGCAGCACTCTTAGTTTTACACTCAAGTCTGTAAAAAGTAGAGCAAGTACATCTCTACACCTGTCATCGTAATCATTCTATGTTAAATTAGTGACCTTGAAGTTAAATTACACATTAAGAATTTTAATGAGAATATCATTAAAGAGGTTTTAAGCCAATATTCTTCAATCATAAGCAACGACTGTACTAAAATGAACTAGCTTAAATTAACAGACAGCTGGAGCGTAGCCAGAGTACTTATCAGGTGGAAGCACTCTTAGGCAGGGGGATTGATTCAGGGGGATTGATTCAGGGGGATTGATTCAGGACAAAGTCCTGGTGGGGGTTCAGAGGGTGAAACCGGCTGGAGCTATTAGTTTTTACACATTTATTAGATAATTTTCCCTTTAGAAAGAAACTACCCTATATATACACTTTTTGTCCTTAATTTTTACTCCATAAGTTTACATATGTAGGATAGGACATAACCTAAGACAACAATTATTCTCTCCCTTTCTTTCTCTTTTTTATTTGCAAAATGATATTCAAGCATCTGCGTGCTTGCATACGATCTGCGTATTTGTACCCCTGGCTACATGCCTGATAGAATCTTTTTATTATGAGATCTTAGATCATACTCAGAAATTAGTAAGGCAGGAAAATGAATGCCATACAGTGGTAATGTAAAGGCATATAAAGTTAAAATTGACAAAAATTGATAACTACAATGTATAATGATTTGATTGGATTTCGATGATACTAACTAGCATCCACCAATGCCTTTTCTTTTAAATTAATTGTAACTAATGATTTGATTGGATCATGAAGAATCTACTAACCAGCATCCACCAAAGCTTCCTCCTTTAAATTAAGTCATGATTTGAAGGGATCATAGAGATACTAACCACCATCTACCAAAGCTTCCTGTGTTAATTCCAGCATGATACGTAACTGCGGATCCATCACCTCCGCTACTTTAGGAGGAATGCCAAAATATGACGTGTCAAATCTTGTCAAATCTCTAATGGTTCCAGTATGAGTAGGTAAACTGCTGTAACCTTTGAAATGATGTATTATTATAAATGTGTTATCGACTGTATGGGTAAAACTATACAGAAATCAACATCTTTTTTAGAAATTTAGGGAACATTCAAGTCTTATAATATGTACTTCTGTAAATTACAAATTACACACTAAGTACATAGCAACATATAATTGCAGTTATGTAATATTTTTTATTTAAAAGTAAATTATACCAGGCTCCCATCGTCTGTCAGTCTCTGTTACCATATCTTCTCCACGTAGAAGGTGATGTCTGAGTTCCTCCATATTGTCAGACTCTGGAAGCCGACAGGAAATCCCGCTAATGACAATATCATCTTTCTCTGGTGGTCGCAGTCCGATTTCCGAGTTTTGGGTTTCTTCTGGTGTATGAATGGACATAGTGTCTGCAGAAGGAATAATGAAATTAATTTAGTTTTAACAGACAAACAGGATAATGCTTATGTCACCTGCATCTTCGGTTAATGCACTTGACAATGTTTAGAAAGGAACCAACATTTTTTGCAACACAAACTGTCGACCAAGTTGAAGTTACACCCTTTTACAGTAATAAAAATCCTTTAATCAAAGAAAATAAAGGCAATACATATGTATCCCCTTGCAACTGCATGTTCAATGTTATTGGCAAAAGGATTTTAGAATAAAGTTCATAGTGACCTTGACCTTTGGTCTTGAAAATCAAAAGGTATCATCCTCTTTCCATGGAGAACATTCAAGGAAGGTTTGATATTTCTATGATTGCTTTGTCTTCCATGCTGTCACAGATTTTCAGCCTTAGCCCAAGCCCAGTAACCTTGATTTTGAAAATCAATAGGGCTCAACCTCTCCCCATGGGAAACATTTGTGGTTTGTTGTTTCTATGATGAATACTAAATGTCTTCTATGCTGTTCACAAGTAACTGGTCAAAAACATAAACATATGGACCCATGACTGTGATGCTATATACCCTCTGCAACAGAGCAATTCCCCCGAGTCGCATGAACCAATCAAATTATCACCGAGCTTCAAAGCTAGTTAGTTATTTCTATTCTAATATTGTCTTGCAGACTACATTGGGCAGAGCTTAGCGGACTGGAAGTTTGTTGGTGATTTTACACCAGGCGAGTCAATAGTACATGATCGGTTGGAGCCAAGTGCACTTGAAGTTTGTTGATTTTACACCAGGCAAGTTCCATAGTACATATAGAGAGAAAATCTCAAGTCATTTTAGAATAAATATTATACTACTTGGTGTAAATTTATTGAATTTATCTGGCACAAATTAATTTGTTCTTACCATACAGTCAGACAGCGTGTACCAATAGTCGCTGCCTTTTCAATAGCTTCCCCGACTACACAACATTGGTACATTACCAGGGATTTTTTTTGCCCCTTTTTGGGGCCGTTATTCGGCCCCATTCCCAATGAAAAATAGTATCTTTTTTTCCCAATTGTGGCTCTAAAATTTCCCAATCACATACAGATGGAATTATTACCAAAATTAGTGAAAAGTACTGGTTCAAAAGTAGCAAATCTACTAATCATTTGCCATATTGTTGTAAGCATAAGAAATTAAATCATATTTGAAACAAAATTATTTGATCAAATATTCAATTCTGAACTGTTGATTGTATAAACTGTCATTTTACTTTTATATTGGTACTTCCCAAAATATTCCCAAACGTCGTAATCTTTCCCAATTGCACGGACCCCGACCCCATTCCCAAATTACTGAAAAAAATCACTGATTACATGCATAGATCTGGAGAGAATATGGTGTTCGGGCATAAATTGATAATCCGACCCCCAGGAATTTCCCCAAAACAGCCAAAAGCACTGCTGGACCCCCCCCCCCCCCCCTTCCCCACCATTCTCTCTCATCTAGGATCTCTTTACCGACGAAATGCAACATATACCTTTCTCGTTTCTCTGTTTTACCAAATACAAGCTCTGATTACTAGTAGATTTACATGACTCGTCTGTTTATAGGGAAGCGGGTATTCTATAATCTGAAAGTGTTAGTTTTACCATAACACGCCGAACCTCGTTTTGCCGCCATACTTGATATCACGTGACTACCTACGGATGAATGCATTCATTATTCAGACGTGTTCGAATAATCAAGATTTTGTGGGTTAGTGATTTAGTGGACCAATAGGAACAACAGGATGAGAAATCCCCTTTTGAACGAGGAAATACCCCTTTCCATCGTGCGCAGATATAGAAATTTGTTTTCTGGGAAGGAGGGAGGTTCATCTTGCAATGATAGCTAGACCCAACTTATGATTTCGAAATCCCGGGAAGAAAATGCAAATATTTTTATTATTTAGCATTTAAAGTGACGATTCAAGAGGGTCTTTCCCCTTTTTTAACCCCTCCCTTTTTTTAAGCACACAAATATACTGTCTGTATGTATATCATATATTTTAAAATACGTGATTTTTTCCGTTTGTAAAAAACATTCAATGGTTCAAATTTACCTTAAGATCTACGATGAGAGAAAATAAACATATCGGAGAACAAAAAGAATTTATTTCACAATATATCCACAAATTCAAATATATTAAAATATTTCATAGAATGTATCGTATTCACTTTAAAAATTGTCTTTTCTTTTATTTTATATAATATTTATTTATTATTGAATTATTTTTCAAAGTGGATACATGTAATATGTCTCTGGTGGTTTACATAAACGAATCGATCTATAGGTTAGAAAAAAATGCATATTACGGGGATGTAAAAATATTTTCTACACTGAGTATATTGATAGTTCAATTTTGGAAGTCCCGCGCATTTTTCAAGGAAAGATAACTCGCATACAGAAACATATCCATGTCCGGCGCGATGTAGAAATGAAAAGAAGGTATAACGATATATAAGATTTGCAAATCGATATGGTTACAAGATATCCATTAAGAGGCATGAAATATCAAGAAATATACTAATAATAAATGATCACCACTTTACCTCGACGTGAAATTTGTAGGCTTTCCAGTTAACCTTTAGGAAGGATAACTCTTATAGAAAATTGTGCGATAAATACGAGAAAATATATACTATAGACTATGAAGGAAACTATGAAATTAAAACTTGTAGCATGATGTTTCATCATCGCCGTCCAAGTATTAGTCGTTAGAACCAAAAAGAAACTGTAGTTTTACTATTCAAAAGATGCAAAATTGGTCACAGCTACAAAGAAAATCTGAAGCGTACCTGTCTGAGAAAGTGACCCTCCATTACTATAGGCCGTTTCATATAACTATCCTTATCATGTCAAAACAATCAAATGAATGAAATAAACTACCAACGAAATAGACTATACCTTTAAAACGAAAGTACAGACAGCGCCCCCAAAGGTTAACTGGAATGCCTAAAATTTGTGAAATACAGGTAACTTGGGAGACAAAGAAAGACAACTCTGTTATCTTTTTTTTCTCAGGGAGCTACTGTACATGTCATTGCGAATCTAGATATTTTTATAACGGAATTAAATATGGTATGATGATGTCTGTCTGTATGTCCGACCGATACTGGTTGGGGACAAATTATTTGATTTGAATTTGAAACAATTTTTAAACCGTTTTAGCCCTGGGGTCTTTATTTCTCAAAGCAGGGAAATTAATATTTTTAAAATAATACAAATAAGAATCCTCAAGATAAATATACTGTACTACTGAGCAAAAAAAGTTGAGGATATTTATTTAGAGTTTGCATTGGATTACCATTGTGATAGGAACTTTGTTTCATTTGCATAGTTCTATTGTCATAACTGAGATAAATATCAAGTTTTAAGTAATCAGTATTTGTACAACTCATGGGTACAAAAAAGTCAACGGAGCAAAGTGTCTATCTCCTACTAAATTCTCTAAAAATGCGAATTTCAAAAAAATAGAATTTTAACCCCAAATCTACATGGAGTGAATAATTCATAATTAAGCAGTACGAATTGCATGTCTGATCCAAAGTACACAATTAATGATATTGTTTTGAAAATTCGATATTCAAACTGAACTCATGATTCGCTGTAAACGAAAATCTGACATAACCCTTGCAATTTTTGAAAACGTAAGAAAAAGAGTGAGAAAAATTTTTACATTAAAAGGATGGGTTTTAAACTGGACAATCTTTTTCAGTTAAATGTTAAAAGCTATTCTCTGTAAGCATTTGCACTTTTATGAAGGACGCATGGCACGGCATGTCTCAGATTTTGATAAAATTTGTACATAAGGTTGGGTCTGACCCAAAAATAAATATTTATTAAAAATATTCTTAATATCATATCTGGTGCCATGGAAACGGACTTTGAATATTGAAAAAATGCATTTTTGGGCGTTTTTGAAGTCACATATATAATTTATGCAGCATAATCTAAAACAAACACTAATGAATTATCAGTACCCTATCATTGCTCTTTCAAGTTAAGTAATAATAGTGTTGGGTTTATGGTCTTATCTATGTGTTTTCCATAGCAACAACACAGGTACCCTATCAAAATAGTATTTTTGGCATTTTTTCAAAATTCAATGATAAATTACTTACATTTTTGAGTTTTTTATGCAAATAAAACATAAGCATTTACATTGGGACAAAGTTTCTGTTCGTTGCTATGGCAACATGACCTCAAATTGCAAAAATGAAAGCAATTTTGGACAATATTTAGAGTCCTTTTTTTACTAGATCATTGAATTTAATTCAAAGAGATGAAAATTAATTAATGTATTTAAGTAGATCTTTCATTACACGAAAGAAAATTTTTTAAGAATGTTCAGGAAATAGCCCGTTGCTATGGGAACTATTGTATAAAATTGCACACAGACCCACTTTGAGTCCTTGGATACGGGCATCAAAAGTTAAGTAATCTGATTTTTTAGCTCACCTCGACGAAGTTGAGTGAGCTTATGCTATAACCCCACGCGTCCGCGTCCGCGTCCGCGTCCGCGTCCGCGTCCGCGTCCGTGTCCGCGTCCGCGTCTGGTTAAGAAGTTTGGGGTAGCTCAGTATCTGACAAAGTACTAATGCTACAGTAACCAAACTGGCACAAGTGATTCATCTTTGGATGCTGAGGTGAACCCATGCATCGTATGCAGCATCTGACCTACATTTTCCGCTTGAGTGACTTGGTTAAGAAGTTTGGGGTAGCTCAGTATCTGACAAAGTACTAATGCTACAGTAACCAAACTTGCACAAGTGATTCATCTTTGGATGCTGAGGTGAACCCATGCATCAGATGCAGCATCTGACCTACATTTTCCGCTTGAGTGACTTGGTTAAGAAGTTTGGGGTAGCTCAGTATCTGACAAAGTACTAATGCTACAGTAACCAAACTGGCACAAGTGATTCATCTTTGGATGCTGAGGTGAACCCATGCATCGTATGCAGCATCTGACCTACATTTTCCGCTTGAGTGACTTGGTTAAGAAGTTTGGGGTAGCTCAGTATCTGACAAAGTACTGATGCTACAGTAACCAAACTTGCACAAGTGATTCATCTTTGGATGCTGAGGTGAACCCATGCATTGGATGCAGCATCTGACCTACATTTTCCGCTTGAGTGACTTGGTTAAGAAGTTTGGGGTAGCTCAGTATCTGACAAAGTACTGATGCTACAGTAACCAAACTTGCACAAGTGATTCATCTTTGGATGCCGAGATGGACCTATGCATCTTATGCAGCATCTGACCTACTTTTTCCACTTGAGTAATTTCGCTTTTAAAAGCCAATATTGAGCAAAGTATAAGTGCTACATGTACCAAACTTGCATATTGGATGTATCTTTGATCAAACTTTCATAAAATGACCTTGACCTACTTTTTCCGCTTGAGTGATTTTGCCTTTAAAAGCCAATATTGAGCAAAGTATAAGTGCTAGATATTCCAAACTTGCATATTAGATGTATCTTTGATCAAACTTTCATAAAATGACCTTGACCTACTTTTTCCGCTTGAGTGATTTTGCCTTTAAAAGCCAATATTGAGCAAAGTATAAGTGATACATGTACCAAACTTGCATATTGGATGTATCTTTGATCAATCTTTCATAAAATGACCTTGACCTACTTTTTCCGCTTGAGTGATTTTGCTCTATAAAGCCAATATTGAGCAAAGTATAACTGCTACATGTACCAAACTTGCATATTGGATGTATCTTTGATCAAACTTTCATAAAATGACCTCGACCTACTTTTTCCGCTTGAGTGATTTTGCCTTTAAAAGCCAATATTGAGCAAAGTATAAGTGATACATGTACCAAACTTGCATATTGGATGTATCTTTGATCAATCTTTCATAAAATGACCTTGACCTACTTTTTCCGCTTGAGTGATTTTGCTCTATAAAGCCAATATTGAGCAAAGTATAACTGCTACATGTACCAAACTTGCATATTGGATGTATCTTTGATCAAACTTTCATAAAATGACCTTGACCTACTTTTTCTGCTTGAGTGGTTTTGCCTTTAAAAGCCAATATACATGTACTAAGAAATATGTTTGAATTGAATTTTGCTGTCACGAGGTGAGCTTCGTAATCTGTGATTACCTATGTTTTTAAATCTAAAATAAAGTTTAGACTTTGCTTTATCTAATATGTAAAAAAGGTTGTGTAATCCTGTTTCGGTTTTTGAGGAAAAGACTTCGAAAAACAACAAAAAATGCTTATTTCTATAATGTATGGCCAAATTACTATAGCAACCATTAATTATTTGAAACTTTTTTATTATATTTTGATAGAGGCTTACTTGATCTTTATTGTTATTAAATTTGAACTTCCTGGGATTAATAATTACTGTTTTATGAAAATAATAAAAAATGGTTGCCATGGTAACATATGTTCCCCATAGCTTTTTCACGGTTTTTAGCTCTACTGGTCTCAGACCAGTCGAGCTTATGCGATCACCCTTCGTCCGGCGTCCGTCCGTCTGTCCGTCTGTCCGTCTGTCCGTCTGTCTGTCTGTCCGTCTGTCCGTAAACAATTCTTGTCCGGACAACTCCTCTGAAACTGTTAGAGATAGAAACTTAATTCTTTTTGTATTTTACTTGGTCCATGGTCTAGTTGTGCACCTGACATTCAGTTTCAGTCCTTGACTCCCAGGGTCTTAGAAAATGGGCGTGGTCATTAAATTCTATGTAATTTTGTCCGGATAGCTCTTCTTTCACTATTAATGATAGAGACATAATTCTTTTTGCAATATGATGGGTCTGTAGTCTAGTTGTGCACCTGATATTTTGTTTGAGCCCCTGACCCCCCAGGGTCTTGGAAAAGGGTGTGGCCATTTTCTTTTATATTATTCCATATAATCTTATGCTAAGACAGCACTGACACTATAAATAATGGAGACTAAATTCTTTATGCAATATGATGGGTCTGTAATCTCGTTGTCCACCTCATATTTTGTTTGAGTCTCTGACCCCAAGGGTCTTAGAAAATGGGTGTGGTTGTTTTCTCTCTATTAAACTACATGTGATCTCATGATAGCTAATTTCCCAGAATTTATGGATAATAGTTAATTGATTTATTCCAAAATATTATCGGTTTGCAGTTTAGATGTCATTACAGTATTTTACTTCAGTCCCTGTTCCCTAGGATTCTGGAAAATGGGTATATGGCTATTTTCTCTTACCCTATCTACATGTATTTAGAGTACATAAGTGACAGAAACTATAAATAAACAAAGATATTGCAATTTTACAATATTATCATAGATGAGTCTGTAATTTAGTTTTTCTCATATTTTATTTGGGACCTGACCCAGGATTTTATCTTCAATTCTATAGAAACGCTAGGGGATAGTTTCGGAATTTCCTCTGATCAATCAATCAACATGAAAATCTTTTCTATAGTGTTTATACAGTGCAAGAAAGATATCAAATAGTCAAAATGCATGTATTTCTCACTTATTTTTTATTTGTTTAACATGTTTAAGGTGTAAGATTTTTGGGGAGAGTAGTGAGAATTTTTGTTGCAAGAGTAGAATGTCCGAAGTGATCACAGACTTGAGCTGTGCTTTCTGTTAAATGGGAACACCAGAATCACAAAGATTGATCATTTTATCAAATAAAATAGCAATAATGCATCTTTCACATTGCCAAATGAAAGGAATATTGTGCTTGTGTAAGTTTTTTTTTTTTGAGGGGGGGGGGGGAGAGGGGGGAGGTAACTAGAATGTCCTAAGTGATCACAGACTTGAGCTGTGCTTTCTGTTAAATGGGAACAACAGAATCACAAAGATTGATCATTTTATCAAATAAAATAGCAATAATGCATCCTTCACATTGCCAAATGAAAGGAATATTGTGCTTGTGTAAGCTTTTTTTGGGGGGGGGAGAGGGGGGAGGTAACTAGAATGTCGTAAGTGATCACAGACTTGAGCTGTGCTTTCTGTTAAATGGGAACACCAGAATCACAAAGATTGATCATTTTATCAAATAAAATAGCAATAATGCATCCTTCACATTGCCAAATGAAAGGAATATTGTGCTTGTGTAAGCTTTTTTTTGGGGGGGGGGAGAGGAGGGAGGTAACTAGAATGTCGTAAGTGATCACAGACTTGAGCTGTGCTTTCTGTTAAATGGGAACACCAGAATCACAAAGATTGATCATTTTATCAAATAAAATAGCAATAATGCATCCTTCACATTGCCAAATGAAAGGAATATTGTGCTTGTGTAAGCTTTTTTTTGGGGGGGGGGGGGGGGAGGGGGGAGGTAACTCTTACATCTTTCTTTCTTCTTATAAATTCCTCCACTGCTTGGAGTACCACCCCCAATGGGATGTAAAACTGTGTGGTTTGATAAAATTTTTCATAATGTTTACATTAAAGCAAGTGACACATATTTTAATAGAAGATAATATAACAAGAGATGCCTTATTGGCATATCTACTATGTGTTAATCAAATTTAAAAAAAAATAAAATAAAATACTAAAAAAAAATCATTTGTAAAAGCCGACTCATACAAAAATATTTCAACCCAGGAAAACTTCTACCAAAATTTTCCTTTATTGCCATTTGACAATATTATCATAGATGAGTCTGAAATTTAGTTTTTCTCATATTTTATTTGGGGCCTGACCCAGGATTTTATCTTCAATCCTATAGAAACGCTAGGGGATAGTTTCGGAATTTCCTCTGATCAATCAATCAACTTCAAAATCTTTTCTATTATGTTTATACAGTGCAAGAAAGATAACAAACAATCAAAATGCATGTATTTCTTACTTATTTTATAATTGTTTAGGGTGTAAGATTTTTAGAGAGAGTAGTGAGACTTTTTGTTGCAAGAGTAGAATGTCCTAAGTGATCACGGACTTGAGCTGTGCTTTCTGATAAATGGAAACACCAGAATCACAAAGATTGATCATTTTATCAAATAAAATAGCAATAATGCATCCTTCACATTGCCAAATGAAAGGTGCTTGTGTAAGTTATAGAAGTTGAATTTGTAACAGGAGAGGGAGAGATGTGACTGTACCGGGAATCGAGCCCGAGATCTTCTGCTATCAGGGCAGACGCTCTTACCAACTGAGCTATCTGGGCACGATGCCCGTTCCTGCCACACTCCTCTCTACCAATTTTTCAGGTTTCCATGCACTGGAAACCTCACACTAAACTCCGCTTCACCTTGAGTCATTTAGTTTGGTGCCAATTCTGTAACAGGAGAGGAAAAGATGTGACCGAACCGTGAATTGAACCTGAGACCTTCTGCTATCTGGGCAGACGCTCTTACCAACTGAGCTATCTGGGTACGATACCTGTTCCTGCCATAAATTAATGGTAATAAACTAATGTTTCAGGCCTTTTTGTCAATTGGACCTCGAGTCATTTTGTCCTTTTAAAATTTGACCAATCAAAAACATCATTTCAACCTCATGCAGATTTTGAAATATTTTTCTGAACTGGGATATATGGTAGAAATGTTTTCTATAGAGGATCAAATATTTCATACCGGTATGTAAAAATATTTTGTATTATATTTTAATAATTAGCTTCTGTCTACATTAATACCACATTCGCCCTAAAAGTTCATGTTCTTCATTCAATATTCTATTTACATTGTTTTACATTTACTAAATAAATAGCCTAAAACCTTTTTAGGTTTTAGAACAAAATGGCCGATACTTTTCACTCGGTAGGCCACATGTCCTATTGTGTTTAATTTCAATCTGAAACTGCCTGATTACTTGATCTAAGTATTTTCACTGGTCAGTATAAGAAAGAAGGAAATATCTCTTATAATAGAGTATCCTATGCAATACTATTTCAGCTCAAATGAGAGGTTATTTATGCCTTTAGTCTTAATTTTATAAAAGGGCATATAGTGGTAGGTCTGTCTGTTCATCTGTTTGTCTATCCATCCGACTGTCAGTATATCATTCCATTCAACTAAATTCTGATGAAAGGGTATAAGATAGTAGAGCTGTCATATATTGCATGTCTATGAACCTTGAGATTTAGGCTCATCTTTTGGAGCCAAATTTTTAACCTTTGACCCCATCACTGACCTTTGACCCTCATTTTTTGAAAAATAAAAACATCTGTTATTTTAGTTTTGATACATATGGTATGTTATACATGTTGTATATCACGTTTTTAGTAATTCTCTCACATTCTAGAGAAATCTAAGGCAGTGGTCCATTTGATATTCATGGGGGGGGGGGGGGGGGACTCCGTTTTTTTCAAAAAAAAAAATTTTGCTCTGAATATTGATGAAAAAAATTAATTAGGAATTGATGGATATGCATTGGCATGTGGTTGTTGGTTCTAATAAAAAAAAACTTGATACACGTTTATCCCGCCTCTGGCAAATTTCTTGCAATCTGATTGGTCGAGAAGAACCAAATATTATGTTGTATAATATTTTACTAACAGAATATTATTTTGATATCCTGCTTCTACTAAGATGCTTTATGCTTTTGACGTCACCAAAATGCTTTAGAATATGTTGACGTAACATACACAAACCAAAAGCGATTCAGCGGGATAAATTCGTTATAGAGTGTTTTACAGGGGGGATACAGAAATATATTGGGTCGATGAAAAAAGTGGTATTAGGCAAGGTGAAGTCCAGCATTCATTCTCTTGAGTGTATATGTACAAATCAACCAGGAGAGCTTCAGTCTCATCAGAGACTTCTGGTTGAAAGAGCTCTTTGTGTTGGATTTTTCCCAACAATTTTTATCTGTTCATCATGATGCAAAATTTTTTTAAATGACTCTGAAGTTGCAAAATAAGTAATATTAAAGACCATAGTTATCGTTGCCAAGGTAACTTATGTACATAGGAACAAGTGGGTTTATCTTGAATTTGCTCATTTTATAAAATAAATCCTATTTCCTTATTATATACCCATTAAGAGAGAAGAAAAATTTGAAAATACAAACAGCATTTTGAAATCAATATATCAAAATTAGCTAATTATGTTGTCATGGTAACCAGCCTTTTTACAATATCAGACACTACTAGTGAGCTTATTTAAAGTTTTACGTCCTAATCTTTAGGATGCATAAAAAATATTCCATTGATGTCACATATAGACCAAATTATAGAGCTTCAAATAAGCTCAATTTTGCCAATTTTTCAACTTTAAAGGCCGTTGCCATGGTAACCAGATGACCTAGAATTATTTTTTTTTTTTGTCAAATTTTCCATTTTTCATTGGTCCCTACTTATGTGTGAAATTTCATGAAAATGCTTACAGAGAATTGCTATTAATCATGAGTTTTATGAATCTGTAAGGTTTATTAAGTAAGGGTAACTTAAAAAGAGATAAAAGAGAAAAAAAATAATTTTTGGTAAAATAAGCATTTTATTCAAAATTGAAAATGGAGAAAATTCAAAAAAAAAATTTACCAAAAAATTAAAGCAATGACCAGACATTATATTTGATTGGTTTCTTTTTGTAATATTGTCCCTATCTTAGCTCCAGTACTTTGATCAAAATTACACAACACTGTTTTGAACGAGAATGATTGTCCAGTATATGTCTACCAATTTTCATAAGATATGAATAATCCATTCATATCAAATGAATGGGTTAAAAACATCAAGTTTTGGCACTTTTTGTGTCGCCTGCGAAGCATAGCAACACTAAGGGATCACTTTGTCCGTTGTCCGTCTGTCCGTCCGTCCGTCCGTCCTTCTGTCCGTCCGTCCGTCTGTCCGTCCGTCCGTCTGTCTGTCTGTCTGTCACACTTTGGGTGTCACAGCCCATAACTTTTGATTGGTAAGTGATAGGGCTTTGATATTTCACATGTGTATTCCTTGTGACAAGACCTTCCTACACATACCATATTTTTTTACCTACTGACCTTGACCTACATATTTGACCAACTTTTAAAAAAAAATTAAGAATGGATATATCTTTTGATTGGAAGGTGATAGGGCTTTGATATTTCACATGTGCAATCCTTGTGGCAAGACCTTTCTACACATACCATTATTTTTGACCTACTGACCTTGACCTACATATTTGACCTACTTTTCAAAAAAAATTAAGAATGGATATATCTTTTTATTGGTAAGTGTTAGGACTTTGATATTTCACATGTGCAATCCTTGTGGCAAGACCTTTCTACACATACCATAATTTTTGACCTTGTGACCTTGACCTAGATATTTGACCTACTTTTGAAAAAAAGATAAGATTCGCTATATCTTTTGATTGGTAAGTGATAGGGCTTTGATATTTCACATGTGTATTCCTTGTGACAAGATCTTCCTACACATACCATAATTTTTGACCTACTGACCTTGACCTACATATTTGACCTACTTTTCAAAAAAAATTAAGAATGGATATATCTTTTTATTGGTAAGTGTTAGGACTTTGATATTTCACATGTGCAATCCTTGTGGCAAGACCTTTCTACACATACCATAATTTTTGACCTTGTGACCTTGACCTAGATATTTGACCTACTTTTGAAAAAAAGATAAGATTCGCTATATCTTTTGATTGGTAAGTGATAGGGCTTCGATATTTCACATGTGTATTCCTTCTGACAAGACCTTTCTACACAGACCATTAAATTTGACCTCTTGACCTTGATCTAGATATTTGACCTACTTTTCAAGAAAAGTAATATTGGCTATATCTTTTGATTGGTAGGTGATAGGGCTTTGATATTTCACATGTATTTTCCTTGTAACAATGCCATTCTACACATACCATTATTTTTTTTACCTTTTGACCTTGACCTACATATTTGACCTACTTTTCAAAAAAAATTAAGAACGGATATATCTTTTGATTGGTAAGGGATAGGGCTTTGGTATTTCACATGTGTATTCCTTGTGACAAGACCTTTCTACACAGACCATAAAATTTGACCTTTTGACCTTGATCAAGATATTTGACCTAGACCTACTTTTCAAGAATTTTGATCCACTTTCTAGAATAATAATCAAACCGCTTCGCAGGCGACACAAGCATTCCTTGGATTGCTTTTTTTTTAAACAAGGTCTGGGTGCCAATTATCGCCAATGCAGGTCTTCTTATTCCATATCAAGATCATTTCAACAAATTTCATATCACTAGAAAGTTGCACAAATATTTTGAAATTAACCTGCACTAAAAAAGTAAACTGAGCTACCCTTTCCCCCAGAGGGCCGGGAAGGACTTGCAAACTTTCACTAGTTTAGTTTGTAATTTTGGCATTAATGATAGGCTATGGATTTCTCTGAAATTTGATAAGTTACTACTGGTATATGCTTGGAGAGAAACATCTGTTAAACAAATCATGTTTCTACGATGAATAGTACCAAAGATATAGCCCATGTGGCAATAATTGGTACCAAACAATAATTGGCCCCCCACCAGTATATGTGGAGTATATATTGATGGATTTTCATGAACCTTCCATTATTGAACAGATATACCCAGAATCTGTCAGAGTATATCTGTACAAGTTCAATGAAAACACATCAATATGAAACAAGTTTTAACTGACCACACAACAACATTGCTATTGCGTAAATGCATGTGCATGCCCTCGTAAAAGGGTGTTCAATCAATCACCTGAATCTGTATGAGCAATGTTCACACAATGTATGTCATTATAGTTATTGTAACTCTGTATCTTATTTTCAATATTAGATCTACCATGGAAACAAAATCACGAAGCCAGGCCATTTCTCCAGGCTTTGTCAGCATTTTTACTCATGACATTCCAATGGATTTTTATGCTCCTTGAAAGAATCCAAGCTAATATATCTCCTTAACCCTACATCAAAATTTGATCATATTTCACACAAATTGTTCAATATAGAATAATAGAAAAATGCATATTCCTGTATATGTGTTGCAGGTTTTGATATTTTTTTGTTGTATTGATGAGAAATAGTGTACTGAAAAGGGAGGGGTGCTACTTCAATCTCCTACAGATACATCACATTTCAAATTCTGCTTTTCTCCACTTCGAAATCTATACTATCATAACATTGTAGGATGTGGGTCAGGGGTCTAGAATTCCCATTTCCCGTTGCCCAGGGCAAGTGAAAAGCTTAACATTTTATTCTCTTCATTCAGATTTCTTTCAGATCTCCTACTTCTAAGACAGGGTTTTGATTTATTCTGAAGAATCAAACACTCAATTTATAGCTAGGTATGCCACATTTCAACATTTGATTTATTCTGAAGAATCAAACACTCAATTTATAGCTAGGTATGCCACATTTCAACAAGACCTTTAAAATGAGTTGCAATTTACCTTTCCCTCTCTACGTATAAATCTTGATGGGCAAGTCATTTTTGGGGTAGGGCAAGTAAATTTTATGTCATGAGTTGCCCGTAGCAAGTAGGTTTTGAAAAAAATTCTAGACCCCTGTGGGTTTTCATGGTATAAAGCCACAGACAGGCAATTTATGATCATTTCTGAAAGGTCAAAGACACTCGGTAAATGGAATTTCCAGTGTGGTAATTGCAGAGTTCAGGGAGCATGTTTTTGCATTGAAATGTCAGCACAAAGAAATTATTTGAAAATTGCTTTTGTGCAAAATGCTGCAATTCATTGAAAATGTTGGAAAATTGATTCACACGCAATCTCCCTCTTTCAAGTGCCAAGGAGGGAGTTCTCCCTCTTTTTAAGATTTCAAAGTTGACAGGTATGCATGTATGGAAAACAGCTTTTAATAGCATTTCCACCTACTTCCTCAAATAATTCTTGACCTAAAGTGATGAAACTTCGAACATACATTGCTTATGACCAAAGGAGTGGCCCTATTGATTCTGGTGTTAAAGGTCAAACTTTGCATGTATGAGAAACAGTGTTTCCACACTATAACTCAAGTTATTCTTTACCTAGAATGATGAAACTACTTCACATGATTGTTCATGAGGAAAGAATAATCCCTTTTATTTTGGGGGTCAAAAGTCAAGGTCAAACGTGACATCTTTGGAAAAAAAAGCAATTCCACATCATACCTCATTTGATTTATGACCTAGAGTGGTGAAGCTTCAGTCATATACTAGTATTGCTAATGATTCCAGGAGAAGCCCTATTCATTTAAGGTTAAAAAGTCAAAAGTTCAAGGTCAAAACATAGCATGTATGAATAACAATGTCCCTCATCATAATCATCAGTAATGAAACTTGAGGAAAAGAGGAGCTTTATTGACTTGAGGTCAGGAGGTGTAAGGTCTATTCTTTCTTGCATGAAAAAAAATGTTTCCATGTCAGGGGGTATCTGTCCTTTACAGCAAGTCTCTATATGACATATCAGCAGCAAGAATGATATATAAATTATAATTTTTATTCAAAACACAAAATCATATAATTAGCAACTGATACATGAAATAAATAACAAAAATACAATTTATGTTAACAAAATAATAAGTAATAACTTTATGGAATATATAATGAAAAATACATGTTACTAGTCTCAATTATGAAACTGAATCACATTTTGCATATAATAGTAAGTAATAACTTTATTGAATTTTTAATGAAAAATAGAAAAAAAATAGAATATTCTAGTCCCAATGATGAAACTGAATCACATTATGCATATTTTGTAAATACAATTCATTTCTAAGGATTAAAAAATCCTGCACACGTCGAAGCATAATCTCCTATGATAAATGTTCCATGATTCCCTGCTACTGTTTGTATCGTTACCTCTTTATCACAGATCTGAAACAAATAAAAACATGAATTTGTACGTGGTATGAATTTTTCAAATGTTATTTCAGATACTGTACTGCAGGAAACTTTGTAAGGTCTTTATAAACAATAGATTCCCTGAACATGTTGGTGTTTAAGTTTAGGGACCACTGAGTATTTGACTTCAGTCTTTTTAAACTTTACCAAGTTCCCTCATTGGGTATTTAACCTTCATTGTTCATATACAGACTTAGCTCAAACTATATTTCATTCTTAAAAACAATGAAAATGTGAGCTATATTTCATTCTTAAAAACAATGAAAACAAGAAACAATGCCTTATAAAGTATTGAATGAAATTGTTCCTTTTCAAATGAACACTTTGAGTACTATGCACTTTAAAAAAATAAATCCATTCTCAATTTCTAAATAAAGAAGTGGAAAATGTCACAAATGATTTTATTTACAATTTTCAGAAAAACTCACTGTTTGCAAGCCATACTCCTCAGAAAAATCAGCGGAAGCCTGTGTTTCTTCAGCCTTTATCAGAGTGACGTCACAGGAAAGTTTACTGTTTGGCTTATACAACTCTGAGATCTGAAGACGCCTGTAGAACGCCTTAGCTGCTGCTTTGATGTCTGACTGCTGTTTGAACATGCCAGATTTTATTAAAATCCCTGATGTCACTTCCAGTCTCTCCTCCATATTAATAGTGTTGTGGAATTTTTCTAAAATCTGGTATAATGTAAGACAAAGAAATGTTGTAATGTTTAATGGTTTAATTCATATCAATATATATAATTATGTAACAAAGAATGAAGTAGTGTCCTCCATAGGGAAGTTTGATATAATAAATAACAATGAACACTCTATATCCACAAATTTTCGGCCACTCGGCCTTTATCAAGTGGAAAAGCACGAATATAAAGGAATTCTACGTAATATCCATAACTGCTGGTAAACAAAGCCCAGCGTAAAATGAACAAGGTATGACGTCACACACCATTGAACATGCCACATATTCGTACTTTTCCACTTGATAAATAATAAATAACAATGAACACTCTTTATCCACAAATTTTTGGCCACTCGAAAATTTGTGGATATAGAGTGTTCATTGTTATTTATTACAATTATGTAGCTCACAAATCTTATTTTCAAAATCTTTAGTTACTATACAGTTTGATTTTATCCCAGTTTTATTAACCATGTATTTACATAGTTATGTAAAATTTAAGGTATTCTGAAATATACATTTAAAAATATTTAGAGAAATTTTTTATTAATTACTTATATGCTTATGATTAGTACCAGATTTTCATATACTTGAATTTTCTCACCTCAGAATTTTCCATAACAACAAACTGCTGAATGAACATACAAAGTGCCTCTGACTCCGCCATCTTGTCATCGGAAATGTCCTTACGGGACCTATACAGGTGGGTGTACATAGACACGAAGGTATGGGAGCCGTCCAGTAAATGTAGTGTGCCTACATCGGAACCATCAGATTTGTCTTGTTGTAACTGTAGACAGATCTCTATGGCAACACAAGCTCCAAAGGAATATCCCACTATGTTGTATGGTCCCTCAGGCTGTACTTTCCTTATTTCCTGTCAAAATTATGGAAGTTAAAAAAGAACTATAGAAAAAGTGACACTCTTCTCTATCAATATTTTAATTGCACAAACTTGTAAAGGCTAGGTGTCCAAAAATTGATAAGCAAGTCACTGTATTTTACTTCACCATGAGTTTATTACTGACTGTATGATATTGAACTTAAAAAATGCGTCAATTTGTCATCCACTCAATTACCTTGCAGAATCAATTACCTTGCAGAATCAATTGAAAGAAGTTTTGAGTTTAAAAGTAAATTCTACCTGTAAGTAAAAACCAGCCATATCTTCTATTGAATCTGTAGGCACATCATGTGCACACTGCAACCCATAGACTTTATAGTCTAAATGATGGACCAGGTCCTGGAGACTCTTCACAGACCCTGTTATGGTATATCAAAGAGTAAACAAAACATTTGTTTTAACAACAAATATATCATCACGTTAGATCAAGATAGCAAAAATTTCCATTTCATTATAGAAACTGAATGTTAAATGTTTATGCTTGACGAATTATTGATAGTTTGCATGTTTATTTCACAGAAGAATTCCCCTCAACAATATCCTAGATAAGGGACTTAAAATTAAATGATGAAGGATTTAAACCGAGGATCTAGAAAGACTCATACATGTGTAATATACATACCCTCTAGGGGATGGACAACAAACAGGATTGGTGTTTCAGGCAAGGCCTCTTTCATCAAAACAATATGTTCCTTGGGAATCAGCTGTTCCATATCATATCTTAGAGCTCCGTGACCTTGACCTATGACCTTATCTTTGATATGATTGGTCTCTGTTGTCCCTACACTCTCATTATTTGTCATTTGTTTTAGTGATGTGAATGTGAGCTGTCTTATTTCTGTTGTAGACAAGGTCATTCCAAGGTCACGTTCTATAGTCTGCTTCACTTCCACGCCCATTAAGGAATCAAGGCCCAAGTCTCCTAACGTAACATCCGGACCCACAGAACTGCTGTCTTTTATACCTGTGATAAAAATGTCAGATTGTTCATTTTTAAATTGTCGAAAGAAATGAGATAATTGTTCAAAATAAGAAAGAAAAAATAGATTATTGTTTCTAACAAAAAAAATTGCCTTACAACTTTGAATTTGATATTCTGTTCAAATTCAGCAGTACTTCATCAATAATTATTCCCGATGGTATCATTGTTTCATATACACATCTTCTTATCATTATTATCTCATTGTAAAGGGTATCAATATTTAAGAAAAATTCTCATTTCTTCAGTTTATCACCAACCTAGAATATTACAAACAGCATCCACAATATTATCTCTGGACCCTGCCTGCTCATGTTTGGTTTTCATTTCAGCTGGGATGAAGCTGGACACAACAGGGTTAGGCTGATTCAGGAATATATCCAGGGTGGTAAGACATGATGACATTCTCTGAGGAAGGGTACCACCTATCACAGTATCATTGGTTCCCATAGACTCTATCACAATACCTACATCTCCTATGGCTCCCCATTGAATGGCTAAGGCTACACAAGTATATTTCGTATTGATAGGATAAAATGTTTTTTATTTGAATGTTTTGCAAGCATGAATTGTATGGTTTCAGATTTACTGTGATGGCAGAGCTGTAAAATTGGTACATGTAAATGCATTCCTATAGAATCAATTATTCTTCTTCATAAGTAAAGTTATGTTTAAACATGCTACATAATTTAAACACATTACACATCTTTGACAAGTCTATAAGTCTATACTTTCATCATCTCCAACCAGAAATTCAGGTGATCAAGAAAAACAATATCCTAAATATTCTCACCATGTAGACCATCTTGTCTCCTTTTTTCACAGATTCTTTCCATCACAGAATTGGCAAATCCATAGTTAGCTTGTCCGGCATTGCCCCTCCCACAACTCACGGAGGAAAAGGCAACAAACCAATCAAGTGTCCCCTTACATAACTTCCTGGTCACATGATCTAGATTGATGGTTCCATTGACCTTAGGTTCACACACAGCTCTAAAATTCTCGGTAGACTGGTTTTCTATGAGCCCATCCCTCAGCACCTAGGTAAGGGAAGATTTGATTCTTATAATGTACACAAGTACATGTATACCAAATGGGAATTTTTATGTTTTTGCTGAAAAAAAATTACTCAAGAAATGGAAGTGCAACATCCTCTCAAATTTTAAATCTTCACAAGGTATGCATACTCCAATCACTTTGCCTTTTCATATAACATTCAACCCACTCTACACTATTGAACGACATTACTACATACATGTACATGTACTACATGTTCAATAAATTGTGCTGAGTTGATAAAATGAAAAGGCATCAATGTGACCATTATTTTGAAAAGGTGTACTATCAAAAAATTTTAGTTATTTGAAATTTGAATTTCATGATGATGAAACTTTGCTTTATGTCATATTTATGGGGTTTACCATGGCCAGGTTGAATATTCCACCAACTGGTCCTAGCTGCATGCTTTCTTCTACAAGTTTAGTGGTTTCCTCCTCTGTTTTAACATCTCTCTTTGATACCTCAACTCTGATACCCTTTCTCCTCCAGTTTCTCAATTTTCTAGCTTGATAACCTGATTTGACCCCTGACCTTGAGGTCAGCACCATTTGCCTAGCACCCCTGTCTACCAACCAGTCAGCAAGTTCAAGGCCAAACCCACCCAGTCCTCCCGTGATGATGTAGGTTTTGTCATGGCAACAGGAGGACCTCGGGATAACAAGTGTTTCCTCCATCGTAACATCTGCTGCTTTTGTCTGAATAGAAGTTTAACATAATGTTGTATTTCAGGTTAAGTAGCTCAGTTACAAAGTAAGGACTATAGAACTCACTGTATCAGATCTTGTGTGTTTAAACACAATCAGATTTAGCTTATGAATAATAGGGGGAAAGGCCCTAGTATAAAATTAAATTATGTCTATATTTTGTGTCTTGATCTTGGTTCTAGCTTTTGACTTATTGATTAATTACTTAGAATTAAATCCTGCTGAAATTAAATGCCATACTGTATACAAAATTTCTATTGATAATAAAATCACTATACCCAATTCACCTACATGTGTATTCAAATCTACATGAAATGGTACCAATTCAACTTTATATAGGTCTCAAACTGATATTAAGAGTCTGGCTTGTTTTTACCATTTGATACATACCTTTATCAAGACTTTGCCGATATGTTTGCCTTGAGCCATAAATCTGAAAGCTTCCTCTAACTGGTGTTTACCAAACATTGTGGTTTGTAGTGGCCTGACACACCCTGTTTTAATCCCCTGGGTCAGGAGACCAGATACCTCTTCCCAGTCTCTATTATCCTCCTCAAATAACGCATCCAACAAAATACCATGGAAACTTATGTTCTTCAAGAAAATGGACATTCCTGGAATAAAAAAAAAGACATTCAAAAATTAAAAGAAATTTCATGCTCCAAGTATGAGTTAATGTAAAATGTCTCCTGTTCCTTTGATTTGCTAATTTTTTATCTAGGATATTTAGTAACAAGCTGTAAACATACCCAGAGATGTATTATTTGATAAATCAAATTTTCCTATTTCAAGGAATCTTCCATGCTGAGCGAGGACTCTGATACTGGCTTGTAGTTTCTCCTCAGACAAAGAGTTCAGGACAATGTTCACCCCTGTTTAAAAAATTATAAAGAAAATTGAAGAAAAACAGAAAATTAATGTATCAATACATGTATTCACCAATTCCTTTAGACTTTGAGGGAAGAGTTATTCCCTCTTGCGGAATATTAACTTCAATAATGAGAGTTATCTTTCTTTCTATATCACTTACTACTTTTAAGATTTTGAAAGAAGAGTTATTCCCTCTTGCGGAATATTGACTTCAATATCTCTTTCATCATAGGCTTTCTTTTCCTTACCTTTTCCTTTTGTGGTTCTCATTATATCTGTTTCAAAGGTTGTATCCCTTGAATTACAGATATGGTCATCTTGTAGCTGGGGAAAACGTGTTTTGAGATATTCCCTTTTTTCTTTGGATCCCACAGTAGTAAAGACTTCACAACTGAATGACAAAGCAATGGATATGGCTGCCTGTCCCACCCCACCACTGCCAGAGTGAATTAGCACTCTTTCTCTTCTTTTCAGATGACCCCTGCATACTAACGCATAGAAAGCTGTAGAATAGACAACTGGTACAGAAGCTGCCTCCTCCATCGACCAATCTTCTGGTACCGTCCACAAAAATCTCTTATCCACATCTACAGATGTTGCCAAACCCTAAAATAATATCCACAAAATGACTTTTTAAAGTTATTTTTCATACTTTTAATGTAATATTTTTCTTCTTTGATGCAGAAAATAGGCTTCTAATGACATTTTTATAGCTTTGTTCAATATGTAAAAGACCATATTTCTGCAGGACCTGGTGTACTTTGGTTGAAGTTTGATGTTGCACAATTTGCACAATTGTGGCATAAGCATTTAATTAGTAGTATGAATTCTTTTACCTTTGCAGGAACAAGGCCCATAACTCTTCTGCTTTCTGAGTCTTTCCCTGAAAATTCCATCCCCAGAATGCAATCTTGCTCTGCCAAGTCCCCTGGTATAGCATCTGGTGGAAGTCTACCCGTGGCTAACATAATGTCACGGAAATTCAACGCTGCATATTCCACATTGCACATTTCTCTCTGATTGTCTTTTAGTTTGACATAATTGAGCTCCGATTCTACCCAACTCAAACTTGACAAATCACCACGCGTCAGTACATTCACAAAGGCATGCTGGGATGGCTTCATTTCTGGAATTTTATGGAAAAAATATAAGGCATGTTACTCAAATGTCTATGAATTAGTCTGAATTACAAGCAGAACATACAGGATGAATATGTTATGAACATATATTAAGCTCTTTTGTTAACGCTAAAATCGTCACCTGTTGTTAAAGGTAGATGCCTGAAAGATCCCCATTCTCCATCTTTAAAAACGTTCATGACAAGGTCCTTCCTCACTAGGTTCTCCATGACCAAATCACACATTGTAAACTTCTCATCATCTCTACCGCAATTCAAGATGCATCTACAAAAGCGTATATACATGTATGTATAATTTTGAATATATCGAGTCCATTGTCACAAAATATTTCAGTCAAAAAAAGCAAATGCTTTTCAAACATTTGAAGTCTCAACTATGTTATACCTTATCCTGTTACCACCCTCTTCTTGTCGCAGACAGTTGACCATGCCAACAATACCACCGACAGAGTTACAATCACACACCAGCCACAGGTTCTCTCCCTTAGGTCTTGTCTGGACTTCCTTGAGTTGTTCCTTCAGATCATCCACCCATCCACAGTCCGTACTTTCTGTGTTTAAAATCCTTTGACAGCTTGCTGAATTTTTATTTTGCATCCGTAGAAGAAACACTGAAGACAAACAATCAGACCTTTCGAACACAACTTCCAACTTGAGTTCATCAAAGATTTCCCTCCATTTTGTGACATCACAGTAGCACATAAACGAACGGTTTTCTGATTGGTCAATTTCAACTGGCATCTCGACCAATGCTAAGGGTCCAAAGTTCTGTGTCACTTCCTCAATGAGGAGAAATCCACCTTCATTTAACATAGACAGCAATTTGCTGATGGCTTTTCTCAAGTTTGGCTGCTTTCGTAAAATGTTTGCTGCTATTATCAATGAAGATGACTCTAGGCTTTTAGAAAAATTCTTTGAGCTTGTGAGATCCCATTCCGCTTCTGAGATGTTGAACTTTTCATGATTTTCTTCCTCTGTTTTTAAATTATTTGACCTTGATGTAACTGAATACTCTACATTCAGCAAAGGGTGTGATGCCAACATGGGTACAACGTGCTTGAATACTTCACTTTTCTTTCCATCTACTTCCACGATCTTTAGTGTTCCAGGAACCATGTTCTCTATCACAATGTCCAGACAAGGTTTTAGGACACTTTGATGAGCGAGATTTGAGATCAGTAGATCTTGAGACAAAACATTTTCTGTCTCTGTATCACAGTTTAAGCCATTATTTGAAATTTCCCTGAGCTGTTTTAGAAGATACAAATCTGAACGATTCACAAACTGATGCAGAGGTTGTTTGCTGTAAGCAGACGAGCCACAGTATAATTTCAGTTCTTCCAATACATCTTTACAAACACTTTTGTCCTCTGACTTTGAGAGTTTTTCCAGACATTCCACAGTGATTCCATTACACACATTGACGTAGTCCTCCATTTCTTGAGGACAGTGTTTAGACTGTGACATGTATGGCACAAACGAGTATTGCTCCAGTACAGGTTGTCGGTGGTTGTGCCGCCTTGGAGCCACTGTGGCATGTAGGCCGTGGATCTTTACTCCACCAGCTGTACATCTGTCTGTGTATCCGTCTATCTCTACTCGGACAACTACAAGAACAAGGATATTTCAGGATTTAAAAAGATATCAAGTTGATTTATTTTGAAAATCTGTATTCTTTGACTTTTTGATTAATTCATGTATTGTATATTCTTTAATATGCGATATACTAAACTATATACTAGAAGATATTCAAGAATAGGATGGACATACACAGCAAACAATCAGCATACTATTAATACTATACTAGCAATATCCCTTTGGCAATCAAGTCGTGGAAGAGAATATAAAAGCCAAGCTAGATAACTCTTACCAGAATGTCCATTGTCTGTCTCATACACATATTGTAGATGTGAGACTGGATCTATAGTCAACGACTTTATCCTTGTAGGCAGGCGTAAACATTTCCCTTGGAGCCTAAGTACGGACATTTGTAACATTGTGTCGATAAACGTCACCCAGTTACCTTTCCACAACAATTCTCCACTCATCCCTGTCAAAAAGCATCACCATTTTACATTTAAATTCTTCAATAGGATTTCAAACCAATTCAAATTGGAATTACTTTCTTTTATAATTAATAACATTTTATCTCTCTAATATATAAGAATGATCATTCTCACCATCTATATCTGATGCATGTATCCCCCTAAAGTCAGAGACATAGTCGTATCCCCTCAGTCGAAGTTCCTTGTACACATCAGATGAAGTCAGTTTAAATGTTTTGTCTGGTGTGCTGGATGTGGCTTCCTCGTGATATGCTTGTTTTCCATTGGTTGATTGGATCTTACCACTCACCACCAGAGAACCACTCTCACAAATTTCAAACTCCCCGCTAGACTGCATGATGTTGACTTCAAATGTAACTTTACCTATTACAGAAACAAAATTTCAAAATAGATGTATAAAGTTTCTGTATCATATACATGTATTTCACATAGCTTGTAAATCTCGTGAGAAAAATTGTTTTTGAATTATTTCACCTTTTACATGTGCCTTTAAAAATTGTATTTATGAAAACTGACACTTGACTATTTTAAATGACTGTTACTGGAGTGATCTAGTATTCAAAATGCTCATTCTATGCTTACCATTTTCAGGCAGAATGGTGGCTTTGTGGATATCCACATCTTCAAACTGAACACACATATCTTCAGCAAATTTTCCAGTGTGAGAAGCAAGAGATTTCCATGCAAGCTCCAGGTAACCTGTAGCAGGGAATAAAACACGCCCATCTATACAGTGGCCAATCAGGTAACGGTTCTCAGATTCATGTGACATGTCTATTTCAAAAACAGATGTTGACTTGGTTCCAGAATCTGTAGCAAAGTCTTGATACGAGGGAACGTCCCAGGAGGTAGAATGGTCCCACAGAGACTGTATGAAGGGTGATATCATGGGTGTTCCCCTGGGTACGGGGTACTTGACAGCAGGGTATAACCCAAGGGGATTCAGGCTCAGTCCATTCATGTAGCACCTAAAATAAGTAAGAAGTCTTTGTCATCAGATAGAATAGGATTTATGAAAATCTATCTTCAAAATTTACAATTGTTGTTTGAATTTGGAGTAATTTTGAAAACTATAAAGTATATTATGAAAACTTAGTATTGAGAACTATATTTTTAGGCATTTTGTTTTCTGGTGAATTCTGCTTCTTAAAATAAGTCTTTTATTCAAATCAATATGCTTAGCACAAACTCACTTTCCAAGAGCAGACATGAAATTCTCTACATTATTGGCATGCCCTCTCCTCATTAATCCCACAATGCAACATTCTGTACTCAATGATCTTTTCAAAATTGCTTGTAGAAGTGCATGTGGAGCTATTTCTATAACGATGGCGCTTTCTGGTATGTGCTGCAGTCCCTCCTGGAACAGGACTGGACTAACAAGGTTGTTGACATGGTAATCGGCAGAGGACTGGGACGCTAACTCACTACTCCAGTTATGTTCTGGTATAGATGTACTTATCCAGCGACTTGACCTTGGCTTGGGCTTAATAACCTGTAAGATGTAGCAGGTATTAGTTTGTACTCTCTTTATTTGTTATCTACAAAGCAAGACATGCAAAACTTAATATAAAAGGAAATGACACGATCCAAATGCTCCTCAGCTTTAATTAATTCAAAGTTTACATTTCACACACTTAGGCGTCATTACACTTTTTCTACATCGTTTGTCTTTGTAACATACATATATCCATGATTAAAAGGTGGTTTAGTGGATATGAAGAAATTTTACCTTAATATATTTATTTCATAAAGAAATATGAATTCATAGTTCAATGTAAAAATATTCACACTATCCTTTATGTATTAAGCTTACTTTCTTTAGAGCGGTTTTGAGAGCTGGTGCAATTTTTGCCATGTAATAAGAGTGGAAGGCGACACCAGCACTATTGACTTCCTTGGCAAAAACTCCTCTACCTTTCAGCTGTGTTACGAAGTCAGACACAGCATCCTTGGGGCCTGAGATGGTGACTGTATCTACAGAGTTATGACAGGCTGGTACCACACCTGGGGGGCACTGATCCTTGGCCTCAGCCCATGTCAATCCTAGAGTAATTGTATTTTGGAATTATGGTATGTCCACATGGTAGTAAACTTGTCATATTAAGTGATTAATTGCAATAAACTTTGGTCCTATGATATAGTTTTATTTTTATGTAGCCTGTTATGCATGGGTAACATAAAGGGATAATTCTATCTGATTTCTAACTGTCCATCTGTCTGTCAGATGAATGGTTTTGACTTACTTACAGTATATATATATACAGTATATTTCCACCAAACATGCAGAGATAGTTAAGCATGACGAGACACAACAGACCATGAGGGTCAAGGTCACCCTTGAGGCGAAGGTTAATTTAGGGTCCAACATGTGACAGCAACATACCCATTCTTAACAGTCTAGTTTCATATTATCGCAATAAGATTTATTTTAAATTATTCTTGTTTTGACCCTCACTTGAAAGATGACCTGATTTGCAAATTTTAACAAGATCAGCTTAAACCCACAGACTGAGAAAGGACCAAAGATAAATTTACTATGAATTTAGAAATACTATGATAATTAACAATTATTGCCTTAAACATTTATTGCCCAGTTTGGACCAATGACAACGTGATTTTTCTGGGTTTAACAAATCTTCATGTCTCCCTCCCAACTGGGCAATAAATTGTTTATTATACCAAAAGCTGAAAAAATAGTAAGGCCATTCTGCCTCCAGAACCTGCACTAATTATCGTCTCTCGACAGTCACAGTTACAAGAGAGGCTACTCTTACTCAACATAAAGTATGGGGTTTCGAGGGGGGACATGATGTCTAGAAGGAGATGTGAAGATTTGTTTCCGGCCCATGTGACTTCTCTGGACTAATTATCTTTCTTTACTCATTGTATCTATTATATGAGGTACAGTGATATGTAGTATTCAATTTGATTGAATGTTAAAACTTACTAACAGCTGCCATACCCCCTGGAGGGAGATTTGACTCCTGCATACACTTCCCACTCCAGTAAGCAGCTAGTACTGTCTCCTCAGCCGTCAGGGATCCATCGGCATAACCACACCCCACCCCCCCCCCCCTCCCCCCAACCAAGTGTCCCACGATCACATCTGGCTGTATACCCAACACAACACTTACCTACAGCTGCCATGCCCCCTGGAGGGAGATTTGACTCCTGGATACACTTCCCACTCCAGTAAGCAGCTAGTACTGTCTCCTCAGCCTTCAGGGATCCATCGGCATAACCACACCCTAACCCCCCCCTCCCCCCAACCAAGTGTCCCACGATCACATCTGGCTGTATACCCAACACAACACTTACCTACAGCTGCCATGCCCCCTAGAGGGAGATTTGACTCCTGGATACACTTCCCACTCCAGTAAGCAGCTAGTACTGTCTCCTCAGCCGTCAGGGATCCATCGGCATAACCACACCCTTACTCCCCCAAGGAGTGTTCCACAATCCCATCTGGCTGTATACCCCAAACAACACTTACCTACAGCTGCCATGCCCCATGGAGGGAGATTTGACTCCTGGATACACCTCCCTCTCCAGTAAGCAGCTAGTACTGTCTCCTCAGCTGTCAGGGATCCATCAGCATAACCACACCCTAACCCCCCCCCCCCCCCAACCAAGTGTCCCACAGTCACATCTGGCTGTATACCCCAAACAACACTTACCTATAGCTGCCATGCCCCCTGGAGGGAGATTTGACTCCTGGATACACCTCCCTCTCCAGTAAGCAGCTAGTACTGTCTCCTCAGCTGTCAAGGATCCATCAGCATAACCACACCCTAACTCCCCCACTGAGTGTCCCACAATCCCATCTGGCTGTATTCCCATGGCAACCAATAAATCTACCAATGCCACCTAAAAATTGAAATTATTAGTTTCAAAATATAGAAAAACAAAAACAAAGCAATTTTTTTAAGAATATGATTTATGCCTTCTATTATTACTGGCCAGATTGCGAAGCAAAATCCAGTCTTTAAATGGCAAAATCTGTTCATTAGCACATCTATACATTTTGCATGTACTAATGCGTTTAAGTGGGGTTTTTTTAAGAAAACTGTATGGAGCAGCAATGTAAAATTTACGTGATGAGAAGAACCAAATGCAGCAACAAGTTTTGAACTTGACCTTTGACCTTGAGATAGAAAATTCAGAATTTGTGTTTTAGCCACAAGGGAGAAACCTATGAGGATAATTGACAAGTATTGACCATATTAAGACCTTTCACTTGAGACCTTGATTTTTTATCTAGTGACCTCGACCTACTTTTCAAAAACAACACTGGTAACCTTAATCATTTGTTTTGAACATTAAGGGGCAGGGATTTTGTATTTCCCGCTCAAATAACTTGTGATAAAACCTTTCATTTGTGACCTAGTGACCTTGACCTTGAAGTTTACTCTAGTTTAATCTACTCTCCAAAAACATAAATTTTGGTTATATCTTTTGAACTGTAATGGATAGAGCTTCCAAATTTCACTAATAGATTCCTTATGACAAGACCTTTTCATGAAACCTCGACTTTTGACCTATTGGCCTTGACCTTGATTAAAGTTTGGTATACTTTTCAGAAACTGTGAACTTTAGTGGCATAAGTGGTATTGCTTTCATATATTACATGAAGATTCTTTATAACAAGATTTGCATGTAAGTTGCGACCTTGACCTTGAAACTTTCATTTGAGACTGTAACTTGACCTTAAAATTGGCTATATCTCTTGCATTATAAGGGGAGTAGTTTTAATTTTTCACTGGTAGATAACAATTTTAAAGTATATATCAACTAAAACTGGCGCTTTGCAATCTGACCATACTGCCTTTACTGGTTTAGGGTTATTTTTGAATAGGTTAGTCATTAGCATTCACAACACTTTGTCACTTTCTGTATAAAAATTTTGAATTGCAACTACAAAAAACCAGTAAGAGTTAGAATCCAATGGTGGTGCCTTCTAGACAAACACATTCATTGTAATTATAATACATACCTGAATTGCTGCTATTCCAACAAATGCATTTATAGTATTCTCAAATTCCGATTGGTTGTCTGACAGTAGCAGGTCCATGACACTGATCTCGTACGGCTTTAGAACAGCATCAGATCTTGTTATAGATTCTCTGAACACATTAAGTTCCAACATGGCTTTTCCCATACCATTCCACTGTGTTCCCATCCCAGCAAACACATACCACACTGGTCTCCTATCTGAGGGACATTGCTACAAGATCAAATCTTCATATTTTATCTACAGTAAACTTCGTATATAACGAAGCCCAGGGGACCATTGGTCCAAATTCGTTATAGCCATATTTCGTAACATGCATTTTGATGCTAAATATGTTTCCTTGGTACCAGTATTCAATAGCTGTGTTGTGATTTATTAAGTAAGCATTCTTTACAATTGACATGCCGATTGAGTATTAAATGATTGGCAATCATTTCCTCATGTGTATACAACATGTCTCCTAACAGGTAATTAGCGCGGGGACAACAGACGGGGAGAGCAAATTATTTGATAATACGTAATTATCTGTCCGCCAGATGTGTTAATTGGGAATACCTGGAGGGCATTTCCTGGAGGTGAAAATAGTGAAGATATTATGACCACGGGACCACAAGATGGCTTCGTAAAAGCCGATAATTCGTTACAGGCGTACAAAAATCAATGGAGGGTAATAGGACTTCTGCAGGGACTTTCTTTTTACTTTGTTACAAGCAGAATTTTGCTATAAACGTGTTCAATATAGGTGAAGTTTACTGTATATGATCATGAAGTTTTCACTTTTTGTCTGTGTGAAGTTTTCACATTTTCACAATATAAGTTCCTGCATAGAAATGAGGATAAACTCCTATAATTTATAAAAAAAAATGTACAGATTATTATAGTGAAGACTCTCTTATCAAAAAGTCCCTTCAAATGTGCAGTAGAGTCTTAAAGGTTTTATTTTGCAGTTACATTTAGCATTACATTAAGTTTAGGTTAATGTTTGACATTGTATACCTGGACATGATATTCTTTGTTGGTTCCATTTAGTATAGTGTACCCTCTGTACCCAAAGCTAGATCCTGGCATCTTAGCTGATTCATTCATCAAAGCATGGAAATGAACATTGTCACTGTGCTTGTGTACAGAGCTCAGTACTTGTACCAATCTGTCTTTATCTCGTCCTGGATAGACAAACAATCTTCTAGACTTGGATGCTGGATGTAATGTAGCATCTTCTTTGTTCCTTTCAGCCTTTAGTACAGCATGTACATTGGATCCCCCAAAACCAAAGGAATTGATACCCACAATGCTCCCTAATAATGGTGTCCTCGCTGTGACGACTTGCAGACGACCATCAGTGAGACCAGGTATGTCAGGGTTTGGAGTGTTATAATGAAGGTTGGCTGGTACATAACCATCCTCCATACTGATTATCACTTTGGCTACAGCTGACAGTCCTAAAAAAAAATGTTCAATTGCATTTATTAAGCAATTTACATTTTGCTTTGTACATATATCACTACTGTACATTGAAAAAAATTATTTAAAAGTTAAAAGTATTCAGCAGTGACATTTAATTTATTTGGAATCAAATAATCAGAACAAAATGATAACTAGGAGATACTTTTTCTTCCCCAAATGAAACATGCTAGATATAAAGATATACAGCTAACATATATACACCAACCTGAGGCAGGTTCAGAGTGTCCCATGTTAGATTTTGTGGATCCAATGAGTAGTGGGCATTGTCTCCCCTTACAAAATACATCAGCTATAGTGTTAACCTCCTGAGGGTCACCTGCCTTAGTCCCTGTACCATGGGCCTCTACATACGCCACTGTAGCGGGATCTATACATGCCTCACTGTATACTTCCTGTAATAATCTCTTCTGGATTTGTCCAGATGGAAATGTAATTCCTGAAAAAGGATTCATTGGTTCAAATTTAAATTCTTTCATGGATTTTGTTTAGAATCAAGGGACTTTTTTTGTTCAAAAATATAACTTGAGTCATTCTTCTTGTATCAGTCAATCTGAACAAATGCCTATTGTCTATGCGTTGTCCTTATACATGTACCTTGTTCTTTATTCCCATCTGAGTTTGTTTTAGAGTGTATCACAGTAGAGTAAATCCTTCTTGCTGCGGACTTTTTCTGTAGTAATATGGCAATAACTCCTTCACTTCTACAGTAACCATTACCTGAAGAATTATAAAATACAACATTCCATCATGCTCTATGAAGATATGTGATCAGTTAGATAGTTCTTCCCATTATATAGAACCATTATATAGGCCTCCATATCTATGCAGACTTGTACTGTAACTCTCATACAAGTGAACAAGAAACAAGCAAAATAGGAATGATTATATCTCATGTGCAGCATAAGAGAGAAACACAGATTCAAAGGTCAAGGTCAAATGCTTACTACTGTGCTACCCCTAAAAAAATGTACTTTTTTTGTAACACAATGTGCACTTATGAAGACCAGGTCACCCTAAAATCTATCGTCAGTTGGCATAACTAAGGTTATATTTGTAAAATTGTAAATATTGCAAAGTCAAAAATATGTATACCAGCATCTGTTGAAAGGTACAAGACATAATGTTCTCTTATCATTGCTTAAAGGTATGAATTTTTTATCAATAAAATATGAATACGAATATTTGTTCAATAAGAGATCGGAAATAACGTAGCTATGCATTAGATAGTAGGACAAGTTATACATTTGTATATGGTTCCCTATATCGCCAACCTGAAACGAAAGGGCACCTGTCTTAAGCAGCCATGTTTGGTTTATCCCAATGTGGACCGTCTATCAATGGTTTTACTGTATATAAACCTTAATTTAAACTAATCTGAGTCTTTAAAATGTTTCATATTGTGAAAGACATGTACTTTCAGTATTTCCTTTTCTCACCTTCAGCATCAAATGACCTACACCTTCCCTCTGATGACAGCATACCAAGTTTCAAGAATTGCAGCGCAGTAGTTGGCTTTAGACATAGACTACATCCACTGACCACTGCAGCATCACAGTGTCCTTGTCTTATACTGTGCAGGGCCTGATCCAGGGCCAGAAGGCTGGAGGAACAGGCAGTATCCAGGGTGAAACTAGGACCTGGAACAATACAATAATGTATAATACATATCATAGACTACATCTACTGACCACAGTATCCAGGGTGAAACTAGGACCTGGGACAACAAAACAATGTATGAGGTAAGTTTGTTACCAAAATCTGTTAGTTTCTTTCTGTATTGTTAGTATAATTTTATGATTTTAAAAATAACACTTCTTAGAGTGTTAGGACTACTTATTAGGACTCAATTCGTACTGGATGTCATTAAACATAATGAAATGACTATCATAGTACATACATATTATATAGGTCACAAGTAAATTTGTTCAGTCTTGATTTTTCACTTGTAATTCTTGAGACAATGTCTTTCTACAGATAATGAAAATTTTGACACAGAGACCTTGACCTAGATGTTTTACCTACTTTTCACAAAAATTAAAGATTGAACATAAGTAGTGATTGGTATGTGAAGTTTAATAGAGCATATGCAATGTTCTTATGTTACCTTTGAAATCAAAGAAGTATGAGAGTCTGTTAGCAAACATAGATCTTGTACACCCAGTCATACTATAGCCTGCTGTAGTGAGGGGATCTGTGGACCATGCTTCATGGGATTCTGAGGCACTGGCACCAACAAAAACTCCCGTTCTTGATCCACGTAGAGTATCTGGATTAACTCCTAAAAATTATACAAATGTACATCATTATATAACATTGAAAGTTGTGAAAACTAACTTCATACTTAGATTTGCAAGTCAAATCTTATTAGGTCATGATGAACTTCTGCAGACCTAATGTTATACCCCTGGAATCAGTAGAATTTACCTTAACAGTGCCTGAAAAGGTAAGAAGGAGTTCCATCCGTGCAATACTGACTGAGCGGAATCTAAGATTCGCCATTCTCTGAATCTATAGTTCTAATCTGTCTAAATACAATATATACTAGTGTACCGGTACCCACCTGAATCTACGATAGCCTCGTGTACGACTTCTAACATCAGTCTTAGCTGGGGGTCCATGGTGTTGGCTTGCTTGGGATGAACTCCAAAGTAAGAGGCATCAAAGTGACTTAGATCTTTTAGTTTACCACTACGCCTTGGCAGCCCGTAAATTCCTGAAAGAAGAATATCATAATTAAGATCTAAAGAACTCTATCGAATTTCTGAAATAGAAGTAGAAGCAGAGCAGGACTTCAGATTCAACACAAATTCCCCCCTCCCCTTTTTTTAGCCCAGTTGCACAACTCGGCACTTAGTTAATTTGATTTAAGATGGGCCTGTGGGTGGGCGTCAACAATTGGTTGCTGGACGATAACTCCAATATGTATTTTAGTGTTATTCTAATGAAACTTTATATGCTTACTCAACATGAGTCAAGGATGCCCCTACAGATTTGGGGGTTTAAAGGTCAAGGTCATAGTAATTTGATTATTGAAATGATTTCCAGATCATACTAGTAATTGAGAGCGTACCAGGGTCATAAGATTTTGATAACTGAAAATGGTTTACCCTATTGATTTTTAGGTCAAAAGGTCAAAGACCATGTAAAGTCATAGGACTTTAAGGGATGAAAATGGTTTTCAGATCATAACAGAATATCTTGGTACAGACAGGGGAGTCTAATCTGCATTAAAATAGTGTAGCAAAATATTATTCACTCTCGGTTGCAATTTGGCAGGAAGGGAAGATGACTTATAGAATTCCATTTTACAGACAATGTTTCACTTGATCAGTCGAACACTCCCCTGCTCAGCACCAATTATCTTTAAAGTTTTGCAACTCGGCAATCAAATTGATATAATTCGGGGTTAACATTGGAAGCACTTTGGAGGCTGTAAGAAAGTTTATATCTGGAATAGAAAATAAAAAAATCTAAATATCTGGGCTGACCTTGAACCCCCCTCCACCCATCTACGCCCTATCTCAGAGATGTTGTAAACTTTTGAGGCATGCCAGTCATTTTGAAAATGATGCCAGTCCGAATGAAATATTTGTCCGTCAAATCCTTCGGGCTGGCATTTTTCAGCATCACTGCTATCTTCAAGTTGTCATTATGCAATTTGCAAAAAAAGCAGCAAGTTTTAACTTTCAGTAACCCCCCCTCCCCTCAATGAAACACACACACGATACCATGTTGCCAACTGTTATTATTGTATCAAGTTTGAGGCATTAGATGTTTAAGGTATTATAAGATCTATAATGAGGGATATTTGGTTCACCTATTCATTGAGCTTGGAATTCTAAGCTGATGACATAGTTATAATATAAAAATTTATTGAAAATTTTTCACCACAGCGTTTTTGAAAAAGTTAGATCGTATAAGAGTTATCAGCCCTCAGAATTTACTTTGAAGTCTATGGAAAAACTAATGTTTCAGCCAAATTTTTCAAGAAAATGATGGGGGCTCAAATATGGATGGATGAAAAAAATTCTTAAAAAAAGAATATTCATCAAATTTTGCTGAAAAATCTCAAGTTCACCGTTTAGATATTTCGCAGTTAATTTTTAAAGTATTCTCTATAAAGGGGAGATAACTCCTAAAAATGACCCTATTCAAAGAAATCCTTTTTCCAATACCTACCAACATAGTATTAGAGCAAAAAGTTTGTGGAACATCCAAGGCGATAGAGAAATATGAAATAATTTAAACACATGATTTCAATATTTTGGACATGATTTCGTTCATTATACATCTTATACCTGAAATTTAAAAAAAGAGTGTCCTTCTGCACAGTTCAAAATACGGTAAGAAGAACGGTTACATATATGTCTAATTCTGCTCAGGGCACGTATGAAAACTTTGATTTTTACATATATGACTAGTGGAATAATATGAGAAAGTACGCCAATATTAGTGTAGTAAGATCATACCAGCCGGCCATCTCCTGTCATCCTCTGTTACCATATCATCCCCCTCCATTAGATGCTGTCTGAACTCCTCCATGTTGTCGCTTTCCGGTAACCTACACGATATCCCACTTATCACCACATCCTCTGGCTCCCTTGGGTCTACAACCTCGCCCTGGTTATCCCCCTGGGTTGTGACGCTACCCTCGGGCAGCCCCATCTCCTCCGGAAAGGGCAGAGGGTCGTCAAAAATATGGGCAGGCATTGCCTACAATAAAGTTAAAAAACACTGATCAATAAACTTGATAAAAAAAGAAGATAGAAATGTTCATTTACTCTTCCTCAAAATAGCATAAATAATATAAGCGCTTCACGGCTTCACCACGGCGAAAATGCGTCAAAAAGGGGTCTCTCGTAAAGCAGACGTTGTTAGCGTTGAGTCCGAGCTTTAGAACGAGCTACAGACGTAGCAAGACGCGAGAAGAAATCTGAACGCCGTTGGACGCGGGAACAAATTTTGAGCTGCTCAAAATTCTATTCCGCGGACAACCACGGACAGCACACGTGGTGAAGACATGCAGCGCACTTGAAACATACGCGATGATCCGTGTTCCGGAAAATTTAGCGGTCTGTCAACGTCTGAGCACGGCCATATGACGAGAGCTCCGCGTTGACATCACGGGTAAAATCGTGTGTTCTTATCACGAACGATTTGGTTGGACGTGGTAAGTACGTGTTTCAGTGGTGGAACAGCTACCGACGGTCATATCCCGTAACATGGTAATATAGAGCTTAATCAGGGCAAAAATTACCACGTACGACCAAGTCCAGCAGGTTTTTGAACGTGATCTAGACGTGAAGTGCAGCATGACCGGGGTTTAAACTAAAACAAAAATGTCTTATCTTATGAAGAAATAACGTAACAACCCCCCCCCCCCCCCCCCCCTAGTATTTTCTTAAGTTTCTATGCATTTTTCCTGGGCACTCAGTTCTTTATTATTTCAATTAGAAAAATAATAGATGCATGTATAATATATCTTTTTTTTATTTCTTAATATTTTTGAATAAAAAAAAACAAATAACATATAAAAATTCTATTGAATAACAGAAATCCCCCCATTAAAATGTTTTTTAAAAAAATAACTTACCTAGCAATGTTAGTTGATGAAAAAAATATTTTCGATAACTCCAGTTCAATATTTTATTTTGGAAATTTAGTTGAATCGCTCCCTTTTCGTATATATTGATGATCGCGCCTGAGACGTGGCCCCATTTCCCGCCAGCCAATCAGCGCGGACGTAGTAAAATTCTTCGGTTGACTAGGTACAGTGGGGCGATACTGGTATGATGTTTTCCTTTTTTCACGGAATCTGACGTCAAAGTGTCTATTTATTACGAAGGGAAACAATACTCTTGTAATAAAAGAAAACCCGCTTTGACAACCGCTGTATACATGTGCGGATCTAGGATTTTTTCCAATTGGGGGAAAAAACTTGGTGGTGGGGAGGGGAGTCCAGCCCCGCTAGAGGAATCAATCCTAGTCATCTGATTTTGATGAAAATTAAGGAAAATCATGTGCAGAATTTTCAAGTTGAGCCCAGACCAACCCTGTTAGAGAGGGGTGTATATATATTTTTTTTTATACGTAAAAATTGGAAAAACAAACATTTTTCAGTAAAGATTACAAGGGAGAGCGGCCTAGCGGGATCTTGACTCATTCGATCCCTCTATATCCACACATGAAAATGGGGAAATACTCGTTATAGACATTTAAAGGGCCAAAGATTTACCCTTCAACCACCCGAACCCCACACACATATCACCTGTATAGAATAGATTCACGTTTCAACGGTTTGACCAACGTGTTGAAGGATATATAAAAATCATTTTTTTAAATCGTACATATTTAATTTACAATTTATATACATGTAATAATGAAGCTTCTTTAAGTATTTATAACGGAATAACGGACTGTTCATAACTAAAAAGTACCATCTCTTCAAGCAAGATGGGACCGTTTCTTCAAGCAAGGTGTGGGAGAGGGAGGGTAGGGTTATACACCGCGTGTATAACTGGAATAATGCACATAAGAGTTATCTTTCTTTCACTTTTAAAATCAACATTGGCAAATTGGCAATGGTCGGATGGTGAAGTCCGTCTGTTTGTCCACCTGTCCGTAAATATTTCAACATTTTAAATTTATCTCTTGTGGAGAAAACTGGATAGGCAACTTGAAACTTTACATGATGATAGGCCATGTTGAGACGAATCAAACACAGCAGCAATGATTTTTAGCTCTACTGGCCAAAGACCAGTCGAGCTTATGTGATCGCCCTGTGTCCGTCGTCCGTCTGTCCGTTAAACATTTCTTATGGGTTCAAGTCCTGCAGGAAAGTTAATTCTTTTTGCAACATGATGGATCTATGGTCTAGTTGTGCACCTGATATTTTGTTTGAGCCCCTGACCCCCAGAAAATGGGTGTGGTAATCTTGTGGTCACAATTTCTAAGAAAGTGTTAATGATAGGAAGTTAATTCTTTTTGCATCATGATGGGTCTATGGTCTAGTTGTGCATCTGGTATTTTATTTGAGCCCCGACCCCCAGTGTCTTAGAAAATGGGCGTGACCATTTTTCCTATACTTGTGGTCACCATTTCTAAGAAAGTATTAATGATAGAAAGTTAATTCTTTTTGCATCATGATGGATCTATGGTCTAGTTGTGCACCTGGTATTTTGTTTGAGCCCCTGATCCCCGGGGTCTTAGGAAATGGGTGTGGTCATTTTATTATTCATATATAACTCTGTAACCTTGTGGTCACCATTTCTCAGAAAGTATAAACGACGGAGAGATAATTCTTTTTGCATCATGATGGGTCTATTGTCTAGTTGTGCACCTGATATTTTGTTTGAGCCCCTGACCCCAGGGTTTTAGATATTGGGCTTGGTAATTTCTCCTATTTTGTAATCACAATTTCTAAGAAAGTATAAGTAATAAAAAGTTCTTTTTTTTTTGCAACTACATTTATCAAAGGTATATGATCTAGACGTGCACCTGATATTTTGTTTGAGCTCCTGACCCCCATGGTCTTAGAAATTGGGTGTGGTCATTTTCTCCTATAAAAATCTCTATGTTCTAGTTACGTACCTGTTATTAGTCCCCTACCGGCTCACCAGAGTGGACTTACAGTTCTACCCCGTTTGTCTGTCCGTCCTATTAAAGATTGCGGAGGCAAATAGTTTTTGGCCTGTCCGTCTGTTTGTCCGAAAAACTTTAACATTCGACATAACTTTTGAATGGTAAGTGATAGGACTTTCATATTTCACATGTGTATTCCTTGTGACAAGACCTTTCCATTAATACCAAAATTTTGACCTCTTGGCCTTGACCTGTGACCTACTTTCCAAAAACTTTAACATTGGGCATACATTTTGAATGGTAAGTGATAGGACATTGATATTTCACATGTGTATTCCTTGTGACAAGATTTTTAAATTGGTACCAACATTTTTAAGCCCAATGACCTTGACCTTAACCTTTCACACACTTACAGCAAATGGTGTTTATACTAACAAAGATGCCACTGGCGGCATTTGTGTTTCACAAACACATGCTTTATTTTCGCTGTTATTGCATATATTGAATTCTTTTTTTGGTATGTGAGTATATCTCAATGTGATACAGATCAAGTTTGAGTTAGGTTCCGATTGACCTATTTTTACAAGAGTAATGGCCCTTGGACTTAACAAAATTCAAAAAATAACATAATTGAATTTCTCAGTTTTCCGCACTTTTCTTCCATAGTATTGCAGATATTGAAATCTTCACTGTAGCGAATCGCGTGATATGCAAATAATCTCTAGCACGGGAATCCCCTTCGATTAAACAAGGTAAATGCTGTCTGAATCTACTTTATATGAAACTATTTAGGCCTATCATATGAGGATCATTAACATTGATATGATGTCAACCTTTTCTGATCAAGAATAGAGGTTTATTTAGAGAACACTTCAACTGAAAATTTTCTTTTTTAGCTCACCTGAGCCATAGGCTCAAAGTGAGCTATTGTTATAGCGTGGCGTCCGTCGTCCGTCGTCCGTCGTCGTCCGTCGTAAACTTTTCACATTTTCAACTTCTTCTTCAGAACGGCTGAAGGGATTTTGATGAAACTTGGTAGGTATGAAGTACTAATGGTCCCCTACAAGTGTTGTTGTTTTTCGTCCGGATCTGTCAACAGGTGGCGCCACCACAGCCAAAAGTAGGTCACGGGGGATACCCTCCTTTGACAAACTTCTTCTTCAGAACCGAAGCATGTATCGACAAACCGAAAGCATCAGGATGATCTAGAGAGATGTCTTAAGAAGTGTTGTTAATTTTGGTTCCACTTCGAAGTCAAATTTTTGACGCGTTTTTGACGTCTTTTCGGACTTTGTCAGAAATGCACATTTTTGCACTATTTCTTTAAATAACTCAATAAGTGTATGATTTTACACACTCATTTACTACATATTTATCATATTTAACTTACTTAATGCTTTGATATGTATTTTATGCTTAAAATTTATTTTTTTTGATTTTTTATGAATTTTTTTCTTATGTAAACAGGAAGGGGGGGGGGTTGATTTTCATACATTTTCTGCTGTTTTTCTATAACCACTCTTCAGATTGTCATGACAATTTGTAGGTATGAGGTACTCATGCATGGTACCCTACAAGTGAAAGAATTTTTTCAAGATATCCACTTTTGGATTTTTAAGGAATATTTTTTAAGATTGTACATAGGTATAATGTATGTTTTCCATGCCAAATGGACCCATGGGGAGTAGCTTCAAACCCCGGCGGGACCCCAACAATTTTTTTTCCCTTTTTCAGTTTTTTTTTCTCTTTTTATTTTTATATTTATAGCTAGAAATGAAACTGTGAAAGAATTTTGTCAAAATATCAACTTTTAGATTTTTAATGATTTTTGAAATAAGACAAGCTATAGCTAGTTTGGCTTTGTGTACTTATTTTCATACTTCGAATTAACTTGGCCACATACGCTATCAAATATACTCTGAATTTATTTTTAAGATGTTGACTTTTTGTGTCGCCTGCGAAGCACAGCGACACTTAGGGATCACTTTGTCCGTTGTTCGTCTGTCCGTCCATCCGTCCCTCCGTCTGTCCGTCTGTCTGTCAAATTTGGGTGTCACACCCCATAACTTTTGATTGGTTAGTGATAGGGCTTTGATATTTCACATGTGTATTCCTTGTGACAAGACCTTTATACACATATCATAAATTTTTGACCTTGTGACCTTGACCTAGATATTTGACCTACTTTTCTAAAAATCTAATATTGGCTATATCTCTTGATTGATTAGTGATAGGGCTTTGATATTTCACATGTGTATTCCTTGTGATTAGACCTTTCTACACATATAATGTTTGACCTTGTGACCTTGATCTAGATATTTGACCTACTTTTCTAAAAATCTAACATTGGCTTTATCTCTTGATTGGCAAGTGATAGGGCTTTGATATTTCACATGTGTAATCTTTGTGATAAGACCTTTCTACGCAAACCATATTTTTTGACCTCGTGACCTTGACCTAGATATTTGACCTACTTTTCAAAAAATCTAAGATTGGCTATATCTTTTGATTGGTAAGTGATAGGGCTTTGATATTTCACATGTGTATTTCTTGTGACAAGCCCTTTTTTCACATACTATATTTTTTAACCTTATGACCTTGACCTAGATATTTGACCTACTTTAAAAAAAAAACCAAGATTGGCTATATCTATTGATTGGCAAGTGATAGGGCTTTGATATTTCTCTTGTGTATTCCTTTTGACAATACCTTTCTACACATACCATAATTTTGACCTCATGACCTTGACCTAGATATTTGACCTACTTTTCAAAAAATTTAAGATTTGCTATATCTTTTGATTGGTAAGTGATAGAGCTTTGATATTTCATATGTGTATTCCTTCTTGTGACAAGGCCTTTCTACACATATCATAACTTTTGACCTCATGACCTTGACCTAGATATTTGACCTACTTTTCAAAAAATCTTAGATTGGCTATTTCTTTTGATTGCTGAGTGATAGGCTTTGATATTTCATATGTGCATTCCATGTGACAAGACCTTTCTTCACATACCATCATTTTTTACCTCGTGCACTTGCCCTATATATTTGACCTACTTTTCAACAAATCTATGATTTGCTATATCTTTTGAGTGGTAAGTGATAGGGCTTTGATCTTTCACATTTGTATTCCTTATGAAAAGACCTTTCTAAACATTCCATAATTTTTAACCTAGTGACCTTGCCCTTGATGTTTGACCTAATTTCAATAAAAAAAAATCCGTTATGCAGGCGACACAAGCATTCCTTGGATTGCTTTTTTTTGCATACATGCATATTTCAGAACAATGTCCCTATTTAATGCTTATTTTCTCTGTCTTATTTCTGTATCTATTGTAAACATAGTCGCCATATATCTTCTGTTACAGATTTGATTGGTTCAATACCTCCTTGCCCCTTTAGTAGGGGTAACTACAGGAAATAAAAAGGTGCACACTAAAAATTTTGACTGACTTGAAATGCCCGGAAGTCTGTAAAATTGGTCTTTTTTGATTGCGAATCTTTGGCACGCATACAAATGTAAAGAAAAAGGGGGGGGGGGGTCATGCATGTCCTTTTTTCGCAAATTTCACTTTTTTTACAGGAACTCTGCGTCCTCATCGAAAATGTTCCGAATTTTGCATATTTTCAAACCTATCTGTAGATTGCATAAAAGACAAGATCAAGTTCGAAGTTAAATTTATCACGACTATTGATTCAATATGCTGAAAATACATTCCCAAGCGCCGCATTTCAGCATATTTACCGAAAATAATTTGTCCAAGTGGCTTCACTGGGTCATGAGGTTTGATACACCATACACTGCTGTTTGGAAAATAAATTGGCTCAATTTCTGCACAACTCACTTGAATTAATATTGTCCGCTAACAACTTGTCTGTGTTAATTGGATTAACACTATTTTGACTGTACGTTACATGTATTAAGATGAAATCAATACTATTCAAAAGCTCTCATTCATAGATTTCTGTATAATTTAATATGAATAAAGGCAAAACCGAAAAGTCTTTGTTTTTTATGCTTCCGGAATCAAAGATACGGGGGCATATAGTTTTTGGCCTGTCCGTCTGTCTGTTTGTCCGAAAAACTTTACATTGGGCATAACTTTTGAAAGGAAGGTGATAGAGCTTTCATATTTCACATGTGTATTCCTTGTGACAATACCTTTCCATTGATACCAAAATTTTTGACCTCGTGACCTTGACCTTTGACCTACTTTTCAAAAACTTTAACATTGGGCATAACTTTTGAATGGTTAGTGATAGGGCTTTCATATTGTAAATGTGTATTCTTTGTGACAAGATCTTTCTATTGATACCAACATAACTCTGACCCTGACCTCTCACATACTTAACAGAAAATGGTGTTTATACCAACAAAGATGCCACCGCGGGGCATTCGTGTTTCACAAACACAGGCTTTATTATTTTCTGGCATACTAGCTATTAATAATGAAAGGTTTGGTGTTCAATTTTAAATAAACTTAATTTATGAAATCATTTCATTGTTTTATTCTGTTTCTGTTGCACATTAATGTGGAATTTTACAAAATGATTTTATTTTTGATGTTGCATAATCGAACTATACTAGCTGGGCATATGACTTTGGATCGCATAATCCATCTTTTCAAATCAGTAAAAAAGTTGTTGTTTTGAAATGTGACTATTTTCTCTTGTTTGTACTTTTAAAGATTGTCTGGAAAAAAAACTTGTCTGCATCCGGCAAAAATCTTGTTAGAAAGGTTGTGGGCTAAAATCCTGGTACTGGCACTATCAGTATTCAATGTCAGTATGTCAATTAGAGCGTGCATGGGGATCAGGTGAGCGTTGTGCCCCCTGGGGCTCTTGTTTTCATGTTATGATACGGTTCACGTAAATAAATAATATTTTCTGTGTGTTCTCTAGATATACCTCTGTTCTTGACCAGGACAGATTACCGTTATATCATTAATAATGATGCTCGTATGATAGGCCTAAAATAAATTCATATAAGGTAGATTTAGATATGTTTACCTTGTTTAATCGAAGTGGATTCCCTTGCAAGAGATTATATGCATATCACGTGATTAGCTACAGTGATTTTAATATCATACAGATCAAATTCGAATTTAGTTTCGATTGACCCATTTTTACAGGAGTTATGGCCCATGGACTTCGCAAATTTCATGAAATCCTCAGTTTTCCAGACTTTTCTTGGTGGTTGTTGTAGATATTGAACTGATTTTGGTAAGTGGATACATTATAGTATGATACAGATTATGAAATTTTCTGTTTTCCAGACCTTTTCTAATACACATATTGTAAAACTTATTTCAATGTGGGCATTCATCTTTTGGTGTAAGTACAGGTCAAGGCAGAGATGAAGGACATGGATTGATGCCGGTAGGGGACTTATATTCATTTTTTTTTTTTTTTTTTTTTTGGGGGGTTTGAGCCCCTGATCCCAAGGTTAGTAGAAAAGGATGTTGGCATATTCTCATACATAAATATGTAATCTTTGGGTTACCATTTATCAGAAAGTATAAATGATAGAAAGTTAATTCTTTTTGCAACATGATGGGTCTATTGTCTTGTTGTGTACCTGATATTTTGTTTGAGATTCAAACCCTCAGGGTCTTAGTAAATGGGCGTGGTCATTTTCTCCTATATAACTTTGCAAATCTTGTGAACACCAATTCTCAGAATGCATAATTGTTAGAGTATAAATTCTTTTTGCATAATACATATGTAATGGGTACATGTATGTAGTTTGATTATTCACTTGATAATTCGTTTTAGCTCCTGACCCCCAGGGTCTTGGGAAATGGTTGTTGTCATTGTGTCGCCTGCGAAGCATAGCGACACTTAGGGATCACTTTGTCCGTTGTCCGTCTGTCAGTCTGTCCGTCTGTCTGTCTGTAACACTTTGGGTGTCACAGCCCATAACTTTTGATTGGTAAGTGATAGGGCTTTGATATTTCACATGTGTATTCCTTGTGACAAGACCTTCCTACACATACCATAATTTTTGACCTAGTGACCTTGACCTACATTTTTGACCTACTTTTCAAAAAAATTAAGAATGGATATATCCTTTAATTGGTAAGTGTTAGGACTTTGATATTTCACACGTGCAATCCTTGTGGCAAGGCCTTTCTACACATACCATAATTTTTTACCTTGTGACCTTGACCTAGATATTTGACCTACTTTTGAAAAAAAGATAAGATTCGCTATATCTTTTGATTGGTAAGTGATAGGGCTTTGATATTTCACATGTGTATTCCTTGTAACAACGCCTTTCTACACATACAATAATTTTTTACCTATTGACCTTGAGCTACATATTTGACCTACTTTTCAAAAAAAATTAAGAATGGATAAATCTTTTGATTGTTAAGTGTCAGGATTTTGATATTTCACATGTACAATCCTTGTGGCAAGGCCTTTCTACACATACCATAATTTTTGACCTTGTGACCTTGACCTAGATATTTGACCTACTTTTGAAAAAAAGATAAGATTCACTATATCTTTTGATTGGTAAGTGATAGGGCTTTGATATTTCAGATGTGTATTCCTTGTAACAACGCCTTTCTATACCTACCATAATTATTGACCTTGACCTACATATTTTACCTACTTTTAAAAAAAATTATGATTGTATATATCTTTTGATTGGTAAGTGATAGGGCTTTGGTATTTCACATGTGTATTCCTTGTGACAAGACCTTTCTACACAGACCATAATATTTGACCTTGTGACCTTGACCTAGCTATTTGACCTTCTTTTCTAAGAAATTAAGGTTGTATATATCTTTTAATTGGTAGGTGATAGGTCTTTAATATTTCTTATGATGAGACCTTTTTGTTACAAATATTTTCGTAGTGACCTTGACCTAGATGATTGACACTCTTTTCTGAAAATTTGAGAATGACCATATCTTTTGATTTAATTTGTAATTAAGAGGTCTGATATTTCAAATGAATTTCATTTGACAAAACTTTTCTACTGATACCAATAATTTTGATCCACTTTCTAGTATAACAATCAAACCGCTTCGCAGGCGACACATGCATTCCTTGGATTGCTATTTTTTTCTACTATATATCACTATGTAATCTTGTGAACGCCAATTCTCAGAAAGTAGAACTGATTAAGAGTTTTTTTGCATTATATTACATCTGGTAATGCTTGCGCATCCGATACATTTTTGAGTCCGCGGCCCTTGGGTCATAGAAAACGGTTGTGTCACTCGGATGAATTTAACAACCAACCAGGAGAGCTTCCGTCCTCGTCAGATACCTCTAGTATCTTGACCTGTAACCTTGAGACAGAAAATACAGAATTTGTGATTTAGCCAATAGAGAGAAAACTATGAGGAGTTGACAGATGAAGATGAACCATGATGAAAGAACCCTTCACTGACCTTTGAACTAGTGACCTTGATGTTTTACCTCCTTTTATAAAACGTAAACATTTAGTAAATTCCTTGAACCTTAAAAGTAAGGATCCGTTGTTATACTGACCTTTCATTTGAAACCTAGACTTCATTTGACATACAAAAACATTAACCTTCAATATACTAGTATCTTAAACCGTAATGAGGTACAGATTCCTTACGACAAGACATTTTAATGAAACCTTGACTTTTTACCTAGTAGCCTTGACCTTGAACTTTGGTATACAATGTACTTGACTGTATCTCTTGAATTGTTAGCAGTATGGCTCTCATTTCACACGAAGATATTCCTTATGACAAGACCTATCATTTGGGACAGCATCCATCACATTGAACTTTAACTACTGCAAATGGCTATACATCTCTTGATCTATAAGGGGAATGGCATTAGTATGCAATCGTAGATTCCCTTTAACAATACTTTGATAGACCTTGGACTCTGACCTTCTTTTACACAACTTTAAATTGTACTATATTTCTTGTATAATAGGGGACAAGGCTTTGATATTTTTTACATTTTGATTATGTGGGAAGAGACAATGAACTGTATAAGGACTTCACATGAAGATTCCTCACGACCAGAGTAATTTGCATTCGTTTGGCACCTTGGCATTTTATCTGGTAAGCTAGCTTCACCTTGTGCTTTACTCTATTCTTAAAAAACTGTAGCCTCGGTTTTATCTCTAGAACTGGTTAGGGCTTTGATATTTCACATGTAGATTCCGCATTACGAGAACTTTATTTGATTTCATGACATTTGAACTAGTCACCTTGACCTCGGACTTTGGTCTATTAAAAAGATTTACACGCATTTAATAGCGAATAAAAGTTGGTTTGTGATTTTCTATCGTTTCCAAAAATGACAGAAAATACATTTGTATTAAGAAGGGTGCCAGAATACTGTCATACCACCCATTGCGAGAAAAAGTCAAAATTAAAAGAATTCCGTCTCTATGGTCAAACGGCTACCTCCAAATTCTGAGCGCCATATAAGAATTGTATATTAGATGTAGATTCTGTATTTACATTTAAAATGTTGGTTTCTAAATAGTATCTTAAACATCCTTATACTTTTTCAAACAAATTGAATATATGAATTTCGGAACCCTTAGGTCAAGGTCACAGCTTCTCTCACTGATTGATGTTGCACCGAGAGTTAATTAATCTGGCATAAAAGAACATTCAGTTTCTGTAGTTTAAGTTGCCAATAAAAACAAAAAAAAATGAAATAAAAAGATGATAAACCAAAAACCAAAATTTTTGTTTTTGTTTGTTTGGTTTTTTTTTTTTCCAAATTAGATCTCGGCACGGAACCCCCCCCCCCCCCCCCTCTTTCTAAAATCGTCTAAGTAGGGCATTTTGGGGGCTCAAACGTCTATGTGTAGACCCAGGCAGTTTTGAGTCGAATTTAAGGAAAATTTTCGCTCGCCTGCCACCGCTCGCCACCAACTTGATTTCCACATCATTTACAGCCCATTGAATGTAATAAAACTCTAAAGCTAAAGGCATGACAATTTCATGCCGAATAGCCAGTGTTATATGAAGTGCTATTACCATTTCTACGTCTCAACTTCACTTTATACAATTTTTGATCGATCTTTTTCTGATATAGTTACTGAGAAAGTCAACATAACTTTAGGCAAAGGATGTGAGTTGTGGTGTGTAACCTCCCCTTTAAAAAAGTTTCCGTGGCTCGCCTCGCTCGCCAAACATGTAACTTCAGTAATAACGATTTTCTGTCAGGGAGAGGGGGGGGGGGGGGCAACAGGTCTTCACCCTGGACCCACTCGGCAGGGGTGCTAGGCAGCAAAGACTCTTTCCTTTTTTTTTATTTTCAACCCCCCCCCCCCCCAAGTCATATCCTGTATATACTATAGAGAGCACAAATGTAAGTGGGCAAATTAGTTCCGGTTGGCATGCGTGTCTTTGCAGATGAGCATTATAGGCCTAATTAAGTATTTTTTAATTTGAAAAATTTTCTGACGTTGCATTAGTCGGGGGATTAAACTGAAAATTAATCGTCGTCTCTCGTATTTTAAATTGTCGCAAGCTGTATACATTTCTAACTTTTATTGTATATGATGAGGAACTATTTTATGCAGCGGACTACAGGTAAGGGACCTTATTACCGTCTAGCGGTACTATATCTTTTGTTATTGTAATGAGTAAATCGTGTCGTAGTTTGTATCCATGCGCTCTATTTACACGAAACATGGCGACTTGGCGGTAGTGCGGTTGTTTCAATAAATGTCTGGATTTTTAATCAGGTGTTTTAAGTGATCTGGATTTTATATTTTACTGACTTTTATGAAAAATTAAGAAGAGGATATTTTACCCTGTAAGTATCTATATTTAAGGAAGTTTGATTACTTTTATAAAGCGTTTTCAGGCATCTACTTTTTTCCAGGTGAGTAAACAGTATACAGGTACACGCAGGTAAACAGTAAACTAGAACGTACGCCGGTCAAGTAAAAACCAGACAAGATCACTGCCTATTTTTCTTATATGTTGCTTTATGAATTCTTCAGTTGATCAAATGTGTTTTTAAAAATGCATTGAGATACATGAAATTTGGATAAACAAATTTAAAAAAGGGTGATTTGCCGAGGAAAAATCCTCTTAAATGGTTCAGTTTTAAGGCATTTTATATCAGAATACTATATGTTATTCCGATTTATTTTTTTTTTTTTTTTTAATACATGCACGATGTAAATTTTATATTTAAAAAAAAGTACCATGGACTATACATAGATTCCTAGGATGCTTTTTTATTATTCCAATTTATTATGAGTCATGCCAAATTGTCTTTGTCTTTCATCATGCCGCTATATCTATTATAATTACTTTGGAAAGATCCCATTAATACCTTTAGAAAATCGTATGTTTAATTTTCGTATTAAGCAAATTCTCTTTGATGATTAGCCAAGAGGCATGTGTCATGTAAAATAACCTAACAGATAATTACCAAAGATAGGTGTTTAAATATGATAAATCCTCCAGTTTTCGTAGGCGGCTTCCTTTGAGAGATTTTGTTACATATATTTTTATAATGTTTTCTTGATACGTTGAAATACTTTTTTGAGAAGAAAAGAGAAAGGTGCGTACATTTATATGGATTACTAATATATTAGATTGTCACGTGACAAATTGGATTTATTTTAACAGATCGCATCCGAATTTATTTATTTGTTTATTTAAATTTCTACACAATCGATTGTTTTAAAACAATTTATTGTTTACAGTTTGTTTTAATTTTATTGTTTATAGTTTATATTTAAAAATCAGAAAGAGAAATCAATTAGAGCTTCAGCATTTTACATTGATTCATGTACAAAAGATACATATAGTTTGGACTATTTACAACGCTCTTAAAAAGTAATAAAACCCAGAAAAATCATAAACGTCTCGCGATGAAGAGCTGTTTTCCAAATTTGCGTTTCTCACCTACTTGGTCTGAACAGAGAGACAATACTGAACATTTGACAGGGACTAACAAACAAACGTTAAGGGATTATTGTAAAGAACTAATCCCATATCTTTCATATAACCCACAAATCGTAAATATTAAGATGACTTTTCGGTAGTTAAGATTTCCATTAAGGGATATGCCAAGTGTTGACCGCTGGAGAATTTCAAACATTCTGGCCACTTGTCACACAATAGTTTCACACTTAGTTAGGTAGTATTGTGTCATACTGTGGGTAGTGGGGATCAAAGTTTACCTTTCCTTACCTTTCCTCTATACCTGACAGGTACACTTTAATTTTGACACCTCCTCACAGACACCTCTTGTTATTAAGTAAAAGGTCTCTAGTCGGTGAAGATAAAAAAGTATTAATTTCAATCCTGGTAGATGTCATTTCATTTGGCACGATAGGATGTTGGATCTAATATTACTATTGCATTTTACATTTACCTATTTAGATATAGAAATTCGGAAAGGAAGGGGTAGACTTTTTGTTTAGGAACAGATGTGGGGTTAATGGATTAATTTATCCTCCCCTTTTCTTTAAAAAAATTCGTGTTTACAGAAATAGTTGTTGCATATATGTAAATTGTCTGATTACTACTGTTATTTGTAGGAGTTATATCTGCTTTCCGTTGTATCTTGCGGGTGAGTTCCGCTGTGATCATTCTTTTTACGTAAAAGCAGCTGCCTGGACACAGAGTTCATGCCTTCATTTTCTTTATGTATGAATCTTAATACATGTGTGTTTTTACCCATATACTAGTATATTGAGCATCATAAAACCTGTTGGTCAGTGCAGTGATTTATGGTCAACATCACCAGAACAAACAACGTAAAGTGACCCTTATATTACGTATCATTTATAGACCTACATACGTATATCAAGTATGTCAAGGTTTGGGGGGGTTTACTACCTTTTACTATAGGTCGTGCAAAATTACAACTTCTGGCCAACTTCCAGTTTACATCAAAAGGTGTTTGTCCTGGGCTTTAAGCATATGTAATAACACTCCGAGTGGGTCCATTGTAGGTGAATGACATGAAATTATTATTCTCATTTATTTTAAAGATTTATCTAATAATGTAATAATGGAATGAAAGCGGATAGATATGTTAGCTGGTAACAGCTTTGTATTGTAATGATATTGTAGCAGTTTTGTTAGGAGATTACATGTACATATACATGCATGTAGACACCCGACGTCCGATTACCTTCCAAATTTGAATGGAATAGTATTTTCATCTTTGTTAAATGGGAAATTATACATCAAAGTTTTTGGTATACGCACCTTTCCAAGATTAAAGCCTTTTACAGGTATTAAATATTTCATACTTGATCCATCGCATATGTTATACTTATAAGGGCTTCTCGTTTTTCACAAGTGAAAGTTGGTTTGGGACCAGTTCTATAAAGACGTTCTCACGCCGGTAGGGCGTTTTATCTATTGTGATGATGCACACATTGTTTGTCAAGGTTTTGTAATCTTTTTGCAGTTCCTCAGACACATTCATTTTGTCAAATATCCCGCCTATAAATACAGAAACTCTTATGTCCTGAGTGGAATACATCATGTCAACGAGCATTTTTGAGATGACAAAAAGAAGCAATCCAGATGCACATTTCAAAGAATACATTGCATTATATGTTAAAACCTGAGGTGCAAATATTGAAATGAAACTGTATAACAGCATTACATCTTGATAGCTTTAAATAGATTTTGATTTGAAAACTTGCGAATGCAACGGTTTGGCACGCTGCAACATGCTTATGTTGCTGCTTGTTCAGTTTGGAAAATTTTAATTTGAAATGTCATAACACACTTCAGTACCAAGGTTGCCACTCGAGTCTGATTTATTCATGCACGTAAATGGATGTCAGAAACTCTCAGTGGTTCAAAAACTATTGGTGATTTTTCAGATTAAATGAATTGCAATTGGAAAATAAGTAAACTTTTGTTATAGATTTTAATTTGATTGCACACGAACCAATATCGAAAGGGGCTCGTGGATGTACATTTAAATGTATATATAGAATGAGAGGGAGAGGGACAGACAGAAAAGGCATAAAGATGTCGGTTAGGAAGTCGTTCGTGACTCATAAAATCTGTCCAGCTTTGTTCGGAGTACTAGAATGTACTTGATTCACCTGAACGTATGTAAAAGCCCAGGTAAAGATCAAGGTAAACAAAGGTACTCTCAATGGATTTACCTCTTATATAATAAGTAATATTGGTCGACGGAGTTTTCCATACTTGAGGGTCCTTCGTATTCAATTTCATTTTACATTCTAGTAAACATACTTTATATCAACAAAATCTTTGTGTGTTTTAAATGGAGCGAGATAGAAGTGATTGTTTTACATCATCGTCACACTTTTGTTAAAACATTGTAAATTGATTTTTAAAAGAAGTTTTAAAAATTATAGCTCGTGGCAAGGAAATGTTGATGGCGTGTCTGAACTTTGGCGTGAAAAGGTTCAATGTCACCGCAAAAGTATACTAAAAATGAGTCACATGTTTTTATCTCCCGTGTGTCTAGCTTAGTTCTAATGTTTGACCCAAACAACCCAAAAATGTCCTGCCCTTTTAAGTGTCCTTCCTTCCTAGGGAACAGTATCGGTAAAAATTACGGAAAGCCAAGAGGTTAAAACCTTGTCCTGGATTTACATTGTCAAACAACGGACAGTTTTCCTTTACAACTAAACCTAGGACAAACACTGTCCAAAGCCAGAGGTGATAGTTGTAATTAATAAATCGACACCCTTCTTAACATGATTTACCATCCTTTCTTCCTAGAGAACCGTCATAGCCGCAAAGTCCACCGGAGGCCAGAATAGCTAGCATAGAAATTGCATTACTTTTAGATCTTCTCATGTTTTCTTGTACGTCAGTCAAATCATTTTGGACAATCACTCTGTGATTAAGAAGTATAAGGCAGAAAAAATATTCAGGACCTCTCCCCCTCCCTGTGATCAATATGGATAATGCAAAGACGAATATTCGTACAATACCATACGCTTATTTGCCTGTGAACAAGCAGTGGCCATCGTGTGAGGACGGCCTGATTATAACAGGTTTTTCACTTTCTCAGACAGGTTGGCATATTTAGGTGATTTGTCCTGTGGGGGAACGCTAGACAAATGTCAAACAGCTAAAAAGGTAGCCCTCCCAGCTACTTAGGCCAATCTACAATAATTATCACACCTAACCTAACTTCATTTACATATTTAACGGTTATACCTACCCGCGGGCCATATGGGAATATTTACCTCAAATTTAGGTGTTTTTAGTTTAAAAGTATGGATTTAATTGACGCACACCTGCGTTAAAGAAAAAAAGTGGCCTAGCTCTGCAATTGGAAAAAAAAAAGAAATTTGATCTCATTTCGGCACATCAAAGGTTTTATCAGGGACTTATCTAGGATACATTAAGGGTGAGATAACATCTTATGTTTCTTTGTAGTACAAGGTAATGTTTGTCTCCGGACTCACGACGGCTGTTGTAAAGTGATAATGTTTATATCCTATCTCCTATGTTTATTCTATTTGTCCTTCTCGGAGTTCCTTCTTTTGAGTAATTCCTACTATGGAATTTCCAAATCGGGAAACTAGATCTATGAGTTCATGAGCTACATGGAAATAGACTTAATCCAGGAAGATTATTTCAAAAATACATGTATAATAACAACAAACCAATTCAAATACAATTAGCTTCCTTTTACGGGGTATTGAGTTATTGGTACCCGTTATTGATGTAATGATTTTAAGGATGTGTTTGAAGGTACATACATGTAGAGGGACTACGGAGAGGAATACCTCGACGAAGAATTGTTCCTTCAAATTTCCTATGCTAAAACTTACAAAGAAGGACACAGTTTTTGTGTAATAATTTTGAATAATAATTAATCATTCTTTTTCTCAGATCGGCAGTGAATATGTAAAGATAAAGTAAAGGAATTGAAAAGTCAAGAATGGAAGACCCCGAGCCATTTCCCCCAGGGGGTCGGAGCTTTGCGAATCACCCTCCCCAGGGTCATTGGTTTGATACAGTAGAGAGAAATGCCAATTCCCAACTGACCTATAAAGGACTTAGAAATGCTCCAGGAGAGAACAACTGCTTCCTTAACAGCGCTGTTCAGGTGAGTTTCAAAATCATACATAGAAGTAAATGATGCTAGAACAGATGTCATTTGTTCCAGGAATAAAATCATTACGCCCCCTCTCAAACAATTTTTGGATGCTAAGAAGCTCAAACAAAAACAAGTCCGAGTTTACTGTATTAGCTTCCTTCCTTTAGGTCTTTGAAGATGTGGCTGACCAAAGTAATTGACACCAAATACTCACTTTATATACTCTTGTTATAAGTTGTTTATTTTACCACCATTGTAGTTTGAAAAATAAGATTTTGAAAAGGGTCAAGCCAAAATTCAAACAAGCAACAGGTTTATGTCAATAGATTGCAATTCTGCGACCATTGGTTAAAGTCACCATATGCTTGTTGACCAAAATCCTCAACTCCTACATTGAACGCTGAGAGACACTTGTTAGAAAACAAGGCAGCTGGAAAACTGCCAATTTTGGTCGCAGAACTCATTAAGTTTCTTGAATTGTCCGAGAATGGTCAGCGAGGTCATTTTATGAATTCATTAAATGTCTGACCACTGCACTTATTTTACCTGCTTAGCCCGCCAATGTGCATGCATACAGGTAAAATGTTATTAACAAACACCAACGGCAGATGGCCGAAGGTATCTCATATTGTATTGATCATAATAGATTCAGAAATTGTCTGGACTTGTCCTTAAATCGTATTCTTCCTCGATCAATCCATTGTCCAGCATTTTCTACCTGTACGAATAAAACTATTATCCACTGGAGGTATTAAGTTCAAAACTTTATGAATTTGAATTTAGCCGAGGTTCATCGACTGGGGATAAAGTTTGCATTTGAGAATTATAACCAAACTTTTCTAACAAAAGAGAAAATCCATAAGAAAAGAGGGCAGTCAAGCTCGATTCAGCCAGTGATTATAATAGCTAACTTTATGGGTAACTCTAAACTTTTTTCCTATTGTTGACTGGAAAGTGTCTCGGAGGCCAACAGATGTGGTTTGGGTCCTCAGACACTTGTATGCAAAATCCAAAGGGCAACTATCGCGTGTCCAAAGGACCTGTTGACGGGGGGATTCGGGGGATTCCTTTACTTGATTCCTCATCCGTGCCCTGGACCATTTGAAACAGTCGTCTATTTGTTAGAATCTGGGCCGAGATGCAATGATAAATATTCTCTGTGTATAAAGTCCAAATGACAATTGCGATTATCATTATTCATAACTCAGATATTATTATACTTCAGATCAAAATTACCATGATTTTCTATACAAACTTTTGTGTCTTTGTCCAAGTTTGTCCTCGTTCTTCTCGACAACACTGGGTTTTTTTAATTTCAGAAGGACAAGACACAATTTTGTTTTGACAATAATAAGTTAAGTGTGAAGATTCTTGTCCACTTTACAATAACATGATAAAAGCCCCTATAACAAATAGTTTTTGTGTTCGTTATAAAGCGTCTCCGATATCTCATTTCATATTTGAGTATTTGATATTCTTTAAAACTAATTTTGGTTATTGTCTTCGAGATAATGGACAACAAAGATAAACATTCCTTCGACATATTTTGATCTAGTTTGGCACGGAGGAACTCTATGGGAATTCCGTGGACCGTGACTATGACGTCGCGTCACAATTGTCTAATCAGTGTCACGCTATAAAATCAGCACGTAACGTAATCGGTCCACGGCTAATTAGCTTACGTTTTCCCTTCAACATAATGTGTCACAAGTCAATGGACTTGAAATTACAATTATATGTGTAGTATAGTATCAATTGGCTCGACGTGATCGAATACATCTTAAAATACATAGATGTATGTTGACCTGATTATAGGAAGATGACTCGTGTTACACGGTCTCGTCATAAACAATGTACTAACACGATACTATCTACGATAGCATTACAGACCTTGTAGGTTCACTTTACTAGTGTTTCCAAGTTAAAACTCAGAGATTTGAAATTTAAGAATATTTGACTAGTTTGTCAGCTGTCTGCGCGAAAAATATTAAGTTACTGAAGTTGCGAAATGGAACTTAAATGAAATTTTGTGTTTCATATATGAAAAAGGACTGTCTTGCTGTGGTGGCCCTTGTACATGATTTTGTCCCAATCTAGTAAACCTTATAACGGGTGATTTGCGACAACTATCCACTCTTCTGGAACTGCTAAATTTGGACAAAAGCAACGGGTCAGTCCTCGTTACATAAGCTGGCGACTTCATATCTCAAAAAGACGTATAACCCCAGCAGAGCAATCAAATTACAGAATTTATCCGTGTTAAACGAAGCAATAAGTCACTAATCAACCATTCTTATAATACAAATACTGGATCATCTCCCGGAATATTCGGACCTGACACAATTAATACTCGGATAAATCAGGTGGATCCAGAGGGCTGTCCCGGGGGATTAACATTCAGTCCTAGGACTAGGGGGTCCGCGTGCTCAGGGATTACTATTGAAATGTTGCGAAAAAGTAATTGTATGTCTTTACGAGGATAGCTGTTTGTTACATCAATATTTGAAAAGATTCCATGAGATTTTGATTAATTAGGCCGTGTGACATAGGTAAATAAGGGTGTTATCAGGACTTAGTATTTACCTATCCCCCAATATAAGATAAAGATGGCGATACTTGTAGTGGTCCCTTAGGTGTTTATCGTGTAATCCGTGACCGTTGTTAACAGATAGTAAAAAGCACTGAAGTGTTGTTTATTCTCAATATTTGAACAATGTCAAAATAAAAGTTATACATCATTTTCATTTGACACTGTCGGTGATAACAATAAGAAAATGAAGGCTACTGTAAAATTTAAATCGTTAAACATTGTTCGATAGCCTTTCTTTGTCCAAGTTGATGCAAATTGAATTTGCATTGCATTTATGCTTTCTCTTATCCTTTTAGCATCATCCAATTTTTATTGGGATTGACCAAATCCGCTGTCCCATGTAGTAATTTGATTTCAATATGTAATGTCCATGTAGTCTGTAAAGTCCATTATCCTTGGTCCACGGGAATCAATGCTAGCTAATCCTTTACAGTTGACAATTCGGAGAAAAATGAATTGCTGTGTCCAGAACAACATCGATTTGTATGGTTGCTAATGATGAATTTTGCGCCACCTGTTACCTGTATAGCGCGGCCCCCAGACGGCAGCTGGTACTTTCCTGATAGGCATGTACTAAAATATTGGCTGGCTCTGTAAGTGGAGAGGTCACAGGGGAATTAAATAGAATATTAGATCTATCATATATAGAAAGAAAAGTGCTCAAAATAGAGAGAAAAAACTATAGTAGTAAATTCTTTATCTTACAGCCTCTCGTGGATATATTCATTTATTATTGACGATACCAATAAACCCTCTAAAAGAGCAATGGTTTACCTTTTTTACCTGAATAATGAATAATAGTATATCAATATGCGCATGTCTGTGAATTGCTGCTGCTGTTACTGAAGTTGTTGATGCAATATCTTACGTGTAGAACTAACATTTTTGATGTAGATCTCGTGATTTGTTTCTGGGATGTATTTTCTTCAAGTGCTGAAGGTGAGAGTAAATTATATAGATGGATTAAGTATATTTATTAGGTTTGAAAATTAGTTTTATTGGAAGAATTTCCTATTGGACGCCGAGATGTTTCCCTGAAAATATTTTGAATGATGAATCATACTTTATGCATACTGTGCGATGTTCAGGATTTTTTTTTGCGAAAAAAAAAAATCAAAGGAAAGGGGTCTTTGTAATGACACGATTAATTTTTGCACACATCACGTGCAACGTTTCTGCTGGTGCTGCGAGCGTTTAATTTTTTTTTTAATTTTTAATATGTCATACGACTGTAACTTTTCAGTAAAGATGTCTGTAATAAAAGAACAAACAAATTTCATATAGCCCCCCCCCCAAAAATGTATATCTTTCTTTATTATTGGTGGAAAAAATGTGTATCTTTCTTTATTATTGATGGAATACAAGTGGCGCTGCTCATCGAGTATGAACGCTACAAATTGGTAAAGCCACATAAACCAATAACAACTCCGCTTTTATGGCACATTTGATAATACTATACAAGCATGTTAAATACATTTACATGTCGTAGGCTTAGGGGCACAGAGAACACCACCTATACTCTAAAACACTGATAGAATAAAAACCTCCCTCAAGGACCCCTCTCTTTCACTGATTAGATAGACAGATACCTAGTTTATTAATTTGGAAACTAGGAAAGGTACATTTTCACTGCGAGTCCCAACTTTCTAAGTGGCGACTGCACAGCAGTGAATAGCGCGGGATGACGCAGACGATAATGACTGATCAGACGATCGATTTTACAAATTATTCACTCATAAATTCTACTTTCCATTGGAGAAGTCGGACAGCTAGACAATTCAAGCATGTACAAGTCTAGCCTCATTGAATAAAGAAGATCGGGGCTTTAGAATAAGATATTTTACTGATACTTATGAATCTTATTGTACACGAGTGAAAATACATGTTCGTGAAATGGTTCCCGCGGGCCTCTGTTTTGACTGCCATCCATTTTGTAGTAGTCTATGTTTGTCAAAATTATGAAAATATTTCAGAGGTGACCCCGTTTTATATAATGGTAGATACCACCAAGAAATGAGATTTTCAATTCTTTACAAAGGACGGGGCTTTTAGCTGGATCAATATTGTGACGTCTGGCGCTTTTACTATGATAGATCTATATACAAGCAAGAAAAGCTGTTGGGAGATTTAAGATAAAAATGTACGTCAGTAAATTAGAAGAAAATTCGAGTTTCCAAACTTTTTAAAACATTTATATATATATTTATATACATGTACATATGTATCTCTGTCTACCCTATAGCTTGTTGTGGAGTCCGTTGGTCTATACCATTGCGTAAAAGCCTTCGTTAATGTCAGTTCGGTGCAATTCTATAGACATAATCAGTCAAGTAAGCCCCCTTGTAGACCGTATGTAGTGGATAGTTTGACAGGGGACCTGGGCTTGATGGTGACACTATCTGTTTGGGGAAGTATTTTGATATAGACCGGGGAGAAAGAGGCACTGAAGTTGATCAAAGTTTCGTCTCATCGTCTACCTACATTCGCATTCGATACATCATAGCTTGTTAAAAATGACATATTGCCTTAATTTTGTCACTTATTTAGTATTTAAAGCAGACTGCCGTTAGGTGTGGTTTGGGCGCCTCAGATCTGACCTGGAAAATTGTAATTTCAAAGACGCTAGTGCACGTATTCATTCTAAAATCGACCTAGTTTTCACAGCAAAGAAGGGGGCGGAAGTCTCGTGTCAACAAATTGTATCAGGTGTTCACTTTTTTAGATCTCCTTATCAAATAAATGTCGGCTTCGTCTTGTACTAGGGTACTCCAAACAGATTTCCGGAACATTTTCAAAAAGACTCTCCTTTTCATTTGCACACCTTGCATTTCCGATCTTTTAATACCCTCCTTTTCTCCGGAATAAATCGCAAGTTATTGCTTTAATCGCTCAATTGAACTATCTTTTGTGACTAGAGGAGATGTATTTTATTTCTGTAAAAATCAAATCTATTTTAGAATTTTAAATGTGGCACTACGGTACGCCTATCTGATTCATGTGCTTCCGGTGAGAGTTTTGTGGTTTGTCTAAGTTAGTAATGATACGTTTTGGAAAGACTCATCTTTCTTACATGCATTTTTAAACAATTGATGTGAAATTCACCTCCTAACCACAAAAAAAGAAAGGTTGATTAATGCCCGGCCGATAATCTCTTTTGTCCATGCGCACGGCCAACTAACCATTGGGACCCAATTTCTCTGCAGGACAAAGTCTTACAAAATCGTTCAGCTTTTATCGGGTGGAAAAGTCCACTCAAGTCCCACCACTTAATATTTGTGACTGTAGTGCCAGAAAATAAAATCAATGGCGCTCGAGATAAAGCAAAAGTTTCAAATGACAATTCTGATACAGGTCGTGGCATGATAAGGATCGATATAAATATCGTCTTCATTGATTTTCCCGATTTGTTTGCGCTAACTCCGGGGTAAAAAAAAGTGGACTGGCTAACCGACGATTATGATGTACATTATATCATGGGTAAATGGGCAATTGAAGGACAGAATTACATGAATAATGGACCATGAAGTTTGTTTCATGGCTAGTTCATGATTTTAATGAATTTGCGACATATTGATGACCAAGGTACAATGCGAAAAGTAGTAATTTAGCGTAACGAACCGGAAACGAATAAGCGTCCCACCGGGAACTAGGATTTACATCTTACGATTCTGCACAACGCTAAATTAATTATTTATACACGCCATGATCAGCCATAAAAAGCAAAAACAAATAGTACCATATATAATGTAGGAAAATACAGTAAACGACTACTAACTACTAACTAGCATATATGTGCCCAATTCTTGAAATAGAAATCCAGTTCAACAAGTCCTCTTTTGTAGTAAGATTTTGATGAACCAAGATTTGGTTTTTGGTTTTTAGCTCTACTGGTCTCAGACCAGTCGAGCTTATGCGATCACCCTTTGTCGGGCGTCCGTCCGTCTGTCCGTCTGTCTGTCTGTCCGTCTGTCCGTAAACAATTCTTGTCCGGACAACTCCTCTGAAACTGTAAGAGATAGAAAGTTAATTCTTTTTGCATTTTACTTGGACCATGGTCTAGTTGTGCACCTGACATTTAGTTTCACTCCCTGACCCCCAGGGTCTTAGAAAATGGGCGTGGTCATTAAATTCTATGTAATCTTGTCCGGACAAGTCCTCTGAAACTGTTAGAGATAGAAAGTTAATTCTTTTTGCATTTTACTTGGTCCATGGTCTAGTTGTGCACCTGACATTTAATTTCAGTCCCTGACCCCCAGGGTCTTATAAAATGGGCGTGGTCATTAAATTCTATGTAATCTTGTCCGGACAACTCCTCTGACACTATAAATGATGGGGACTTAATTTTTTTTGCAATATGATGGGTCTGTGGTCTTGTTGTGCACCTGATATTTTGTTTGAGCCCCTGACCCCTAGGGTCTTAGAAATGGGTGTGGTCATTTTCTCCTATATAACTCTATGTAATCTTGTGCTCGCAACTCCTCTGACACTGTAAATGATGGAGACTTAATTATTTTTGCAATATGATGGGTCTGTAGTGTTGTTGTGCACCTGATATTTTGTTTGAGCCCCTGACCCCTAGGGTCTTAGAAATGGGTGTGGTCATTTTCTCCTATATAGCTCTATGTAACCTTGTGTTCGCAACTCCTCTGACACTATAAATGATGGAGACTTAAATCTTTTTGCAATATGATGGGTCTGTGGTCTTGTTGTGCACCTGATATTTTGTTTGAGCGCCCTGACCCCCAGGGTCTTAGAAATGGGTGTGGTCATTTTCTCCTATATAACCCTATGTAATCTTGTGTTAGCAACTTCTCTGACTTTATAAATGATGGAGACTTAATTTTTTTTTGCAATATGATGGGTCTGTAGTCCCATTGTGCACCTGATATTTTGTTTGAACCCCTGACCCCCAGGGTCTTAGAAATGGGTGTGGTCATTTTCTCCTATATAACTCTATATAATCTGTGCTCGCAACTCCTCTGACAATATAAATGATGAAGATTAATTCTTTTTGCAGTATGATGGGTCTGTGATCTTGTTGTGCACCTGATATTTTGTTTGAGCCCCTGACCCCCAGGGTCTTAGAAATGGGTGTGGTCATTTTCTCCTATACAACTCAATGTAATCTTGTGCTCGCAACTCCTCTGACACTATAAATGATGGAGACTTAATTCTTTCTGCAATGTGATGGGTCTGTGGTCTGGTTGTGCTGATATTTTGTTTGAGCCCCTGACCCCCAGGGTCATAGAAATGGGTGTGGTCATTTTCTCCTATATAACTCTATGTAATCTTGTTCTCACAACTCCTCTGACTAAATTCTTTTTGCAATATTATGGGTCTCTGGTCTAGTTGTGTACCTGTTTTTATGTTTTAGCCCCTGACCCTTAGGGTCTCAGAAATGGGTGTGGTCATTTTTCCTATATAAGTAAATGTAATCTTGTGCTTGCAACTCCTCTGACACTAAATGATGTAGAATTAACTCTTTTTGCAATGATTATACAGGTCTGTGGCATAGATGTGCACCTGATATTTTGTTTTAGCCTTATACCCCTAGGGTCTTTGAAAATGGGTGTGGTAATTTTTCCTATATAGTTGTGCTCTCTTCTCGTTTAAAGCTATTTATGATGGGGAGTTAATTCTTTATCCAAGTCTTGATGTGTCATTGGTAGTTCATTTGAGCTAGCAGTCCTTGGCCCCTAGGATCTTGGAAAATGGGTGTGACATTCTTTTTAGAAATACTTAATCTCGGATATTATGAATTATATGAGTGCTATTATAGTTGCAGTATAATGGATATGTAGTTTTGTCATGCTACTTATAATTTGTTAGAGCGCCTGCTCTCTATGGTCTTGGTTTAAAAAAAAAAAAAAGGAAATTGATGTTTTAGAAAAAACAACCAGGAGAGCTACAGTCTCGTCAGAGACTTCTGGTTTTTTTTTTTGTTTTTTGTTTTTTTGTTTTTGTTTTGTTTTGTTTTGTTTTTTTTTAATTTGTCTGGTTTTTTTGTTTGTTTGGTTTTGAATTGCAGAAATACAGATGAATCAAACCATAAGTAAGTGACATTGTAATTTGATATTTCTTTCTTTTCTCCACAGGTATTTTGGCACCTGGACGTGTTTCGCCGTAGTTACAGACGACTCACGGGCCATTTATGTATGGGCAATTCCTGCATCTTCTGTGCATTAAAGGTAAAAGTCTAACAAAATGTTTTTACTGCTAGTTTTATATTCTTGACATCCTCCCTTATATTCCATCCACCATTATTTTCTAACCTGCTCGAACTAATTACCTGAGTTTTACCTTGGCAAACCACATGGTAGGGACCTAAGTTTACACTTCCTGTCCTACAATATCATCTTTCTATTGACTCTATGATTCACGATGCGACAAAGGATTATCTTCAATGAAATAAGGATTTAAATGCAAAATTACACTTTTTATGCCATAGATATGGAAATTGTTGATCTAATGTGTCAATGTTTTCTATCTTTTCAAATGTTCATCTTTTCATTGATATATGGATATTGTCAGTTTGCATGTTTTATGTTACTCGAGAGGGGAAGCTCAAAATGACTCAAAGCTTGAAACTCCCGTCAGATTTGAAGGCCTTTAAAGCTTTGCTATCTTAAAACGAGTTTGATCTTTGACTTAAGTTGATAATTCCACCCAACCAATTAGTCACTGTAAAACGGTATATATTGTGGTTTAGGAAATCCAGGTACAATAGCTTATCCCAGAGGCCTTTCTAACTTATTTTTGCAAATCATGAAAAGCAGTACTTTAAACGCTAAATGGGTAAAAGCAAGTGATGAGCATGTCAAAACAGGGCAAAGTCAACATAGAGGCACGTCAGTCTGGTTCGGTGTTTAGACGTACCTGTCTTTGTTTAATTACAACAAAGCCCCGTAATACGTTACGTTCAAAATGTTTAATGCCATTTGTCTGAACCTTTTAAATATCAGATTTCTCACTGTTAACATGGATTTCTCAAGTAAATATCAACTCAATTAAAACTTTGTTGATACCTTCCATTGTCAAATTGAGTTACACAATAAAATCAAATAAGAAACCATTTTGATATTACGTTGGAGCTTGTAAGATCATGGTTTGGCGACTTGAACTTTAAAAAATATAAAATCTGTTTATCGTTTACTCGATCTGAATAGTACGCTGGGTGTAACACTTAATTTGTATGAGTGATCATGGATAAAGAGAATTAGATGTGGGGTCATGAAATGTGTAATTAGCCTTGCACCTGCCCTGTCCGTAACAAAGATGGTTAAGTCCACCTTGAGGAGTCGGGTGTCACCAACGGGACCAGCAGATAACCATCTTCAACTGGTATACCACCACCTCTTACAGAGATGGTAAACAAAGATAAAACTCTAAATTAAAGATTTGGTGGCAGAAAATTAATAAAAAGAAGTGTGGCGTTGACATAGTTCATTGACATAGATTCTTAAAACTGATAAAATGAGACTAAGTTTATCGACATGGGTTCATAAAAATTGATAAAAACAGATGGTATATTTGCTAAAATAGATATTTCATGTTAAAGGTATTGATATGACAATATCGTATACTTATATCTCCACTCAGAGTGTCAATTTTATTTGCAGATGAGCAGGGTAGATGTGATATTATACGGAGACATTTATGATATCTGCTTATCATATTTTCTGTACTTCGCATCCCACCTATATATCGTGTGATGTTATATGAGGCTTTGTCCGAAATCTGAAATATTTATTACCAATTCAAAGACGTGATGACCAATAAAATAAAGCCTATTAAAGAAATAAGGGTTGTATTTATGACAGTATGATACCCCTTTATAGGTCGTCAATGATTGCAGGTGGGCAGGATACGATAGGACCAAATCCATGGGGTTTGTTACCCTCTATATAACTGATCTACATGACATGGGCATATTAAAGTACTTTAAACTATTTATCCCATCCACGTGCGCGTGACAAACCAATAAGTTTTGAAATTAAAGAATTTCCTTCCATTTCCAATATATCGGCAGTAATTTTGTCGAATTAATAGAAAAATATTCCTATTTTCTCGTTGCCTTTCAATAACTGCATTTCCAATTACCACGTGATTTATTTACTCTCTGGAACTAGTTTAAAAGAATTTATAATAAAAAGGACGTCAAACACCTGCAAAAGCATATTTTCTTTTTTTGGAATGAAGATGAATTACTCCTCTTTTCTAAAGTTGCTGACCTGTTGCTGACCTGTCTTACTGTATTGCACATTTTTCTGTCACTTGCTATCAACCAACTCTTCTCCCTTGATGAAGCTATAAAAAAAGTCTTATTTCTGATTTTCTTGATTTTCTTGATTTCTCCATTACAGGTGATATTCACCCAGTTCCAGTACAGTGACCAATCCTCCCTGCCTCCTGATGCCCTCCGTAAGGCCCTGGCTGACACCTTCATGAACCAGCAAAGGTTCCAGCTAGGCCACATGGATGACGCTGCTGAATGCTTTGTAAGATTTGTTAGATTTGTTTAAAGATTTTTAGGTCTCAACGAAAGAGTGTATTCTTTCCTTCTTCTGTAAAGAAAATACGAAAACAAAGAGTGGAGGCCTGCACTTTAAACAAAAGGGATTGAATTTCACAACAAAAACATCACAGTTTGTACCTGCAGAAACGGAAAACATTGGATATTGAACCCTGAAGCAAAGTCACACCTTGATACATTGATTAAAAAAAAAGGTATAATCAACAGAATGATAAAGGATAGAAAATTTGAATTAATTTGTTGTTTTTGTTCAGGAAAACATATTACGGAGGATCCATTTCCACATAGCCAATGCGTACCATGAGGACTCCTGTGCCGCTGCCCATTGTCTACCACATCAGAAATTCGCCATGACGGTTTTTGACCAGGTACGACGCCCGGTGTTCATTTCTCTCTGTATCAATAGCCCCCATATCCGGGGGTTAATGAAAAATTGTTGTCTCAAAATATTTACTTTCCTATAGCCTGGTTAGTTTTATCGAGAAAAGGGGATGCTTGAGTAAATATCTCATTATAGCCTGTTGGGTGTACCCTACAAAAAGGGTCTAACAAATTCAATACTGGTTACTTTGTGATAAAGGGAGGGACAAACTCTTGACACATCTAAAAGCTAATTTAAATCTTGTGTCAAGGTGTAACTAGACGTGTAATTTTCCATCGTATTCGTTTATGATGATTTTTCCCCTTGATGGTGGCAATAAGAAAATAAAGCTGGGTTAGAAAGCCTCCTTTTTCACTGATAGTAATCTAATTCTCCATGAAAAAGTCCTTTTCAGCAGAAAAATACTTGATTTTTTTATTTTCTTGCAGCTCGTATGCGTCTGTGGAGCCAGTTCGGAGCCGTTGAAGTTTCACGAACTTGTACACTACATCAATACCAATGCCCTAGTGTAAGTACTAAAGTAATCTGATTGACACTCCTCCCCTTACAAGGGGTAACCCCAACCACATTGACTATACCATACCTGTAATTACCTGTATCATATTTTAGCCTTGATTACAAATTGCCGAACATAAAGGTTGACAAAGAGCGCTGTAGTCGTGTAATATTATCTGTCGCGTCTTGACCTGGGTATGACTCAGTGTCTTTCAGAATTATAAATGTTTTGGTTCTTTTGTCGGACTTTAAGAAAATAGGGTATCGTTGCCATAGTAAAGCATATTAACAAGAAAATCCAGCTTTATTAAAAGTTGCATGATGGATGCACCGATGACTCACAAGACGGCAGCTTCTAAGTGCTGCGTCCTTACCTGCAGAGAAAGCCTTTGTTCACGATCTGCTTTCGCTGCTATAATGACATCTTTTACTATAGAATTTGCATTTTCAGGTAAAAGGTGTGATAATTGATTTTCTCCCTCGTCGATCGGTTTATGTCTTGATATCAACCGCTATTCAAATCCGACAAGGCTTCAATGTCTACTGTTTCCCAATAACTTGAAACAGTTTTGCAATCAGCTCGGACGATATTACCTATCAGGTTTCTATTTGAAGCGCCATCTTTGATAAGTTTTCCATGGGCGGGGCTATTAATGTCTGACGATTTCTCTAATTAAGGTCCCAGTATCGATCCATGCAGGAAACTGGAGATATTCTGCATCCTGATAGATTCGGATTGTTGCTTAGAAACGGAGGTGCAGCAGGCGACATCAGGGACTGTCCCGTAAGTTGTATTTTAATTTAGGTACTTCTGCACCTTAAATTCAATTGACTGAACTTCGATTGAAGAAAGTCTCTAGCTTTTCATTAGAATAGCGATGTAATAGTCACATGTATCAGTCTCCCCATGAAATTCACTAATGAAGATGTTTCCATTAAAATATGCACGTGCGTGAGATTTCTGATGATTTGATGATTGTCAATATTTCTGGCGAGCTGTGGGTATCATATTACCTGGCAAATACTCAAATTCATTATGTACCGGTGATATTGGCATTGAAAATCAAATAAATTTGTCTTCCAACCTTTTATTTCCAGGGAAACTGCGGGAAACGGGTCCAGATAAGGCGGACATTGATCAACTCCCCAGATGTCGGTAAGTAATCAATTCTCTATATCAAATCACTAAATGTTACCTTTGTTCTCTACATTTAGTGATTTGCATAGGAGAATGAATATTATAATTGAGTCAGATCATTGATGTATATGAATCATTGTTACACACCAAACATAAGTTCTATATTTGTTATATTACAGTGAGTATTGGACTGGTATGGGACTCGGATAGACCGTCAGGGGAACTCATCAATGACGTAGCCAGGAGTATTGGAACTTCTATACACCTCCAAGATGTGAGTAATTATCACTAAAATACTCATTTACTCATCACTAAAATACTCATTTACTCATCACTAAAATACTCATTTACTCATCTGTAATTGATCAATGTCAAACTTACTGATATTATAATCTTCATTTTAATTGGAAAATGTAATTGGCTGTACTTTACCGTGGTTTCATATGATATGAGGAATATTTTATGTATTGATTATAAAGTGATTCACTAGCATTAGTAATTCTTCCACAAGGAACATGATTTTAGTGTTTCTAACCAATAGCTGCTGGTTTTTCTGGGTCTTTACTTCCCTCTTGCATGTTGTGTTTTAAATACGAATCAATGGATTCAGGAAACTGCTACCAAAAACTTTACGACGGCTTCAAAATCAAAAATTAATGAAGACGAATTGTCATGAATTCAGAAGTCAAAGAATCTTCAAAGAGATGCTGCAACGTGATAGAGCAGGTAATAATGAATTATGTATGTTAATTGCAGGTGTTTCATTCTGTAATGAATAAGGATGTCCCCAAACTACAGCTGTCGGCTCTAGTCTGTTATTACGGCAAACATTACTCTACGTTTGTGTACCACACAAAACTCAACGTCTGGATTTACTTTGATGACGCAACGGTAAAAGAGGTGAGTAATAAGGATGTATGATTTTTTGTGCGAATAGCACATAGCGATTGCCTGATTTCTTCACTCATGGGAGCCCCGTCTACTGAGTATGTATAAACGATGTTACTCTGTTTACATGTACCTTGGGACTGCGTCAGCGTCATGATTGGTATAAAGTCTGATCACTGTCTGAATCAATGAATTATATCTATATGAATCGAGCTGTCGTGTTATGTACATGCATGACCTAATAAAAAATTGCATCTGTATGTACTGAGATGAACACAGGCTGTGTTGGAAACCCCTTTCCATAACCAGGTCATTATCGGTTTTAGTGGACATTATATAAATGAAACGGTGCTATCGATAAAGATAAAAAGTTGAATCATTGAAACGTAAAACTATCTTCAAGTAGGCTTATTTTGCCCCGCTTCACAAAATAAAATCTGTATACGACGGAAAAATTGGGAACTTCCATCATGAAATATGATATTGACAATCATGAAAAATAAAAGATCAAAACATTCCCGTTTAGGATGTATCATATTTTTATATACTAAAAAAGAAGTGAATTTTCCTTCAAATTCTTAGCACACACCTAACATTGAACACGAAAGGCATTTTAGTTCTGTCTTTATCCGTCCATAAACTGACCTACGAAGGTGTTCAGGAACAAATATAACTTTTAAAACACAATATTTTGTCATACATAATAAGTGATATTATTCTGGCTATTCGCACTCAGTACCTTTAGTGCTTTGATTTTCCATTGTTGTCCGTGTGCTACGTCAATTTGTATAATAATTTCAATAGATCTTAGCTTATCCGACCAAACTCAAGAAAAGCATCGTAAGAAGTGGACATCATCAAGTTATTAAGTGCTTTAAAACACATGAGCAGAATCGGTTGGCATGGTAACCACTAAATAACTGAAATTCAATAATTTAAGTGTTGACAATTAATGGAGATCTAAATTCAATAACATTGCATGTCTCGAGGTCGTTGAATACAAAAGATATTATTTTATTGTCGGTCACACTTCCCTTGGCTGAAGGAAAGGTACGTTTTGCACACCTGAGTTTTTACTGTAGTAAGGTGTCATTTTCGCGCGAAAAGACTGAAATTGATACCATCTTTCGATTGCCCAGTGTAGGGAGAGCAACCTAGTTCGTGTAAAGAAAGATCAACTAAACTGCACGTATTTTAGTGAAACTTGGAAGGCAGAGAACAAAAAACTTATTGTATATTGTGGGTATTTATTTTCTTTGCTTGAAGACTGTTAGCTTTTGTTTGATAGAGTTTTAATCCACCGAAACCAAGCGAGGATTAAGCTCTTATAAGGCATTTCATAAGAAAGAGCTCTCACCTATGATCAATCTTTCTAGTTAGAGTGAATTATATGGAAGTCAGTAACGTCCTAGACGAACTATTACAACATTTACGGCGTAACATTGATTTGCTGCATTCAATTTTAAACAAGAACTGCATAATAGATGTATTGTGCAAGCTTTAATTTGTTTAGCTAACCGATCGACAAGCGTATGATACACATGAAAAGATTAATGGAATTGATTGCCAGCTTGCATTCAGACGCTGATTACGTTATTGGCTACAGAAGTCAACTTTACGGAACTTTAACGGGTTAAAGTACAGTCTTTGTATGGTAATACAGCTATATATTAGGTTTTCTTGTTATGTAACAAAGATCCGGTATCAAACACAATTTGTGCTTTTTCAGATTAAAAAAAAAAGGTCGTAGAATTGGAAAATCCGTCACAGCTTTTTACGTAGTTAATGACAAATACATAATGAATCTTAGCAATTCATTTTAATGTAAAGGTTTTTACTGTGGGTTTGGGTAATAAGTAATGAAAACCAATGACTTGTACGAATCTTGATTTATCATGTAAAGGGGACTACAACATATATTTATAATATCATTAGGTGATTAATGACTCGGTCTGTAATGTGATTCTCTGATCAGGTCCTACTAACTCGATATTGACTTACTATAGACCCAGAGTTAATATGTCCTGGATACATGTAAATGAAGAGTCAATCCCTCGGCCCAAACAAACAAGCATATTAATGGCATGTCCTAAGGCAAGCAGAGACCGCATAATGTATCAAGGAATGAATACACACAAATGTCACATTCTCTCTGTCAGTGAATGCGTACAGGTAGAAAATGGGTCAAAATTTTGAAAATGAAGTGAAAAGAAAGCTAAAAATATAATCATTTAAACCGTTACCAAACGATCGTCGTACAATACTGAAGTCATATCCATCTGTATCATTACTAAAACTCGTCAAAAGTCCAAACCGACGGTCAAGAAAATGGACTCCTTAACGTTTAAAGTATTTAAATTAGATGATGGTATCAAAGATATAATGTGGAAGTTTATGATATTGACTGTATTTGTGTATTTGATAATGATGACCTCAGGTCAAGAGGGGACTTTCCAGAATACCTGTCACCAGAGTTTCACATCATACACATGGCCTGTCATCCGTTAGCTCTATGTCCATCAGAAATTTTCTGTCAAGATAGCGTACGATCGTCATTAATATAGTCCCCATCCTAGTCAAATTCCTGAAACATATGTGTATTTTGCTTCATTTCAGATTGGACCTCGGTGGGAACATGTTGTGGAGAAGTGTTCTAGGGGCCGTTATCAGCCCTTACTCCTGCTCTACACCAACCCCAATGCCAGCCCAATCTGTACAGATACCGCTCCCAAGAAGAGGGTTATGGCCCCTGGATATGCTACGCCTACTAAAGGTTTGTACTTTACATTATACAATATAGATACCTTTGTGTGTAAAAGATACTTTTGTGTTTGTAATAACACGTGTTTTACCAGGTAGATGTAAAACCACCAACTATTTAGCATACAACAATTATAAAGCAATATTTCATGATGTTTATTTATCTTAAGACGCCCAAGGTATATAATTCCATAATAGTATTACAGCATGGGAACAAAGGTTAAATCCTTGAGAAAAGAGTGGGACGAATTAATCCAATTTCTTTCAAAAACTTTCTATTCAAAAGTGAAATTAATACATTAATTAGTTTGAATTAAGTTCACGTATGGCTGTCATTTTATAACCAAGAGATTCCCATGTACAATGAGTTATAGGGATTTGAAGGGTATATATGCCTTTTGAATCTTTTAACAATTGATTTGAAATTGAAAGTGCCAGTTTTAAAGTGGGTTTGGCTCAAGTTCGTAAAACTTTTGCCAGCTTTTGGTACATGAATTTGGCACCAGGTCTTTGTTATTGAGACTACTGTTTGTCATATCACATGAAAATTAATGGAAAAGAAACTGCATAAAAAGAGCCCTATAAGCTGTCACCTTACACTGATGCTTTTATACAGTAGCGACATTCTATCCAAGATCAAAAGAGTTATTAACAGTTCAAAGTGACAAGTTTGCAGGATTTCTACACCATAAACGTTCATCAAGCTCATTTTCTTATTTAAGGTAAATGAATCATAGAGGAATGTGCCTATTTCACAGTTCTTCACCTTCGTATGCTGATTGATGATAAAAATAAATTCCACAAATATTACACACACTAGGGCGCTTCGTATTTTCAAAATTATTATTATGCCCCCTTCTCGCTCAAGTGACTCTCTAATATGTAGGGATGAGCCATTATGCATATTGAGGTTATATACAGGTACACTATAGCGGTTTGTACAGTACAAGAACACGTGGGTCCAACTAGATGATTAGATTTATATGGCATTCATAAACAAGTCTTAATTATAACCACATTTTCATTGTTTTAATTTTACTTTTGTCATATTACGATAGGTTCTTTAGACAACGAGAAGAAGCTTGATCTGAAGACTAATACTGCACACAACACGAGGAATCTCTCCTCTGACCAACGGCAAGTGATCCCGGGACCCCCGGACCTTAGCTCCCCTGACGCTGAAACACCCAAAGGCCCAGGGTCTGAACACAGACGCCAGCCTAGTTTCCTCATAGCAATTACCGGCAAGAACGGCAGGAATGGTCACAAATCCGAGTACGCCGTACCAACACTGAACGCTCCTGTGAAACAAATGTTACCAGGAGGTCAAGGACAATTTCACGGTCGTTCTGAACAAGGGTCAAGGTCGGGACCTCAAAGGTCACCTATTCAGCAAGATGTGATCGAGGAAGATACGACAGACGGTTATAATTACACATTGTCTAACAGTGATCAATATAGGAGGCCTTCATTGAGTAGTAGTGTGGAATCGAACAAAGGTCCATTGGCCGTAAACTTTACTAGGAATACAGAGGCGCAAAGGAAAGAAAGCTTCAAGAAAAACAAAAATAGAGTCGGTGCTGATGTTGTGAGGTATCATATGGACCCACGTAGGAGTTCGTCGTCGGATTCTGATTCACCCGTCTCCCACGAGGGCGCGGTCCCTCCCCAGTTACCCCCTAAAAGAAACATTGTGCATTCTCAGAGTTTTGAAGAATCTCCGGCTAACATCTCTGCTGACAATATTGATATGAGGCAGCATATTGTGATCAAACCTAAACCCAATCCTGGTCATATGTATGAAAATATCGAGAATTTAAGTCATACCCCTGTACAGTCAGGATTGGCTACGCTTCCTCGAAAGTCTAAATCTAGTTTGTCTCAAGTCGGTCAGCATTCACGACAGGGTTCAGTACATGACGACCCGAATGCACCATCGTCACAAGGATCTCATAGTCGACAGAGCTCTACCAATACCTTAACAGAATCTCATAGTAGGCAGAGCTCTACTCATACACTAACGGACCATTCTCGTCAAAACTCATCTGTAAGTCAGCATTCAGAAATCATCCAACAGGCTCATCATCACAACATGTTCTCACATCCCGCGTCGGCCATGCAGGCCTACAACAGACAAATGTCGGCCCCGAGCACCCCGGGAGTCAACCGGAAACAGGTCACAGGAGAACCAATCAAAAAGGAGAAACCACCGAAACCAGCAAAACCCGAAAAGAAATCTAGTCTGTTAAAGAAGAAATCTGGTCAACCTCAACAAGACCAACCGCCTCCTCTTCCTGACAAAAAGAAACCAAGATCTCCAAACGCGGACTCATATATAGACAGAAAAATGGTCGAAAGTGTGTTAAGTTTTCAGACAAAACTTTCTCGACAAGGATCAACCAACAGCAATGTCAGTCATAGCAGCAATACGAGTTTTGATTCGGACAATTGTAGTATGAAAAGCAGCAAAGATGGACACATGTCGGACAATATGTCGGACACAATGTCTGTAGAGTCGCACAGAGACTCTGGTTATGGCAGCAGTGACCGGAACAGCTCCAGCTCTACCGGAAGTACGACATTAGATCCGTTCTCGCAGTACTTCCTGAGCAAGAGTATGATTCCTCCTAAAACCATCAACCAACAAGTGTTGGCGGAGGGGATGAAGAAGCTGATGAACCCCTCAGTGTACCGAGGAGAACAATCTCAGACTGTAATGTACCAGTACGGCAGTCAGTACAACCCTCAAAATAGTGCTAATGATAACATGTCAAGGCCACCCCACGGTGACAAATATGGACCTTGTGTTTACACGGGACAGGACGGCGACAAACCGTTCAAACCAGTGGTGGATGGGTTCGGGAACCCGATTGATCCATCGTCTGAACCGAGGAAGCAGTTGTACGACCCAGCCATTGTAAAGTCACACCAAGGGAGAGGTGAGTGGGTACACGGTACTATTATACCTTTTACATAAATAATCTACCTAGACATTAAGCAATTACTTTAACGATCAACCTTGCATAAAGGATGTTGAAACTTTCGTAATCAAAGCCTAAGATCCCATAGAACTAGTTAGTGTCAAAGACTTGTGGGTAAATGAACTTCTTTGATGGAGTCGTGAAGGTCCCTATAAAGATTCAATTGGAAAAGTTTTTATTTCGTTTTAAGCATTTGTAAACACCAACCCTTGGGTTTTGAAATTTTCGATGGTTCACATCAAATTAAAAGTTTGCTGGCTTGGGGCCAAATAAAATCATCAAGTTCCCATCTGTGTAATAAGTACTATTCATAAAAGGAGATATAGATATGTCGGAGGAGTAGACAATTCAATAAAGGGATTAAATGGGATGTATAGATACCTATAAAATCTCAATCCTATTTTATATCTAATTGAATACACCTCGTGTCGTGTAATGAACCATATCTAGTACGCACAAGCTTTTTTGTGTCGTCAATGTCGTCTTCTCCATAGAATGTAATAGATTTAGATTGCTGTGTCCATTGTCAATTAAAAATTTACTTTTGTCATTGGCGTCGAAGCAGAACAGAATTTTGGATGATACGATTTAAAACACTCAAAATTATCCCACTTTAATAGAATTATGCTGTAACGATGTTTTCTTTCCACAATTTTGACAAGCTTTCAATTTTATTGTGTATATTGGATTAGACACACTTGAAAAGTTATTTTAGGGTTTGAATTGAATATAGATAAATATGTTTTTGCAGATGGCCGTGCGAACCCGCTGCCCCCGAGAATCCAGCCGACTGGACATCAGCCAAACTACAGCGGTGGTCAGTCTAACGTCGGCGTGTCTGAGCCCCCCGGTACAGGTAATGCATTATTACGACCTTTCCACGGGAAGTACTCACAAGGACATCAGTGTCATTCAGTTTATGGATGAAGAGATTAAAAAAAAAAAAAAAAGAATTCCCTCGATTTTGTATGTCTTTTGTTTCCAGAACCCTATTATTTCTTGTATGGCATAGTAAAAAGAAATGTTTATCAGTTCTACCTATTATGTTCTTGGGAAAGTTGTGACCTTTTCACTAGTATTGTTTATTACATGTTTTCACGACTCGCACATTATGTGTTACTAGGGAATTTTCGGCTCTGAGAAAAATTGCGAGTTTTTTGTCTATGGTTATTCAACATTTTCCTCAGGTACTGCGTTTCCCAATTGAATGGCGCGGTAGCCGTGAAAATTACAGAAAATTATTAGAGAAACTAACATTTTATTCAGTGGGTGTCCCCAAACCGAGAATAGATCAAGAATTATAGTACTAGCAAGAAGTGAAGAAACTCCCATGTAACAATTAGCACATTGAATACATTATACGGCTACAGGTTGTATGTCGCCCTATTGAATTTTATACCGAAAGTCTCTGTGGGAAATTTGAACTTGCGGTGTTTGCGGAAGAGTGACTCAGGCAGAAAAGTTTGATTTCTTTACAATCAGATTCAATAAAGATCAATAAAGCGTTCAATAAAATCAATTATTTGTGTTCAAAGGTCTGAAAGTGACATGTACCTTTCTTTTGGCCATATCTCTGAAGTCATCGAATATGAACTTTATCGACATTTAGTGACCTGTGAGTCAACCATGATACGCCGGGCGTGTGGATTAGGAAAGACAATTGGCCATTCAGTAATTTATATACGATCATAGACCAGAACAGAACATTGAGTCATTAAAATACATGGTCAGTCATTGTTCTATTACATATCCCACTTACTCCGAGTGTAGTAATACCATAGTGGGCGGAATGACTGAATGGAGCTTATCAAGATTTGGCATGGCCACCAATTGTCTAACCAATTGATTTAAATGGTGGATCTGGTGATATTTGATCGTCAAGACGCGTGGCCAGAATCAAAGGACGTTCAACGTCTCCTTTACCGCATCTGAAAAAACGAGAAACGAAAGCCCAGGGAATGAAAACCCCCTCCCCTCCATTTTCATGATGAACGAAACAAGTCTAAGAACACACAGAGAATTGGAACAAACCATATTACATTTTGATTTAGGTTTCTATTTTTCGCTGAAATGTCCAAGATAAATTACATATTTAAAACAAGAATATTTGCTGGCTACAAGCTTTTTAGCGCCAAGTCTACATTGAGACGCATTTCTCTTTCAGTTGTACCGGTCAATGACCAATTCATGCGTCTGTGTCAGCAGTCGGAGGATCTGATGGACACGTGCGTGCTGGCGGAAACTGACGAGAACTACCCCTCTGCCATTAACTACTGTAATAACGCTATAGGTAAATAGCTAGCTGCTTTTTAGGCTGCTTATACTTTTTACTTCGTGAAGGAATATTGATGGCCATTTTGAAACAATCGATATTTGAAAACTTATATTTTTCATAAATCTTCTTTCTTTTTTCAGATAAATTGAAGCAAGCTATGAAGCTACCCAACATTCCACAGCAATGTTTTACATTCGGTCAGAAGAAGCACAATTCTTGCTTACTGAAGTTACGGAGCTTACAGAAGAAATCGGCTATCCTAAGACAAGAGTCTAATTCCTCCACTACTAGCTCTGATAGTGCAAGGTCATCCCCAATGACAATAAATAGGTAAGATATTATATATAATATAAAAATTCTATACTAGTATACTTGTATCTACATCAGCATTGCATCCTGAAATACCATTCTTCGTAGAATTTTACAAAATAGAGAAATCTTTCAATTTGGTAACAAAGATGTATAATTCTGTCTCCATGATAACAAACATATTATTTAACAATTTTTTCAGTTCTCATCAAGGCAGCTGTCATAATCATCATGTTCCATCTAAAGGCGCCGAGCCGTGTCTCCATCAAAACGTAACGGCGCTACAGCAAACCACTGTCCATTCAAGGTCCAGTTCGCGCGATTCAGTGGACAGTGTCATAGAAAACAAAAACTATCGTCCAGATAGACCAAGTAGTGCTAATAGTAATTCTTCTCAGAAACAAGTGACTTCTCTATCTCAAAATTCTAGTCAAAATTCAATACACGAACGGACTTCAAGCAATAGTTCTAGTGTGGACATTTATGCAACATTACCGCGGAAGCAGTCTCGGAAACCACCTAGCAAGTCACAGGGATCAAGCAGTGTCCAAAGTGAGAATTATTCAAATAGACAGAAGTCTTCAAGTGTACATCCTGGCCAAGGGCATACACCGCCAGTGTTAGAGAAACAGAACTCTGACTCGAGTATGGAATCTCAGTTTCAGATTCCCGCTCAGCATCACATTAGGACAAATGTAGCTGAGATCCGCCCACTCCAGCAGACAGGGGCCAGCTACCCGTCCATACCGGACAAACCCCGGCAGCATCAGCGTCCTTCTGGCACCGTTACTACAGAGGTTTGTAAGACACCCACCACGCAGCAGCAAACTGCTAAGACACTTCCGGTGACCCCGCCCAAACCGAGGCTGGTCACTCAGTCTTCATCTCTTCCTCCCAAACAGGAGGGCAATGGGGAGAAAGATGGTGCCCCTGTTGGTAAAGCCAAAACCAGCACGTATAGAGCTGGCACAGGTCAATCCTCTCTTACCACATCTTCCATAAATTCTGCTACTCAATCTAAGCCTAGTGTAAACTGTAGACACACTACTCTGACACGCCACGCCAGCTTCACGCAGCCGTCGTCCACTGGTCGACACAGCTCCGTGTACACGACACGCACGCTGGAGCGACACGCCTCTCAACCTGACTGTCAGATGCTAGTACAGTCATCTATAAAAGCTAGTAGTCCAGGTACTAACATACCTAGCTCTTCTTTAACGTTCTTCTTTAAAGAAAAAGTTATGAAAATATCAGGAATTAAACTTTTAATTTTAGAAAAGAAATAAAAAATAAATGAACCAAAGCGCTTTAAAAAAATCTACTATTTGCTAGTAATTTAGGCTGCATCCCTCTAAATTTTGGAAAGCACCTAATATGGGTTTTGGCAATCATTATATAGATTTATTAACATACACTGACGCCACTTAGTCTTTGCCATATTAATGTAAAGTTTAAAAGAAACAACAATTTATGAATAAGACACTAAAAACAAGTATTGTAGCCAGAACAGATAGCATCGCGATGGGTATAGGTCTTTGTTCTGTGGGACAGCGCGGGGGTATCCACGTTATTGTTTAACATTGTTATCAGGATAGTTAACATGCAGCTACACGTAGATAAAATGTAAAGATACATCTCTTAATCTAACCAAATATGGACGCATCATGCAAGACCAATGTCTGGATTGTTGTACTTGAAGATAAGGACGGGATAATATTGATCATCTATGACTGATATAGACCGTGATGGAATCATTGAATATGTCAAATGCTCTGGAGAATTTAGAAATGGAACAATTCAAATGTGCTTGAGCAATTATAGATAAAAGACAAATCGCATTAGTACTAGTAGGTGTCCAGGGTTATGTTTGGCAGGGGATTTCAGTTGACGATCTTTTCTACTTTGTGTTAATAAACTTAACTTTTCAATAGGTACCTCTCCAAAAGAACTTGAAGATTTGACTTAATCTTTTTTGAAAATCACTTGCGGCTCTCTACATTATATCACTTCAAGGTTTTAATCTAAATGAAAGGTGTATTGAACGTTAGCTGCTTCCGAAATCTGCTTAAGGGGGCCTCGAATTAACATTTCCAATAACTAACGCAGTTTGCTTTTCATTATGCCGAATCACTCCCGGGTTTCTTTATTATATGTTTTACTATAGAGCACCTTTTGAGGTTGTCAATTTAACGCATGACAAATTTTACGATAAACAGGCACTGACCCAGTTTACTTATCACGAGGTCTAGATTTTAAGTTTAGTTAAAACCCATGATATATGAGATAAAAGATTAGGAAAAACCCGACTGTTTTTGACAACGGTTTTACTGTAAACCTGATCGAATAGATAGCGCGCGAAACGGGTGCATTTCCTGTAGAATTGCTCTTCCTTGTGCGCAATGCTTTCCAAAATATATTGGGCTTTTGCACAATAACAAGCAGGTCTGCTATAACCGTAGTCTTGTACTTTCACAGAAACATCATTTTAGCAACGTACATACATAAACTAACATCACTTTCCCTTTCTAATCTTTGGTAGCAGAAGCATCAAGGAAGGGTACTGACCAAAAAGTTACTAGTCCAAATGGTCAACATTATGTAAGTAAACGGTGTTGTAGTGAAATTTATTTCTGGTCAGTCGGGGATTTTTGTGTCTTGCGCTTTTATAACTTTTTTTAAGCTTATGTTTTGTTTGGCTTGTGATTTGCGTTATTACAGCTTTCTAAGTTTTCCCGTGCTTTCGTTATTGAGAATTCAAATTGTCAAAATAACTGATTTGTTTGTATTTTAGCTTTACCTGGCGTTATATGTCCTTTTTTCCACCTGATATTTCTTTCTATCGCTTTCGATGACACATATTACCATTACTCGTTTTGATTTATATAAATCTATTCACGCCGCGAGGAATATGGAAATCGAAGCCATAGAACTAGTTCTACTTATTGCCACATTTACTTTTAATGGAATATTACTTAACAAACACAGATGTTTAAATCAAAATGTGATAAAATCTTTCTCTCAGCCAATGAATGCGATCGTTGACCCACGTTCCCGGCACGCTGCCTGTCTAACAACTAAACCTTTCCCTTTTTCGTGACGTCGTCTAAATGACATTGCAATATTCCTTTTAGGGCTTATATTACAAACATTTGTGATTTTACCGGTAAGGAGATCGGGTAGATAGTTTTAAACTTCTTTATCTATTCAGCTGGTACAAGGCTAACTTTAGCAATATAGGTCCATAACACGAACTACGAGTTTGGTCTTGGTGAAAGAGGACTTTTCTTTCTCCTGAGTCCCATTGAACCAGGCACGGTTAAGCTCCATGACCGAAATAAACGTACTACTAAAAAGGATTTCTTTAAAAAGACAGAACAAACCTAATCATTCGCCGATTACGGAATCGTATTTTCCCTACGAGTCTCGTTTAATACTATATATGAAGTATACTTATTTATATTCAGTTCCATCATTTACATCAGAACCAGCTAGACACTATGTCAAATAGTTCATTGTAAGCGTTCATTTCACTTACTACCAGTCTGTTGCATAGATTTTACCGAAATATAGAATAGGTTCATGTCATTTACACCTATAGATTTCTCACTATTTGACCATAACAGTGTTACACGTCATTTCACCAACGCTCATCTTTCTCTCTATCATGGTGACTGGGATTGGAAGGTGTGGAGTCGCCTTATGCCTTGGCAATTTGCTGCTGCCTTATTCATTTTTCATTTTCAATAATACAACATCTCACGTTTTATTAAATGTTTTACTAATTAAACACATTGATGTTCTTTAATTCAAATAGATGATTCATAAATTATTTAAAAGATAAACACATCTACTAAAATTTATGAGCATTTATCACGCAATGTAGGAATATTATTTTCAAACAAAAGTCTTTGCTTTTACAGAATCCAAACCATCTTCCTGTCAGCCAGTCGGATTCTGCAACACACTCATCTAGTCGGCCCACAACGCCCCAGCCATCAGAATCGTCCAATCAGGATGAAGATTACAGACCAAGTGTCAGAGACTTAGCTTCCAGATTTGGAGGTTCGAAATCCAAGAATGTAATGGAACAAAGTGTTGTACATTCACAGGACAGATCTGGCCATACGAGTATACCCCCTGAACTCCCTCCTCAAACCGGAAGTCTCCAGACCCGACAACGGAGTAAATCCGAGTCGGATTTTCGAAACATGCAGGAGAACAAACCCAAATCAGTGTTGTCCAAAAACAAGAAACATCGGGGTAACAAACCCCGGAAGTCCGTGACATTCTGTGACAATATTGCGTTGATATCGGCAGCTGACCTGATTTCGGGCGTTCCCATTTCGGGTGTTTCCGTAGACCCGGACATGCATGCGGGTTACGTCAGCGATGAGGAGGACAGGTATGGATTTTCGCGTGGTGCTTATTCCGATAATGAACTTGAGGAGGGAGACAGTTCGGATTCTCCTGTAGAGATTTTCGCGGGAGAAGAAGCGTGCAATCTTTGTGGCAAAAAGGGGGTCATGCAAGGACAAATGTACTGTCCGAAGTGCTATCAGTATATGAACCGATTTCAACAACGGACTTGAAATGTTGTCATGTTCTGAAATACATGTGCCAGATTTCGCCTGCTTCCAGTGTCTTGCAATATATTGTCTGCTATCAATTTGCAGTAGAGACATTGGTTGTAAAACGTTTGCCGAAAACACTGCCAAACTAGTGAAGTGCAGCAATACATCTGTCTCATATTATAAAGGGGTCATGAGCTATTGTTTTACTATGAGGAGTTTGTTGTTAGATATTTTTGCTTATACAATTGTTTATTTATATTGAGATTGTCCCTTTTAAACTTACATTTTTAAAACATTTTAAAACAATTGACGCTTCTGTCAACGAAGTGTTTAGATTCTACAAGCATACGACGTCGTCTCGAATATATTTTAAAATAAATGTTATTTTATAGAAAACATATTACTACACTCTGTTTACATTTTGAACTGTTATTTCTTAGAAAACAGAGACAATACGCTCTATGTTATGAAAACTTGTTATGTTAATGAGAGATACGAAGATTTCCGTTTTACTTCATTACATTTCATCATAAAATCAAATGCATCAACACTGTTTTCATCGGAATAGTTGTTGGTCTTACAATTCTATTTTTGTTAAGTCTTATGAGAGATTTCTAAATGCCAGTTTGTGTTGTACTTGATTTCAAGTAGTCTTTGTTTTTATTGATCTCATATTTGTTTTGCTGTTTTTAGATTCTTATCAGTGATGCATTTCAAATTTAGAAAATAACATTTCATGCATGGTCCTTATTTTTGAGATGATATTGATTTAAACAAAGTTGTCTAATTTTGTATACATTGTAAATACTAGATTTAGATTGATGTACAGTTGTAAATTATATGCTTTATGTATACACACCATTCCATCCTGTAATCATATCATTGTGCATTTATTTTGCACTCATAAAACATATCAAATTTGTAGACAAAATATTAAAAATTACAAATCTATGATTTGTTTGAGACTTTCTATGTTGCAGACTGCTGAAGTATAACTTTCAATGTCATAAGGTCAGCGTCATAACGTCAAGGTCGTAAAGGAGTTTTCAGAAGATATTTCAGAGATATCGTGAACATCAAAGTGGAAGAAAACTATCCATTGCCTAACTTGTGTTCAACCGCACAAGAGGTTCTCATAATGCGTTCATCTGACGGCCGATCGTTATCTTTTGACTAGCCGAGAGATTGCTGGGGGTATTTTGATAAACTTAGACGGAAAATAAAACCTATGCATGTATGTAGAATGGGATGAAATTGCAATATCCCAGACTTTGTATGTATGAAAAACAGCATTTCTGCACCATAACTTGGTAATTCTTGATCTAGAGCGATGAAACTACTCACAAATATAGAGGACCTCTGTTGATTTTGGGATTAAAATAATACGGAAGTGTTCCAACTCTATACCTTCATGAAAATTTCAAACCAATTTTTCTGCACCAGACACGTGTTTCGAATATTAAATTCTCATCAGTGATGCTTCCATCGGAACCACCAAAGTTCATTTCAGTAGCGCTCTCTTTTGCTTTTTGAATTTAGATTTGTACATTTTCTTCACAAAGAGCGTGCGGCTCCCTGTAGGGTCGATTCAGTAGCATGTCCAAATAAAATATATGATCAAAATAGCATTGGAGGGATGGTGTCAAGAGGTTAAACTTCTTGCTCAAAACAATTTTCTTCATTCTTGATCCACGGTGATGAAAATAGACATATTGAGTGTTTATGACAAACAGAGGTCAATCTTGATTTGGGGTTCAAATATCAAGGTCAAACTTTGCCCTATATGGAAGTCGGCGCTTCCACACAAAAACTTCAGTGATTAAACTTTACACTTATATTTGCTGAGATGAAAGGATAATCATTCATTACATTGATTTTCGGGTCAAAAGCAAAAAGAAAACATTCGTGTATTTCTAAATCAAAAGGTAAGGGTTGGAGTCAAAGTTGATTTTACTATAGCCTGGGACTATTTTGGAGATCCTTTAAAGGAAGGTCATATCAAGGTCACATGGCATAAAAGGCATGAAGCCTCCTAACATTGGGTTGCTAAGGCAGGTACTGTACTTATGATTTTTTATTTGAACATATTTTATTTCCAATGCAAAGAAATGGGATTGGGCGTTAAATTTTTACAACATTTTAAGTGCCCTCTCCCTACAATATTGATTGAATAAACATATACTAGTATATAGTTAAGAAATAAAAAATGACAAGCCGGGCTCTATTGTCTCATAATGCCCTAGCGTCCTCAGCCAATCACATTTATTACCGAGCCGCGTCAGCGGCGAGGTGATAAATGTGATTGGCTGATGACGCGAGGGCATTATGAGACAATAGAGCCCGGTTTGTCATTTTTTATTTCTATTCTAATGATGACCAAACTTAGACCTTTTGATTCTTGGTAAAAACCAGTTCCTGCCGCCGGTTTATCTGCTTTCAGAAAATGGGTAGGCGTGGCTTATCGCTATAGGGGCTATATTGGAGAATAGAGCCCGGCTCGCGTCTGTTGTCTTAATAGGGAAAAAGAATCAAGTCATATTAGAATAGTCAATAATGACAGCATAACGCATTTAAATATTTTTATAAAAAAGAGAAAGATACATCTATATTTAGAAGTAAAAGAATAAAGGAAATCAAGAAGAAGAAGAACATGATGATGATGATGATGATGATGATGATGATGATGATGATGATGATGTGCTTGTGCCAGGGGACAATGGGCTGTATTATTCCGCCCCCGTAGAACGGTTTTAGTTTCCAAGAACGTGGTGTAGATGACCTATATTGGCATACAGTCGTCAATGAGCTTAAAAATACATTGTTCTAATGACAACAAAAGATTCCCAAATAAGGAAAAAAATACTTCCACAAAACACTTGAGTGAGCCATTGTCATGTTTAGTACTTGGGTGAGCCATTATCATGTTTAGTACTTTTCGACTTTTGGCCATTTTTATAGCGATGCGTAGAAAAAAGCAAATAATATAGTTCTAGAAATCCTTTACAGGAGTACAGAATAAACTTTGTTGCAGTTGCTGCATATACTATAGTTACAAAAAGCATTTTCAGGGGAACAAATACTCAAAATCAACGTACGGAGATAATCTTTTACCATTTTAGGATCGGATCATTATTGTTCCGATTACAGAAATACCAAAAATCTTCCTCAAACAAGATAGTCCCAAACACCATTAAGAATGATAGTTTTCGGAGGGTTGGAGAACCCACCTCCCTCTCCCGCTGAGAAGTATAGTACTAGGGAAAGAAGGATAACTCTAAATCGTTTTAAATTTTTCAAATATTTTGTAATCCCCTACTAGCTGGCCTCAATTAATTAAATGCATGTCATAATCATTATTATTCGATTTTTGTAGAACACATGCCGGTAACAGGGCGAACCAAGGACTTACATGCATAAAAAAGTCCCGCCGGTAAACTATGAATAAGTCCTTTGTAGAACCGTCCGGTGTTAATCTGGTAGCTAGTTTATCCGAGCCATGAAGCGGATACTGTTGATGAGTCCTTTACTTTCTTTAAAAAGAGTCATGAATTGCGCATTCTTAAGAATGGCACTACGACCAACTGAAGATATGACAAGCCAATGTGGACAAAAATAAGTATTTTCTAATCACAGGGATTTTTCGCGTTTCCCGTTTGCTTGATGTACTAAGGGTAAATAACTTATAGCACACGAAACACCCAGGAAATGCGATGATTCCCCGCTGTGATTCGAATATTTGAAATTCATTTTTTAATATTAGAATTTTCTACAGGAAAAATGAATTTCTAATATTTAGAAATAAATATCAAATATTTTCTAGTATTAGAAATTCACTTTTTCTTAATGCTATAACTTATAACATTAGAAAATAAATTTACGTGCACCCGTGCCCCCCCCCCCCCCCCCCCCCCGGATTCTACCGACCAAAGACGTCCTCGCTATGGCCAGAAGCACCTGCCATTTTTGGACCGTCTATTTATTAGCACAAACACATGATAATACATGGTGATGATTGATATACATAAAGTGTAGATTTTATATTTCAGAATGATGAGTAGCATTAAGGGCGGATCCAGAATCCCAACTACCGGGGGGGGGGGGGCACATACAGTTTTTGATGGGAATCTCTCGCAAGGCCCGAAGGGCCGAATGGGGGGTATGGGAGGGGGTCCCCCCATTGGTGGGGGTTCGGGGGCATCCCCCTAGAAAATTTTGTAAGAATGAAGCAATTTAGTGGCATCTGAAACGTGTTTGAACTGAATTAAGAAGGGATTAGGTGCGCATGCTTCAGTCAGTGTCAGTAGCGATAATTAGTATATCTAGATAAAAGAATTTCGATGCTAACATGCCCAGGATTTTCTGAGGAAATGGCAAATGGGCGGGTCATGAAAAATTTCGAAAGGGCAGGGAGGTCAGTCCATGGGGGTGGATGGGGCTGTCCAGCCGTAAATTCACGCAAAACTAGAATAAATTAAATCAGCATTTCTTGCAAATTCCAGGCGGGACCTGACCCCCCCCCCCCCCCTTCACACAACATCCGCGCTTGTTTGTTAATTTTTGCAAGGTAAAGAGAATCAGATAAATTTCCTCGACAAACAAGTGAAGCTGCGTGCCCCATGCCCTGTATCGTCCAGATAGAAAGGAATCGTTATTTATGGGCAATCCGATAAAGAAAAACATGCATTTTTTACTCTTTTGCAAAATTCTTGGAGGAAGCCGGTCCAAATTTGGGCTTAACAATTTTAATTGTTCATTTAAAAATAGTGATCATAACCACAAATTTAAAGTAAAAAAAATGTCAATTTTATAGATTATATCAAAGATTTGGTAAAGAAATATACATGTGTGTTCTATTATGACTTGCATTGGACTGTACGTTATTCCCGATTCATCCCTCAGATGAAGAAAATCCTATACGAACACGATTCAATGCAGGATGTCGTCCAAGTACAGACGATGAATATGACAGCAATGCATCCTCCCCTAATTTGTTATCTATCCCCGAGAAAAATTTGGGAAAATATATTCAAATGATACAGAGGCGGATCCAGAACCCCAACTGCCGAGGGGGGGGGGGGGGGGGGGCACATACAATTTCTTATGGGAATCACTTCCGAGGCCCGAAGGGCCGAGTGGGGGAGGGCATGGGGGGTTACCCCCTCCCATTGGTGGGGGTTCGGGGGGCTCCCCCGAGAAAATTTTGAAAAAATAAAGCAATTTGGTGGCATCTGAAGCGTATTTGAGCTGAATTTAGAAGGGATTCCTTCAGTGTCAGCAACGATGATTTGTATATTTAAAAATATCGACTTTTTTTTGTGCTCGGCCTCCTCCTCCTCGAGAATTTTTTGAAAAAATAAAGCAACTTGGTGGCATCTGAAGCTTATTTGAACTGAATTTAGAAGGGATTCCGTCAGTGTCAGCAACGATGATCTGTACATTTAAAAATTGTCGACATTTTCTGGTGCTCGGCCTCCCCCGAGAAATCTTTGAAAAAATAAAGCAATTTGGTGGCATCTGAAGCGTATTTTAACTGAAAGAAGGGATTCCGTCAGTGTCAGCAACGATTATTTGTATATTTATTTTTTTTCAAAATTTTCTGGTTTTGAAAGGGCAGACTGACAGAGGTAAGCCCATGGTGGTGTCCAGCCGTAAGTTCATGTAACACTAGGGGGTAAATCAGCACGTCCAGATAAAAAGGTTAATTATTTATTGGCATGTCGATTCTAAAAATATAGAAAAACATTTATTTTTGACTCTTTGCAAAATTCTTGGAGGACACTGGTCCAAATCTGGCCAAAACAATTTCAATTGTTCATTAAAAAAGAGTGATCATGATCTCAATTTTAAAGCGACCTTTAAAAAAAGTGAAAAAAAGTCAGTTTTATAGAAGGTCACATCGAAGATTTGGTAAAGAAATATGTGTGTTATATGCCTTGTATAGGACTCTTTTTCCCCATTTATCCTTCAGATGAAGAAAATCCGACATGGACATGATTCTTATCATAGTAGGTTGTTTCCGAAACGTGTACGTAGACGATGGACATGGCAGCAATACAAATCGGTGGTTTATGGGGTGTTTTGGGGCTATTTCTGACTAATTTCATAGATTTAGTTCGGAAGCAGTAGTTTGATGCTTCCAAAAGCATGTCATAAGTGCCCCTTCTTTGGGCACTGCCGGGGGGGGGGACGTGCTCCCGTGCCCCCCCCCCCCCCCCCCCCGGCTGAATCCGCCACTGTAAATCGATGGTTCCTGGTGTGTTTTGGCTAAATTCATATTTTTTTTAGGAAACAGTAGTTTAAAGCATGTCATAAGTGCCCCTTCGTTGGGCACCGCACTGCCGAGGGGAGGGGGGCACGTGCCCCACGTACCCCCCGGCTGAATCTGCCACTGAGCATATCAATACGTATTACAAATAGATCTATAACATATTTTGGATCCGCATCTGCAACACCCCCGCTAAGTTCAAGTACGCATGCGCTGATTCGCACAACCATAATGATATGATCTGAGTGAATTAGAGAGAGTATTTTGGGGTAAATTGGCATTTTATTACCTTTAAACCAAGTCCACTAATCTACTTCAACTTAAACAGATCACTCCTCCCAATTTTAAAAGTTCTTATCTCGAGTTTCCTCTGACTGTAATTGAACATGTCAGATGTCACTCTACCTAGAGTTGCTGTTCTTTGCTCCTACTTTTTACCTTGTCAATGATCTGAAGGTAAGCTGTTTACAGAAATGATGCACTGGAGTTCGTTTTTGTCGATACTTTTGCATGTTAACTAGACAAAAGAGCCTTGGACAACCCAATAGACTCGGACCTTCTACACAGGAAAACTGAGGAATTGGGAAGATACAATCTAAAAACAAGAAAACAGTACATTATTTACTCGTCCAAGTTGACTCTTTTTCTTTCTATTTTATCCTACTTTATATCACGTACATAGCGGATGGTGGGATAGGGTCAGAGTACTGTAAACATGGTATTTTTTGCAAGGGGGTAATTTTCGCGTATTTCGCTAATCAAGGAACTTTGCGAAAATCCTCCCCACACGAAAATAATGCTGCCGCATTCTTACAAAGGTAGAGACATTTACATTATGAATATTTCCCCCAAGCGTAATGTCTTGATGTTAAAATCATGAAATTTTTCCCCAGCGAAAATAACTTCAAATGGAAACTGGGGGCATGCAAACTCATAACCCCAGTTTCAAATGTCACCTTCATAAAGTGAGTTGGGAAAATTGCCCATTGAAGCCCATGCATTCTTACTCTCAATTTTAGGTTTATTTATTAGTCCCCTACCGGCCTGCCGGGGGGGGGGGGGGACATAATTTCCACCCCATTTGTCCATCCGTCTGTCCATCTCATTTTAGTTTTCCAGTCTTAATTTTGTTCACTGTCATTGCATATATTGAACTCATTTTTCGTATGTGAATAAATCTCAGTGTCATACAGATCGATTTTGAGTTCCGATCGACCTATTTTTAAAAGAGTTGTGTCCCTTGGACTTAGCAAATTTCATGAAATTCTCAGTTTTCCAGATTTCTTCAGTGGCGGATCCAGATTGGCAAGCGGGGGGGGTTTTGTATCGACCCAAATGGTCGATTCGAGGCACGAAGTGCCGAGCGGGGGAGGGTACGGGAGGGGGTTGCCCCCTCCTGTAGGTAGGGGTCCGGGGGGCCTCCCCCGGAAAATTTTTGAAAAAAAGGAATAAAATGGTGCATTCTGGAGCATATTTTCTCCTTACCTTCTCGAATATTCTGACCATTTTTTTCCACTCAATTTATGTGGTTGATAAATATTTCTAAATAAAATAATTTTTCCTTTCATGCTGGCAGGGGCGTAGCCAGGGTGTTTTCGATGTGGACGTCTATAAAGAAGGGTTGGACCAAGAACTTCAGCTGTCTGAGGGCACATACACTTTGGGGGGGATGACTTGCGAGACCAGAAGGGTCTAGTGGGGTATGTTACCCATCCCCTTGAAGGGGGTGGGAGTGCTCCCCCGAGAACATTTTGAAAAAAATGAAGCAAATTGCTGACCTCTGGAGCGTATTTGAGCTGAATTTAGATGGAATAACGCATATGATTCGATATCAGCAGACGATGAACCGTATCTAAGATGGAGAAAAAAGTCTTTCCAATCGAACGCTCGCACTTTGTTGGCGAACGTTGTATTGAGTTCGAATGAAACACGAGAAAATTACGAAAAATGCATTCAAATCGGTGGTTTCTGGAGTGTCTTTGATCTATTTCTGAACAGTAGTGTGCTTTAAATACTTTTTCAAAAGACCCTCCCCCTTCTTTTTGGCAACTGCCTGGGGAGGCGCTCTCTTTTTTTTTTTTTTTTTTTTTTTTTGCGAGACGATGTAGACGTTTAAAATTGCGTACATGTACAAATGTACGTCTGGCTTGTTGATTTGTCCTCGCGGTAACATGTACTTAGAATATTGGTACGATATCCAGTAAAAATGTTGAGTATCACTGTTTTTTTTATGTGAAAGGGGAGGAGCTTGGTCACAGGTGTGTAGGTGTATGAGAAGGATTTAAAGGGTGCTTAATGTTAAATATTTGCCCAATTCCGGTTATTTCAAAGTATGTTTTAACAAAATTTGTTTGTAGATGACAAAAATACTCAAACCGGGTATTTGAGGACAGAAACGTGTAGGTTCCGATCCCCGTACCATTTACATTGATTGTTTGACACACGTACATGTTTTGCAAATTATTTGAATATGTTCATGTTAACGTCTTCAAATTGAATAGCATCATTTAAGAACAGATAAATTGGCAGTAGGGACCAGACATGCACGTTTCGGGTACTTAACCCGCGTCAGTGATCCTCAATTCTAAACAATGTTATATGCCAAAAAAGTATGAAAGTTACTATGTCGAAAAAGCGTACCGAAAGACGTAGCAGGATGGGTGGGATATGATGCTGCAGGACCCACTTTTTAGAAATTTCAAGAAATTTTGATAACAGAAATTTTAGAATGCGTTGAAGAAACGATCAAGCGAAATTGATCGAACTTGGCTACATGTGCCCTCGGGGACTCCTGGTCCACCAGCAGTGACACTCACCAAGTGGTATAAATGTTAAGCGTCTTCAAATTGAATAGCATCATTTGAGATCAGATAAATTGGCAGCATGGACCAGACATGCACGTTTCGGGTACTTAACCCTCGTCAGTGATCCTCAATTCTAAACAATGTAATATGCCAGAAAAGTATTTTTGGCATATTACATTATATTATAGTATTTTTAAATGTTAATTTTCGGGAATAAAATAAACAGAAAACCCCCTCTGTGACGTACATTACAAAAACTTCACGATTGTCTGTACGAATCCACAAATACACCAACTGATACGGTATCGAATCGATATGCGATAGAATATATCAGAAAATTTTTGTAAATTTTGTTTCAAAATAGTGAATTCTGGTGGATATTAAGCAATTTTTATTACTCAGTTTGCAGGTTTTTTTCTGAGTGCTAATGTTACCAAAAAAAAAAAAACCGGGGGGGTTTTCCCGAACCATGGTATTGCAGATATTGAAATTATTTTTAGCTCACCTCAATGAAGTTGAGTGAGCTTATGCTATACCCCTGCACATCTGTGTCCTTGTCTGCGTCCATGTCTACGTTCGTGTCTACGTCTGTGTCCCCGTCCGCATCCAGTAAAGAAGTTTGAGGTAGCTCAGTATTTGGCAAAATACTGATGCTACAGTAACCAAACTTGCTCAAGTGATTCATCTTGGGATGCTGAGGGGAACCCATGTATCGGATGCTGCATCTGGCCAACATTTTCCACTTGAGTGACTTGGTTAAGAAGTTCGGGATAGCTCAGTGTGACTTGGTTAAGCAGTTTGGGGTAGCTCAGTATCTGACAAAGCACTGATGCTACAGTGAGTAACCAAACTTGCACAAGTGATTCATCTCATCAGGGATATTCATGATGTATCATCACATATAGTCTACATTAACCCATTTTGGCAGGGGCATTCATGATGTACCATCACATATATAGTCTACATTAACCCATTTTGGCAGGGGCATTCATGATGTACCATCACATATAGTCTACATTATTAATGATTAACCCATTTTGGCAGGGACATTCATGATGTACCATCACATATAGTCTACATTAACCCATTTTGGCAGGGGCATTCATGATGTACCATCACATATAGTCTACATTAACCCATTTTGGCAGGGACATCATAATGAACCATCACATAGGGTCTACATTAACCCATTTTGGCAGGGGCATTCATGATGTACCATCACATATAGTCTACATTAACCCATTTTGGCAGGGACATTCATGATGTACCATCACATATAGTCTACATTAACCCATTTTGGCAGGGGCATTCATGATGTACCATCACATATATAGTCTACATTATTAATGATTAACCCATTTTGGCAGGGATATTCATGATGTACCATCACATATAGTCTACATTAACCCATTTTGGCAGGGGCATTCATGATGTACCATCACATATAGTCTACATTAACTCATTTTGGCAGGGACATTCATGATGTACCATCACATATAGTCTACATTAACCCATTTTGGCAGGGGCATTCATGATGTACCATCATATATAGTCTACATTAACCCATTTTGGCAGGGGCATTCATGATGTACCAGGGATTTTTCAAGTCCATTTTTGGGTCTGATTATCGGACCCATTCCCAATGCCAAAATGGCCTGTATTTTCCCAATTTATGATTGAAATTTCCCAATTTGAACCTCTTTATTTTTTGTTAAAGTGTTCTTCAATAAAGAGCAAAATAATGTCAACTGAAAGACCTAGCAGAAATACGACATTAATGATCGATATGTAAATTGGTCAAAAGTCTTTTCTTCGGTATAGGTTTACATTTTAGTCATCAAATCTTATCTCCAGTATTGGGAACCAAGGACCATGTCGTCTCACAAAAAGCAAATCTGATACCAAAAAATCACAAAAGGGAGTACATCTTCTTTGTAGAGGATAGATACATTCTTCAAAACAAAATTTTGGGTAGTGACTATAAAAGAAACAACAGAAAATAGTTAATGTTCAGTAAACAGAATGAGGTGACTCGGACAGTGGGAATGTCTCCCGTCAAACACTGACTTTGAATCTGAATCCTGATTGATCATGATCATTAAAGTAGCCCCTCTGACTCTGAACAGATGCCTGTTCCAGATCCTAGAAGTTGATGTCCTTTGAAGCACAATCTAAAGAATACTTGTAGATGGCTTTACTAGTACTTTGTTTCTTTTATTGAAGACACTTTGAATAAGAAGGGGTTATATCTCTTTGTAATGATTTATTCCATTGAGAATCAATTAAACTGTTGGAAATTCCCAATTTCATTGAAACGCCGCGATTTTTCCCAATTTTAATGGACCCTGGACCCAAAGTAAAATACCCTGAAAAATCCCTGTGTACCATCCCATATAGTCTACATTAACCCATTTTGGCAGGGGCATTCATGATGTACCATCACATATATAGTCTACATTAACCCATTTTGGCAGGGGCATTCATGATGTACCATCACATATAGTCTACATTAAACCGTTTTGGCAGGGGCATTCATGATGTACCATCACATATAGTCTACATTAAACCATTTTCACTGAGGTGATATCTCCACATTTGATGCAAATTTAGTAAAAATATTTAAGGAAAATTTATAGTCAATGAGATACAAGTACCATTCCCATTTACATACCAGTTATACATTTATTCATTTTTCCTTTTAAAAGGAAATGGTTTAAAAAAAATGTGACACCAAATTTTAAGTTAATTGGTATCATTTTATTTTTGACACATCGTTGTAAAACTTTATTTTGACTGAATTGAAAATAATTGAATTTGTCTTCAAATGTGACATCTACAATCTATCAGCAGCACAGTTGAGAGGGTACTGGTTTCATTGCATTTACTGTCTTTGTGGTACAGGTAAGTTGTAGAAGGCATGTAACATTGAGTTGAAGTGTACTAAGAAGGCACATGTACCAGGCATAGTTATGTCATGGTAGTCGTAGAGGAGACATTTTCCTCACTTTTGCTACAGGTCAGTTTTTGGACCTGCTAAGATTGCAGGGACTAGGCATATTTTGTTATGCACCTGTAATCAGAGATTTTTGGAATATCGATGTTGTTCTGTCAGCTGTTTGTAAAAAATTCTAAACTTTGTGTATAATGAGAAATGGCATTAAAGATACACTAATAAGGCATTGTACAAATGTATATAACAACGCCCCTCATTTTATAAATTTATTATTTGAAGTCCATTTCAAAAATAAATCCATGTTTGTATACATGTATCTTTCAAATGGCTAGTTATAGGGCTGATATATTTTTCACATGTATATGTATTATAAGTTACATAGTGTGCAGTTTACCTTATATAGGATATATGGGGTTAGTAAATTTCATATGGGACTAGAACGAAGCTCGAGTCCCATATGAAATGTACTAACCCCATATATCCTATATAAGGTAAACTACACACTATGTAAGTAACGTATATATCTTACCAACTGTATGATTTTTTAATCATTTGTATGTCTAAAACAAAATGACGTCTAAAGCAAAATTTCTAACTTTTTGTGCCCCCGTAATCGAAGATTCGGGGGCATATAGTTTTTGGTCTGTCCGTCTTTCTGTCCATCTGTCTGTCTGTTTATCTGTTTGTCCGCAAAAACTTTAACCTTGGCCATAACTTTTGAATGGTAAGTGATAGGGCTTTCATACTACACATGTGTATTCCTTGTGACAAGACCTTTCCATGGATACCAAAATTTTTGACCTTGTGACCTTGAACTTGGACTTTGACCTACTTTTGAAAAAAACTTTAACCTTTGCCATAACTTTTGAATGGTAAGTGATAAGGCTTTCATATTTCACATGTGTATTCCTGGTGACAAGACCTTTCCATGAATACCAAAATTTTGACCTTGTGACATCGACCTTGGAGTTTGACCTACTTTTGAAAAACTTTAACCTTTGCCATAACTTTTGAATTGTAAGTGATAGGGCTGTCATATTTCACATGTGTATTCCTTGTGACAAGACCTTTCCATGGATATCAAATTTTTGACCTTGTGACCTTGACCTTTGAGTTTGACCTACTTTTGAAAAACTTTCACCTTGGGCATAACTTTCAAATGGTAAGTGATAGGGCTTTCATATTTTACATGTGCATTCCTTGTGACAAGAGCTTTCCATGGATACCAAAATTTTTCACCTTGTGACCTTGACCTTGGAGTTTGACCTACTTTTGAAAAACTTTAACTTTGGGCATAACTTTCGAATGGTAAGACTGTCATATTTCACATGTGTATTCCTTGTGACAAGACCTTTCCATGGATACCAAAATTTTTGACCTTGTGACCTTGACCTTGGAGTTTGACCTTCTTTCAAAAATTTAAACTTTAGCCATAACTAAATTGAATATGAAATCCATGTGGCAAGACTTTTCCATGGATACTAAATTTGACCTTGTGACGTTGACCTCAAATGTGATACTACTTTTGATATGTTTTACTGACAAAGATGCCAACGGGGGCATTCATGTTTCACAAACACAGATTTTATTTATTATTCGTGGCTGGATTTAAAAATTGTTTTCTCCATGAAAAAGATCGTACATGAAAATGGTTTATTCAAAATGAATAAACTGAAAAATGAACTCATTGCAGGCTGAGATTTAGAATAAAGGACATTAAGTGCAGTGAAACATAATTGAAATTTGAATTTTTACGGGAAATAGCCGCAATGACGTCAAGAAACAGAGGGCATTCATGACGTCATACAATGTAGTAGTGTCTACCAATATTAATGTGAGCAGCAGGATATAAGATATACACTGCGTTCACGTGGTATGGATTATCAAATGGTCTTTCAGAAATTTGTAGGAAATACTGACTTATAACCTTTTCATCTCTGAGTTAGACCACAAAGGAAAATGTGCCAATTTCCTGGCTAACTCAAAATGACCTGCATCATGTTTATGAAATGAAATCTGAGAGCATGGATCATTCATAGACGTATGTATATCTTGTCCTTGTACAGCAGCACTTGAAGGTAATCACATATTTGAATACTATAGATCTCAGTATGACATAACACAGGAGCTTATCATGGTATGAATTATTAATGAATTTGACTGCACATGATGATACATACTATTGTACATAATTATAATGCTATCCCTAATTTGTAATTTACAGGTCTAGTAGGAGTAATCTAAGAGATGTGATATTATCCCCTGTAACAGAAGTATTGACAGTAAAGATCAGTGGGAATCATGCAGTTACCAGTGAACTTTGCCTTTGACTATGGTTGAACCAGTAAAAATATGGGATCAAGCAGAAGTTCTATATGATTCTGATTTATTAAATTAGTGGTTGTGAGTGAAGTTTAGAATCAGAATGGCGTTTCGACGCTTTGTAGAAAGGTTTAAAACATACTTTTTAAGAGCTACCTCTCGACACATAAGTCTTTCACATATTTTCATCTTAGCTATCTGTTTGAGTCTGGTAACGTTTGTGATTTTATCGTACAGACTAATGTCATTGTCACATCCCACAAGGAAAGCCAACCCTCCACAGCCTGTCATCAAATGTCGACTAGACGGACTAAACAAACCGCTATTTACTCCGAAGGATCACCATACACGTGCCAGTGTCAAGTTGGGTAAGCGAGTGCTAGTTTTCGTGGAGTCACATTATACCAAGCACGCAAAGCAAATAATGGCTGTTCTGGAAGCAGCTAGATTTGAGTACAAAATAGAAAATACGGGAAAAAGCTTACCTGCCCTCACACACTTTGATAAGGGAAGATGGTCAGTGATTGTGTTTGAAAACTTGGAAGCTTATATCAATATGGATAACTGGAACAGAGGAATGATAGACAAATACTGCCAGGAATATAAGGTAGGAATGATCATATTCGTGCATTCTGCAGAGGAATATGGTATTGATCGTGAAAAAGTTCCAGGATTCCCGCTTATTTTGCGTTATAACATGGCACTGCGTGATTATAGACTTAATGCATTTACTGAGCTATGGCGAATCACTCGACCAGGGGAAACAATCCCAGGTCCTCTAGAAGATGATAACTGGACAGTATTTGAATACAATCATTCATCTTATGAACCTATTTCATATGCAAGGGCAGCACCTAACCAATTCTTAGATCCCGGTTATACTATAGATAATTCAACTTTAGTGGCAGCTTTACTAGACCGCGGGGGATTGGACAGAATATGGAGAGTGTACTTTGGAAATGGACTAAGTTTCTGGCTGCACCGCCTTGTGTTCTTAGACAGTTTGTCGTTTCTATCACACGGAAAACTGAGTTTATCGCTGGACAGATATATTCAGGTTGATGTGGATGATATTTTTGTTGGTGCTGTAGGAACAAGGATGACTCCGGCTGACGTAGAGGTAATAATTTTACCTAAGGGTAGAATGAATGAAAATAAACCAAATATTTTTAGCAGCCTAATTGAATGAATTGTAATACATATACTGCAAAACCTCATTTGTAATTTCAAAAACATTGAATGGTAGGAGTCCTTCATTTCAACATTCATTTAACCTGTATGCTCTCAAATGGACAATTTTATGATATTGTCTTTACAAGTTCAAATTATCATCTTTTTGCACATTTCTAAAACAGAACCAATCATATTACATGTACATGTATATGTATGGAGTTTTGTCACTTATATTCAAAAATTTCTCAGATACTGGTTCCAGTATATGATTTTCTAACCACAAATTTATCTAATATTTTTCCTTTACGTGTATGTGATTATTACAGGCCATGGTGAAAACCCAGGAGAAGTTACAGAGGCAAGTTGAAGGATTCCACTTCAATCTCGGATTCTCCGGGTATTTCTTCAAGCGTGGTACTGCATTAGAAAATGAAGGAGATGATAAAATCTTAGGTAAGAGAATAGGTATAAGTAAATGTTAATTTCTCGTGTTTGAAAAAGTGTTGTCCCATGAGAGGGCTGATATGCAGGTATGCCCTGATTTTGTATATTTATTACTGAGTAGCAGTTTTGTCCTCTTTTTGTTTAAATTTGGTTGCCCTTAAAACTGCAAAGTGAGGAAGAATGATTAAAGAAATAGAAGCAAGAATTGATCATTGTTAAACTATATTTACAGGGAGTTTGTTTAACTTGAAAACCTTGGTAGCCAATTGGGCCCCTGGCAACAGAAAATTTAGGGGCCCAGCTTAAATTTTAGGAGCCCAATTTTTCTTCGGCATTTTTTTTTGTAATCACAATTATGAAAAGGATGAAAAGCAATATTTGATTAACTATTTTATGACAGCATCAGTTTTTTCAATGGGCTTGCTTTTACCACTTTGAATTAGCACTGAACGTTGGTGGCACTTTGATTTCTCATGTTTTATAATACTGTCCAGCTTATAGCTGGTACATCCATTAATAAAGGAATTGCTGCCTTTACTGGTTGTGTCATGATCAATACAAATTGAGCATGTCATCCCACTAGCGCTATCTCTGAGCCACCAATATGTTTCCGTCCATTTCTCCGAGAATTTTCTACTACGCTTTGATTTGTCGTATTCTTTAAAATAAGAGGTATCAATTGCTTTCCTCTTACTTTGAGGTTTTCCTACCCCTTTAATGAAACGCCACATGTCGCTGGGTGTGCGACACTCGCCCCCTCAAATTCTTTATAAAAATTGCAAAATGAAACTAAGGAGTGATCTTGGTAATATGAGCGCTTGATTTCACAACGGCGCACTCCTCAACTATAGATAAGCCCATGATTGACTATGATTTTTGCCTCGAACTAAATGGAACGGAAAAATACGAAACAGATTTTTTCGGACAAGATTTTACTCAGTCGCCAGTTTGGCGAGTAATTTCCGAATTTGAAGTCGCCCAGCGCCAAATCTAGTCGCAAATGTGACTGGGCGAGTGCTAAACAAACTCCCTGATTTATTTGAGAAATTAATGTTTAGATTAAAAGTAATGTTTGTTTGTTACAGAATACAAGAACAAGTTTTGGTGGTTTGGACACATGTGGAGACATGAGCAGGCTCACAAGTTTACATTGGAAAGATTAGAACAATCCATGCTCAGGAATTACCAGTTTGCTAAGGTAGTACATGTATACATTTATATCTTGAGTAGAAGTGATGTGGATGAACGATATATTGATTTTATTTCCAATTTGTATAGATGAAATTGTTGGGAAATTTGTTTTTGTCATACCTCCTTTCTGTCAGAGGTGGGTAAATTGGTGGGTATTAGACTTCAGGCTTGAATCCTCTATAAAGAGGTATGACAGGAACAAACTTGTTGAATTGATTTCATTATGCCAAGTAACATTTTCTTGCTAATTTCAAATGTTAAATTTCATTTTTAGAAGAGGAATGAATTTAGGACTCTGTATGTGTACATAAACTTCCATTAAAACAATAATCAAGTATTTCATCAAGTTCAACCCTTTAATGAAAATACTCAGTATTATTTAATGATTCAAAATTTATATACATGTACTTGTATAGGTACATTGTACATAGTCTGTGTGAAGAAAACAAGCTCATTCGTGTGCAGGATGATTCATACTTACATGTATTTTACAGGAACATGGAATTCCTATCCACCACCAGTATGCTGTGGCTCCTCACCATTCAGGAGTGTATCCAGTACATGAAGAGCTGTACGCATCATGGAAAAATGTGTGGGATATACGTGTGTCAAGTACGGAGGAGTATCCAAAGCTTCACCCAGCCTGGCGTAGGAGGGGCTTCATTCACAGGGGAGTCATGGTAAGATTTTTTATTAGGCGAGTTTCGCGTAGCGATCTCGGCTATAGTGATCGCAGGATCCACGTGATCTCAGATTTGCATCACGTGACCTGAAAGCTTGACATCCCCGGACCCAAAAAATGTATAAATCGAGTGAAGATAAATATATATTCACACAGTTTTTAGCTCACCTCGACGAAGTTGAGTGAGCTTATGCTATAACCCTACGCGTCCGCGTCCGCGTCCGCGTCCGTGTCCGCGTCCGTGTCCGCGTCCGCGTCCGGTTAAGAAGTTTGGGGTAGCTCAGTATCTGACAAAGTACTAATGCTACAGTAACCAAACTTGCACAAGTGATTCATCTTTGGATGCTGAGGTGAACCCATGCATCGTATGCAGCATCTGACCTAAATTTTCCGCTTGAGTGACTTGGTTAAGAAGTTTGGGGTAGCTCAGTATCTGACAAAGTACTGATGCTACAGTAACCAAACTTGCACAAGTGATTCATCTTTGGATGCTGAGGTGAACCCATGCATCGGATGCAGCATCTGACCTACATTTTCCGCTTGAGTGACTTGGTTAAGAAGTTTGGGGTAGCTCAGTATCTGACAAAGTACTGATGCTACAGTAACCAAACTTGCACAAGTGATTCATCTTTGGATGCTGAGGTGAACCCATGCATCGGATGCAGCATCTGACCTACATTTTCCACTTGAGTGACTTGGTTAAGAAGTTTGGGGTAGCTCAGTATCTGATAAAGTACTGATGCTACAGTAACCAAACTTGCACAAGTGATTCATCTTTGGATGCTGAGGTGATCCCATGCATCGGATGCAGCATCTGACCTACATTTTCCACTTGAGTGACTTGGTTAAGAAGTTTGGGGTAGCTCAGTGTCTAACAAAGTACTAATGCTACAGTAACCAAACTTGCACAAGTGATTCATCTTTGGATGCTGAGATGGACCCATGCATCGGATGCAGCATCTGACCTACTTTTTCCACTTGAGTGATTTCACTTTTAAAAGCCAATATTGAGCAAAGTATAAGTGCTACATGTACCAAACTTGCATATTGGATGTATCTTTGATCAAACTTTCATAAAATGACCTTGACCTACTTTTTCCGCTTGAGTGATTTTGCCTTTAAAAGCCAATATTGAGCTAAGTATAAGTGCTAGATGTTCCAAACTTGCATATTAGATGTATCTTTTATCAAACTTTCATAAAATGACCTCGACCTACTTTTTCCGCTTGAGTGATTTTGCCTTTAAAAGCCAATATTGAGCAAAGTATAAGTGATACATGTACCAAACTTGCATATTGGATGTATCTTTGATCAATCTTTCATAAAATGACCTTGACCTACTTTTTCCGCTTGAGTGATTTTGCTCTATAAAGCCAATATTGAGCAAAGTATAACTGCTACATGTACCAAACTTGCATATTGGATGTATCTTTGATCAAACTTTCATAAAATGACCTCGACCTACTTTTTCCGCTTGAGTGATTTTGCCTTTAAAAAGCCAATATTGAGCAAAGTATAAGTGATACATGTACCAAACTTGCATATTGGATGTATCTTTGATCAATCTTTCATAAAATGACCTTGACCTTCTTTTTCCGCTTGAGTGATTTTGCTCTATAAAGCCAATATTGAGCAAAGTATAACTGCTACATGTACCAAACTTGCATATTGGATGTATCTTTGATCAAACTTTCATAAAATGACCTTGACCTACTTTTTCTGCTTGAGTGGTTTTGCCTTTAAAAGCCAATATACATGTACTAAGAGATATGTTTGAATTGAATTTTGCTGTCACGAGGTGAGCTTTGTAATCTGTGATTACCTATGTTTCTTAACTCCGATCGTGTGGCAAACATCAACCGTCTCGTGGGCACGTGTGTTGAGATTGCTTATAAGTTTATCGGCTCTACTGTACCACGTGACACTATCCTGTAGGTAAAATTGTTCTCAGTGGGCAAGAAAACGCAGAACGTTCGGTTTTTCTATAATTTCGTGCAATACAGACCACTGCGCTATGAACGCTTGATTGTTTGTGAATTCTAAAATATAATAGAAATCAGAACAAGACTACGGTAAAAATTCGTCCAATCAGATTGCTTATTCCAATTCAGTCTGATCTCTGTAAATAAAATGGAAGGCGCTGATCTTCAAATCGTAGCAGTTCGAGTGTTTAAGCAATTAACGAGGAGTTACGGTCATACATTACACTTCTAGGTATAGAAATCAATTTAGAATTTACAAACAATCAAACGTTCATAGCGCATTGGTCTGTCGCATCTGGCAAATAGAATGCTGAACACCAAGCCAGGGCTGGAACGGACACGCTAAACAGCTAAATTAGAGTAAACAAAAACTAGGTCACTGAAGAAATGGTACCTACGATATCTCTGGAAGTACGGGGAATTTTTTAATGAAATTTGGAGACATTGTAGATAAAATATATAGGTACAATCGTAGAAAGTATGATCTTATTTGAACCTCTATAGCCAATTTTTGCAATGGTTGAAGTTAGAAATTTGACATGACTGTGTATCTGCAAGATACTGGCCTTAAACAATACACAGGTCGTACACATACCAGGCGCTTTTACGGCCTGTGGAACAAATATGCAGATCTATACACCACAGGGGTGAGGTATCATCGCTTGGTCACAAACCCTTTCCTCAATACAAACCCTTCTATATGTCTATATATAAAACTTTTTTAATATAGACATATAGAAGAAAGGGTATATGTATAGAGGAAAGGGTTTGTGACCAAGCGATAATACCTCACCCCTGTGCTATACATGAAGAAAAAATAAACGTCTGTACTATCAGTGCGGATCCAGCTTATTATTTAGGGGGGGGGGGGAGAAATTGGCAAGGGGTTTGGGGACTTCCTAGGTCCCCAGGGGGTCCAGGGCAGAGCCCTGTTAGGGGGTTGAAGCCCCCTGGAATCTCTTGAATTTCAGCCTTTTTAGGACCCATTTTCGTGACTGTAATTAATTAAAGAATGGAATTTGATGCATTTAACAATTATATTTACTAAAAGGTAGGTAATATTCACTATTATTATATAGTCTGTTTATATTACAACTCTCATTGGCTGAGAACTGTCACGTGACGAGTCATTGTCTCATCATATTGACCTGTGAGGGGCGATTTCATTAAATATCACTACCGCGAAAACTCTTGCTTCCGGTTTACCATGAAATATCGAAAACGTGCAAAATTTATATCTGTGACGTCATTAACGTCATTTCGTAAACAGCAGCAAGGACCCTGGAGCTGAGCTCAAATTCTTCAATTTTGAGCCTATCTACGGATTTTGACTCTGAAATTTTCTTCATTTGACTCATTGAATGAATTCCATTACGTTCAGGATAAGTCAGCGACAGAAAATGCTGATATTAACACGTCTTGAAACATTTTCAAAGAAAAGTCGATGTCAGCCATTTTGAAAAGGTACCTTTAAGAATACTGATTAAGTCCACTATATAATAAAACAATTGTGGACTTTTCACTCGGTGAATATGGTGTGATATTTTCTGAATTTGAAAATATCACACCATATTCACCGAGTGAAAAGTCCATAATTGTATAATATTCACTCTTTCTTGATTTAAAATGATTGTTTTACCCATGATTGGAAAATTTTAGGGGGCCCTACATCCCCCTTGAATCCGTCACTGACTAGCAGTCATGCTGACATAGGTTCATAAATGTTTTGTTCCCGAACATTGGAAAATGGATTTGTTCTCTCTGCTAATACAATATTTAAAAATCCCATAAAATACTTTGATATAATTCTAAAATGAATAAACGAAACTCGCCATCAGTTCCTTCAGAGCTTTGATTAGTTACACAAGGGCATTCAGACGTATCTCGCCAGGCATTCATACGTATCTCGCCTCTGGCAAATTTCTTGCAATCTGATTGGTCGAAAGGAACCAAATATGTTGCATTTTATTATTTACAGGAAGTTATTTGATATTATGCTTCTACTAAGATATTTACGCTGTTGAAATATGTTGATGTTACATCCAGAAACCAAAAGCTATCGGCGGGATGAATTCATTATACAATGTTTTACGGGGGGATACAAAAATATATGTAAAATTGATGAAAAAAGTTGTACACGTATTACAACTTTTTCATCAACCAAATATTTCTGTATCTCCCCTATAAAACATTGTATAACTAATATCATAGAACTTTTCCACAGAGAGTTCAGAATTAAGGATAAAAGTAAAATTTAAGCCATAACCAATGTACCTTATGCATGCATTAAGCCTAGTCAAGCTTTGAATCTGTGTTGAATGTATTGCTCATTTTTATGACCCCTTTCAAAGAAGAGGGGACATATTGCTTTACCGCCACAACAGTTGAAAATCATATCATTTATATGTTAAAAATACTCAAATTAACTGTTTAATTATTTTGTTTTCTTGTTAAATTGTTCTCATTTTTTTCTCAGGTGCTTCCAAGACAGACTTGTGGTCTGTTCACCCATACTTTGTACATAGACAGCTACCCTGGTGGTAGAGAAACATTGGACAACTCCATACAGGGAGGAGACCTTTTTCTTACATTCCTGTATAATCCTGTAAGATTTTATTGTGTAATCGCTATGTGATTTTAGTATTTTCATGAATAATCATATAGGATCTTATTACAGTGATGATTCGTTAGTCCGGACGAATTGGTTCCCGAGGAATTCGTCCGGATTAACAAATTTTCCGGATTATTGAATCATGTTAAAAATGTCAAAACTTGAGCGCGAAATTCCGAAGGAAAGGGGGGAGGGTCGGCAGTTTTTTGTGCGTGTGTTTGTACAGTTAAATTGTCTTGTAAACAAAGATAATCATCATCATAGATAATTTGATTAAATGTTATTTCTTGATAATAATGTGTTACTAAATCTCTAGATATGTATTTAAGGCATGAGCGCTTAAAAACCTAGAAAAGGGGGAGGTGGTTCGGGCGCCGGGATTTTAAAATTGTCTTCGCTTTTTTGTATTGGTAAAATCGTCTTGAAGTCAATACTTTTCTCATCATTAAATTTAAAATAAATATACAAGTAGTTTTATTTCTTTTTAATTCTAATCAAAGTAATAGAAATGAATAGAACAAAATGCACAAGAATAAAGATCAAATAAAGTGAAGGGAGGTCTCCGTTTTATTACGTTGATATCAGTCAGTCTTATTGGGGGGGGGGGGGGGGTAGAGCGTTACTTTAACCTTTAAAATAAGAATAAAAATCAATCTAAACATCGAGGTTCTGCGGGCGCCGATACTTACAAATACCTACCGTCACGTAGGTGCGTACCACTTTTCTTCTGAAAAATACGGAAATCATCTGCCGTTTAAGATTCTGTTTTAACAAAAAACAAGCCCTCGATCATTATCAAAGCTGTTCACTCTCATCTTCATCGTGATACAAACATTAGAATTAAAAATATCAACTTTGAATGCTACAAGCTGAAAAATGTCACGAGAAGAATTAAGAAAGTGACCAAAGAAGCAAACAATAAATTCAGTCTTTTAATACAAAGATTTGATAACCACGTAAGTACACGTACCCCAAGCCGTGACTAGTGCTACGTATCCCATCACCTAATTTACCTGCCGGTTTTCCGGTAAATTTCTCCAGGTAAAAATTAATTGTTATGAAAACATGTCCGTGTAGATTTCTCCAGGTAAAAATTAACTGTTATGATAACACGTCCGTGTAGATTTCACAAGGTAAAAATTGTTATGAAAACACGTCCGTAAGTTGCTTATGTCGTCCGGACTAACGGGACAAAATAACATATGATCCGCACGTCCATTCCCGAAAACTACCGTCCGGATCCGGAACACGGATTTCCGGATTATCGGATCATTTTTGCACTACGCACGTTTGTTCCCTGAAAAATCGTCCGGAGTAACGAATTTTCCGGAGTAATGAATTCCGGACTAACGAATCATCACTGTACATTCCTGTAGAATCCTGTAAGATATTATAACATTCCTGTAATATCCTATAGGATCGTTTTTTATACCTTTATAACTCTGTAACATATGTTACTACATTCCTGTATTTATATACGTATAACATCTTACTATATCCCCATATAATCCTTATAACACTCCCTATAATCTTGTAAGATCTTATTACATTACTGTTTAATCCTATAAAATCTGATTACTTTCTTTTGTTATCCTGTAAGATCTTATTACATTTCTACGTAATCCTACAAGTAAGAATTAGATTTTAGTACATCCCTATATAATCCTACACAACCTTAGTGCACTCCTGTATAATCCTGTACAATCTTGGTACATTCCTGTACATGTATAATCCTGTAAGACTCCTATATTCCTGTATTATCCTGCCAGATCTGATGTTCCTATACCTATATTACCGTGTAAGATCTGATGTTCCTATACCTATATTACCGTGTAAGATCTGATGTTCCTATACCTATATTACCGTGGAAGATCTGATTATATTGCATTTTAGATTTGAGTTATGCAAGTTTTAGAATTAACTTTTTTTTTTTCATGAAAGTAATTTATGAGAAGTCCATTTGTGATAAATAAATTATTGATTTTTGCTCACTTCCTTTATCAGCTTAAATGTTCAATTTTCAACTTTATTTCAGATTAATATTTACATGACCCATTTAGGCAACTTTGGAAACGATAGACTTGCTCTCTACACGTTTGAGAGTGTGATTAAGTTTGTACAGTGCTGGACTAACTTAAAATTGAAACAGATACCTCCTCTGGAAATGGGAATCAAGTATTTTGAGATGTTCCCTGAAGAAAAAGATCCGTTATGGCAGGTATGTAAGATATAGATATCGGACTTTGTAGATTGTATAAGGTAGAGTCATTTTGTATATTGGAACTCTGTCTTAACATTGGACAAGATATAACTCCGATTATTAGCATATCCAGTTCCACTATTGTTTTGAAAAAAAAATAATCATGATAGTTGACCAAAATTATATCACTTTGATAGCAAACACAAGCAACCTGTACAAATCCTCCAAGTCTTGTTATGTACCGCTGAATTAGTGGCATCAAATTGTTTTAATTGAATATAAGATGAATGAGAGTTGGATATGAATTGTCTGTTCACTATTAGCCTGTATATTTCTGGTCTTCAAAGTTACTTTTAGAATTTTGTTTTTCAGAATCCCTGTTCATACAAGCGTCATATTGAGATTTGGTCAACAAATAAAACTTGTGAAAGGCTTCCTAAATTCTTAGTTATTGGACCACAGAAAACAGGTTGGATTATTTTCATAGAAAACTTTACGTATACATTGTAGTAAAAATTACCTTTTCAGTTCAAATGTGAAATATTTGAAGGCCAGTTTCACAAGATGCCGACTGGGGCATTCTTGTTTCACAAACCCATGTTTTGTTTTTTTTATTTATCTTCAAATATGCTCTACACTTTTGCTGCTAATTTTTATGCATAAAACATACTTTTAATCAGAATTACTTCTTAAAAAAATATTTAAAACAAACGGATAAACGTGACTTTATAAATTCATTGTAAGTTGAGGGTTTGATATCATATAAGCAATTGTGTAAATGATTAAGATTTGTACAAATGTCAAAGTAGGGAAAAGACAATGCTTTTTTTCTCAAAATTACAATCAATTGTTTATATTACGCTTTACATCCCTAAATTACACTTTCTTCAGCAACATTTTACACTGTTTGTAAGAAACAGGTAGGCAGGTCTGTTAAAAGAAAATTATTTTCATCCCTGATTCTTCTATTATAACTTTGATACATTTATGAAATTGTACATACAATTTACAGGAACAACTGCTTTGTACACATTCCTTGCCATGCACCCAACAATTATCAGTAATTATGACAGTAGTGAAACATTTGAAGAAGTACAATTCTTTAATGGACACAATTATTATAAAGGAATTGATTGGTAAGTAAAAATTCAAGTCAAATAAAATGTAAAACATTGCTTTTTATGACAATTCCTCAAGGGCTGTCTTTACCTCAGAAAAGCACTTTACTATAGTCTTAAGCTAGGTATGAAAGGCATGCAAATCAAGGTTGCTTTATATGGACAAGTCCATAGTGGAATAGTTCTCTCAGTAATGACAATATTTTTTATGTACTATGTTCATTGATTGTCTTATATTTGCAGGTATATGAAGTTTTTCCCAGTGCCTGAGAATGTTACGTCAGAATTTTTATTTGAGAAGAGTGCTACATACTTTGACAATGAATTAGTTCCAATGCGTGCTCATGGTTTACTCCCTAAGGCCAAACTGATTTGTATACTCGTTAATCCTGCTAAACGGGCATACTCATGGTATCAGGTATGTTTAGTTTCTATAGAATACTCATAAAAGTTATTTTCCTTCATCTTCTTTCTTTGAGAGTTTGCTTTGTGTTGATGCTCATTAAAAGGGTCTTTTAGAGATAAGACCTTTTATGAAATTATGCTTAGAAATTTTTGAAAATATTAAATAATTAAGCATAATTATGAAACGCTTCATGATCTAGTATTCACCCGAGTGGATAACTTGCATTAAAAAAAAAAGAACAACAGTGTAGAGGATCCTGTTGTTACAGTCATATTATAAGTAGTTCAACAAATGAAATACTTGAAATCTTATATCAATCTATTGTAGCACATGAGAGCCCACCAGGATCCCACAGCTTTAAATTACACGTTTTATGAGATTTTGACAGCCAGTGAAACGGCACCACGAAAACTTAAGGACATACGTAACAGATGTCTGAACCCTGGTGTATACGTACAGCATCTGTCACACTGGCTGGAGTATTACCCATCTCGACAGGTAACATAATCTGACAGCTAACACTAAAACCAAAGAGGACTTCAGGTTTCCACTTTTTTCATTTATTTACCCAGATGTCTGTAATTCCAAAGTTTTTGAGTAATTTTTTTCTGTTATCTTGTACTGTTGCATGACACTGTAATGGATAACAGCAGTTCCTTAATTACTTCCTTTACCTGGGAAAATCAAGTAATTAATTCCTGTTAAATTATTTTTATTTTAAGTTATTTCAGTTATCTATTCTATGTGTTCTGCAATACCTTACCCTTCATTTTCAAGGTAGTACTTCAAACTTTTCCAAACACCTTTCTTCTCAGATTATTATATTTCTATACTACAGCTATTTATTGTGGATGGAGAGAGACTGAAGAGCAATCCCTCATCTGTGATGCATAATATACAGAGATTTCTCCATATAGAACCTTACGTAGACTACCAAAAACTCCTCAGGTATGTACACCAGTCTTCAGGGTCTAAAGGAGAGGGAAGGGGGGGGGGACCTAACATAATATACAGAGATTTCTCCATATAGAACCTTACGTTGACTACCAAAAACTCCTCAGGTATGTACACCAGTCTTCAGGGTCTAAAGTAGAGGGAGATGTGGGGCAACCTAACATAATATACAGAGATTTCTCGATATAGTGCTTCATGTGGACTACTAAAAACTCTTCAGATATCAGGTATGTACACCAATCCTCATGGTATGTAGGATGGGGGGCTAACATAATATACAGAGGTTTCTTCATATAAAACCTTATGTTGACTCCATAAACTCCTCAGGTATGTACACCAATCCTCAGGGTCTGTAGGAGAGGGAGGATACCTAACATAATATACAGAGATTTCTCAATACAGTGCCGTATGACAAATATGGATAATGACCATATCCCTGCATACAGCACAAAATCGATAATTCAAAAATCAGAAACCGAAGGCACACAAAATCAGGACAAAACAGGAACCAAAGCAAACAAACAAAAACCTCCACCATATGAAAAGAAGCGAACTCCCGATATGGGAGTGAGACCAGGTGCCCAGGAAGAGTAAGCATCTCCTGCTTGCATGCAACACCCGTCGCTTCAATTCAGTAGAACTGTCACATCCGGTTACTTCCATTTTGGAAGATATAGAGTACAATCTTTGGTTGGATGGTTCAAATGGTCTATGACAGAATATCATCCACCATTCTTGAGAGTGGAACATCATAGTGTATGACGAGTTCCCCATATCGACCGTAGAACTTCCTCAGTGACGATGTTAGTCGGTCACAAACATATCCCTGACTGAGAAGCTTATCTGAAAGACGCCTAGCTCTCAGAACAAAATCCATATATTTGGTACTTGCTCTGGCATAGCGTATCAACTGAGATATGAACACGCCATAAGCAGGCGATGAAGGGATGTTGCTACTCAGAAAAGGAAAGTTTGTAATGCTGAAATTGAAGTCGTCACGTTTGTCATAGAGTGAGGTGTTATGTTGACTACCAAAAATTCCTCAGGTATGTACACCAGTCCTCGGGTCTGAAGGAGAGGGGGGGGGGGGGGGTTGACCTAACATAATATTCAGAGATTTCTCAATATACATGTAGTGCCTGATTTTGGCTACCAATAACTCCTTAGGTAAAAACTCTAGTTGTGAGGGTCTGTAGGAGAGGTGAGGGAAGGGGTGGGTGGTTATCCAACATAATACACAGAGATTTCTCCATATAGAACTATAAGGTTCAACCTTGACTTCCATGTAGTATACATGCAGACTAAAAACTGCATATTTACAAAATTGATCTTGTAGATTGTCTTTACATGTATGGAAAACAGTAAAAAAAAGCTTCCTCCTTTGTATCCATATATTGTCATAATCTCTCATCAAATCAAGTGATTCCTTAAATCATTTGACACTTGTATGTTTGGGGGGATTCATACTTAACAAAACCCAAAATCAACGAGATCACAAATTTTAGATATTACATATGAATTTCAACATTCAGCTGTAACAACTAGGGGTTACCATGTGTGTGTTTTATAAAAGCTTAACATCGCCTTGGCAAATCCCTGTAAATTTACTATAAGGGGGATGTTTCTGCTTGCGATATTCTCTGATGCCCCTTCAATTAATGTGAAATTTTAGTATTGTAACTCTATTTGAATGCTGTGATTAGCAAATAGGTAGAAAATGTCTACTTTTAACAATGTTGCCATTGAAACATCTGAATCAGAATAAGTTTTCAAAAACACCATTATTACCTAAATACAATACAATTTTACAAGCTGTATATATACATGTATGTCATTTAGAATATACATGTACAATTATGCTTGTAAAAAATAATCCATGATTTTAGTGACAAATCTCTTCGTATTCTTTGAACTTTATTTTCCTGCTGAATTTACAACAAGAGAAAAATAATTATGTACATTGTATTTGTAATTTTTATGTCCCAATGGGAGGGCATATTTTGTCTAGTTTGTGTGTTGTTTTGTCTTTCCGTCCAGGAATTTAACCGTATGCTTAATATTTAAATGGTAAGCAATTGGGCTTTGTTATTTCACATGTACATTCCTTGTGACAAGACCTCACTGTTTGTCCAAAGTTTGACATTGTGACCTTGACCTTGGTTGAAGTTTGACTTAACCAACAAACAAAAGATATCTGCTGAGGAAGATTGGCGTTTAACTAATTTTGTTTTGCATAAATCAGTATTTTCTCAAGCTGTCCTATTCTTTTCTTAAATTGTCTGGTACCTGTTTCTTTACTAGTTAGAAAAAAATCAGTTTGATTAAGACACATTGGGTTAACCGTTATGATGATCCCTGCTCTGGAATCTTGCATGTCTTCTTAATTTCTGTGCTCTCCCACATTCTATTTTCTCTTACATTCTATTTTCTCCACAACAGATATGACCCAAAGAAGGGATTTTACTGTCAGGTGCTAAGTAACGACAGGAATAAGTGTTTGGGTCGCAGCAAAGGACGGAAATATCCAGCGATGGAACAGAAATCACAAGATTTCCTCAAGCAGTACTACCATAAAAACAATATCGCCCTGTCCAAGCTGCTGGAACGATACAAATATAGAATACCAGACTGGTTACAGAAGGATCTCAGCGGACAAGACTAAGATCTGATTTATCTAACTTCGTTTTGGAAGCTTTAGATTTTTTAAGCTCTCTTTAATGTGATGATAATTCATATTTATGAATTTTATTTATTATTAATGTTCATTGTTATGCCTTTGGCAAAGACCTATCATATCTCAGTTTTGAATTTTTTATATACTTATTTTAGAGAGGAAGCCAAAATTTATACTTTTGCTAAGCTTTTACTAATTTGCTGTATGCAACAACAAAACAATGTACATGTAATATGATTGAATCATGATTGTGCCAAAAAGGCTGAAGTTTGTCATAGTGAAACTCAAAATTGAAGAAAATTTTCTAAACGTAGAAAATGACCTACATATGTATATGTATATCAGCCTTACATACATGTATCTATCTATCTGTGAAGGAAAATGGAAGTTAAAAGTTTAGCTTAATATTCAAGTGGTAGCTCAGGTTATACCAAAGATGTTTACTTTATTTCTAAATAAATTTTGACAATTGTGTACTTTTTCAAGCTTCAAAATTATAATGCATTTAAAATGGCAGAAGATATTTCTTGATGTAAGAAAAAGAAAACAAAAAGATATATCTGTAATATTTGTATATGTATTTATTTGTTATGGCCAGACTTGAAAAATGAGTAATTTATGATCTCAACAAGGTTATTGTTTTCTTACGTTTGCTTGTCAAACTCATATTTGATACTCGATTTGTTTGTTAGTACATGTACATATATTTAAATTCAAGCATGAAATGAATTTAAATTGAATGGTTTATTTTGATTTGTAGGTATAAATTTATGTATAAATACATGTATATGTACTTACTGTTATACAACTTAGCATGGTGCTATCTTGCTTTACATAATTTTCTTATTATAATGTATTGCACAGACTGTTGCACACCTGTTTTGTTTCATACAGTGCATTTAGCCAAATTGTTTGTCTGTCAACTTCCATTCGCTGGAAAAAAAATGGTTATATATTATACATGTATGTTAATGGTTGGTTCAGTGTGTCTTCTTACATCTCAGATACATGTACATGTATCAACATTGCTACTTGTTATAGTGCTTGATACACATACATTTTGTTTTGGTAGTTTGATAGGAACTGTATCACCTATCCCGTTGTGTGATGTGGATAAAAAAGAAATAATTATAAAGTGAAAAATGGACTTGAACATGTAGATTTCCTGAATGGAATCATTCTCATTTGTATTATATATAAAAAAAAAGTATTATGTAGAGTAGAGTACGGCAAGTAGTGAAAGTAGAAATAGAATCTGCAAAGACCATATGTAGAAATTTTCATATTTGTACCTAGTTATAGTTACTTTTAAGTTTTAAGACTCTTTTGAGTGATACACGTAAGGTTGTCTTTGTTTCATTTAATGAATATTCTATTTGTATGTTTAGAATTTATACATTTAAAGATAGGAAAAAGTAGTTTGAATGATCATTCTTTGATTTTTTTTAATATTCTTGATGTATTAGATCTTTTAACTATACACTCTTTCAGATGTAATGATCTAGGTTGTGATTTTAGTCAAACATCTTTCTTTTTTTTATTTCTTCATTTTCTCAGACTTTCTCATACTTCTTGCATAGATACTTCTGCTTCTTGCATAGATACTTTTGCTTATTTTCATTTTTCCTGTTAAGAAAAACCACTGAAAGGAATCACTGCTTCTGCAGATCTTCCTGTGTCTGTCTGTCTGTCTGTCTGTTCTGCATGTTCTGTGGTAGCCATTTTCATATTTATAGCTGTAAACTACCTGTTGTACATAACACTTGTAGGTATGATCAATCTGGGTCTAAGGTCATGGTCAAGGTCACATAGTTAGGATAATACATGTGACAGGTGACGTACCACTTTGTGAACAGTCTAGTTTGACATTAATACATGTACCTTTGTTTCTACCATAGGTTATGTAATGATGGATTCAGGAGATTCATTTTCATTATTTAAAGCATGGTTGAGCATTGTAACAAATAAATTTGTTATGATAATTTACAGTGTGACAACAAAAGATCCATATTACTTGGTGCATATTGTAAAGTGCTTATGCTTAGAACATTTTGGTTGGAGTCTCACAACCTTGTCATTTACTTTCTTTTGAAAAGAAAGAATACTAATTTTACATTAATTTAAAGCTAAAGATCATTTTATTGTGAGAATTTAATTTTTTCAGGAACTTAGTTGACAGTTTGTAGTCAGCTGTAGCAGATGTACAATATCATTCAGTGATTGCTAGATTAGTTTTCAACTTATCAGTGATAATTAGCAGAAATCAAATAAATTGACACATGTTGTCATGTGATAAAAGTTTACTACCTTAGCTAGAGTGATGTTGTATGTATTACTCAGAACTCAGGTACTATTGTTACAATTATTACCTGCTAGTTTGAAATATTTAAACTATTCTCAGAGTCAGCATGACGTCATAAAATCCTCAAATGTAATCTGGACAGGGAAGGGGGGGGGGGGAGGAATCAGCTTTAAAATGGAAGGGGGAGGGGCCTTTTTTCATAGATTGTAATACATACAATGTATTTACTGCTTTATCTAAAAACTACTAAAATTTATTGTTAGACTACTTTTCTCCTAGTACAATAATAGTAACGTCAAAAGCCTTCATTGAAAGAAAACAATAAGTCTAGAAATCAGTAAATGTTGTGATGGATTAGTTACATGACCAACTCTCATGATATCAGACACTCACTTTACTGCATATGTAATTGTGAAATGTATCTTAAATTCTGGTTTTAAATTGTGAAAATCAGATATGAGCTCTTTTCAAATATGAATCTTTTACTATGTATTATTTACAAGAATTTATGTTACATCAGAAGTATGTGGAGTGAGCAAAAACATAGTATATGTACATGTATACGTTTTAGATATACATGTTTATAATATACCTAAATTGATACTGATCTGTTCATATGTGTAAAGAATATCAAGGTGCTTGAATTTCAGTTTTTGTCAGTTGCATTTATTTTCTTCTTAAACAATCAAAAGAACATTATAACATTGATAGATGTTTGTATATGTCAGCAAGAAGCTATAAATGTGAAGATGTTGAACACAACTTTTGAGATATTGAAAATGAATAAATTGATATTTAACAAACAATTGTCTTCCAAATGATACAAATTGGTGATACTAGTACCTTATTTGTGAACAGCATAAAATTAGGATGGTGCCTAATTCAAAGTTTTATTATGCCTGAAATAACATCTAGCTAGACATGGTTTATTGTCCAGTAATTCATGCAATGAGGGGAATTAATGGATAATAAACCACGGTTGTTATTTCTATTTTAATATTGTTATGCAGACGACAATGGGCGGAGCTTAGCGGACTGAAAGTTTGTTGAAGATTTTACACCAGGCAAGTTCTAAAGTGGCAGAGAAAGGGCGGAGCTTAGCAGACTGGAAGTTTGTTGGAGTGTTTTACACCAATTTTACACCAGGCAAGTTCTGTAGTGCATATAGGGAGAAAATCTCAAGTTGTATTAGAATTTTGGTTAGACAATAATAATCCAAGTTGGAAATATTTGTATCAACTTTAAGAAAGCTCTAGTAAATGCTAGATAGAGGAAGTTCTCCTAAACGTGGTGGGTAATTTGTGATGGGTCTGAGGGAGGGAGATTTGATAACTGAGGTAAAAACAGACATGAAACGGCAAACTATACTGGCTTTGACATTTCTTATGTGTATTCCTTCTGGCACCGAAATTTTGACCTTGAAGATCGACAATATTAGGCATATCTTTTGAAAGGCGAGTGATAGGGCTTCCGTATGTGTATTCCTTCCTTGTGACAAGACTTTTCCATTGGTATTGGCGTTACCTCGACATCTGGTACTCGGGTAAAGTTCAGCATCATCTCATTTAAATATGAATATGTAACATAAGGCATGATAAGGGCAAACGAAAAAACAGTCTAGCCTTCAGTGGGCAGTTATTTCATGACAATTCCGTCTGTCCGTCAGCACTGGATCTGATGTGATGGCATGTTTTTCTGGTTGTTGGGAACAAAAATGAAGGGCAGCAACGCCATGCGCATGTAGCCAGTCGGCATAGAATTTCCGTTCACTTCTTGAGTAAGATAAATTTGTGTGAGTTCAATGGGTTCACGTAGTTCCTTGCTTCATGGGTTTACATAGTGGTCGCATGGCAGACGCCCTCCGATCATAAAACTGTGGTTAGGTCCTATATGTAGCTGCTTCTCATTATAATTATAAGATTGTAGTGAATGCATGTGCATAAATAGACTTTACCTACTCGTTTATATCAGTATGAGATAGTAGTGAAGTTTATTGATAATACAACATGTAAAACTATAATTCACCAATATAATGATGAATTTTATTAATTGTTTATTCTACCATAAACTATACATTTTTGTCCAGAAAGCAACAAATTTGGAAAAATCAGAAACGGAAGGTGCGAAGGGAGATTACTTCCTGGTTTGGCATGTAGATTAAAACATTCAACAACCTAATCCTTTGAACGTGAAACGACATCTGCAAGTATGCCAATAGTACGAGAACATACCAGATGGTGGTATAGTGCTCTATCCAGAAGAAGAACACGATGCCCTCCCTGATTCGTGTCTTATTAGGAGAAAGGGGGATGTTCAAGGATTTCGTGCAGTACTTATCATTAGTATCAAAATCCCATCGTAAATTGTCAAAACGCGTTTACGATGGGGTTTAAACTGTGGCGGATCTAGGATTTCAGAAAAGGGGGGAGGGTAAGGTTTCAGCTCGAAGAACATTGTTCAAGAAAAAAAACCTGACATGCCAAAAAAGAAAAAAGGCCGAAGACGACACAGGTGAATCTCAAAACTAATGATCTAATTAATACGTAAGGGGGGGGGGGTTTAATTTCATTCCAACTGCATGTACAAGATATAGAGTTTTAAAATATGAAGTTTTCATTTTTTGTGTCGCCTGCGAAGCATAGCGACACTTAGGGATCACTTTGTCCGTTGTCCGTCCGTCCGTCTGTCAGTCTGTCTGTCTGTCACACTTTGGGTGTCACAGCCCATAACTTTTGATTGGTAAGTGATAGGGCTTTGATATTTCACATGTGTATTCCTTGTGACAAGACCTTCCTACACATACCATAATTTTTGACCTAGTGACCTTGACCTACATATTTGACCTACTTTTCAAAAAAATTAAGAATGGATATATCTTTTGATTGGTAGGTGATAGGGCTTTGATATTTCACATGTGCAATCCTTGTGGCAAGACATTTCAACGCATACCATAATTTTTTACCTTGTGACCTTGACCTAGATATTTGACCTACTTTTGAAAAAAAGATAAGATTCGCTATATCTTTTGATTGGTAAGTGGTAGGGCTTTGATATTTCATATGTGTATTCGTTGTGACAAGACCTTCCTACACATACCATAATTTTTGACCTAGTGACCTTGACCTACATATTTGACCTACTTTTCAAAAAAAAAAAATAAGAATAGATATATCTTTTTATTGGTAAGTGATAGGGCTTTGATATTTCACATGAGTATTCCTTGTGACAAGACCTTTCTACACAGACCATAAAATTTGACCTTTTGACCTTGATCTAGATATTTGACCTACTTTTCAAGAAAAGTAATATTGGCTATATCTTTTGATTGGTAGGTGATAGGACTTTGATATTTCACATGTATTTTCCTTGTAACAATGCCATTCTACACATACCATAATTGTTTTACCTTTTGACCTTGACCTACATATTTGACCTACTTTTCAAAAAAAAAAAGAAAAAAGAATGGATATATCTTTTGATTGGTAAGTGATAGGGCTTTGGTATTTCACATGTGTATTCCTTGTGACAAGACCTTTCTACACAGACCATAAAATTTGACCTTTTGACCTTTATCTAGATATTTGACCTACTTTTCAAGAAAAGTAATATTGGCTATATCTTTTGATTGGTAGGTGATAGGACTTTGATATTTCACATGTATTTTCCTTGTAACAATGCCATTCTAAACATACCATAATATTTTACCTTTTGACCTTGACCTAGCTATTTGACCTTCTTTTTTAAGGTTGTATATATCTTTTAATTGGTAGGTGATAGGTCTTTAATATTTCTTATGATGAGACCTTTTTGTTACCAATTTTTACGTAGTGACCTTGACCTAGATGATTGACACTCTTTTCTGAAATTTTGAGGATGACCATATCTTTTAATTTGTAATTAAGAGGTCTGATATTTCAAATGAATTTCATATGACAAGACTTTTCTACTGATACCAATAATTTTGATCCACTTCGCAGGCGACACAAGCATTCCTTGGATTGCTATTTTTTAATTCAGTTATCCATACAGGTATATACAACTTTCATTTTCCATGCTCTATTTTATAAGATTGGGACATTGCAACCACACTATCCACCTGTCTAACCTGCTTAGATCGGCCCATGAAAATGAAGCATTTGTTAATTATTCATAATTGTTTATGACAAATGAATCCGTTCAAACATGATGACAAAGAAAGTTGAAGACAAAGTGAAGACGAAAAACTAGACAGCTAATGAAAAATTAAGTGCGGCAAGCGAAGCGAGTCGAAAATTTCCCCCAAAAGTAAAGAGATTAAGCATAAAAAGAGTATTCTGAATCAATAACTTTGGGTGAAAAAGGGGGGGGCGGCCCCCTGGGTCCCCCTCTAAATCCGCCACTGTAATAAATATTTTTCTAAGAGTCTGGTGTCTGTGCTCGAGGCTTCTCTCAGAAGGGAAAAACGATAAAAGCAGTTCGGAAGTTGTCTTGAAGTTACTTGAACACTTTTACACTCTATTGCCAAATCAATGTGTACATGCGTATTTGGCGTGATGGCAGCTACGCCACTGACTTGGGTAATGAACCGCAAAATAAATAAATAAATAAATATGAAAATAATAAAATGAAGGGCAGCTTCGCCATGCGCATGTAAGCCAAGCAGGCTCGAAATGTTGGATTCAATGTTGAGTTTCAAGCAGCGCAATGCGCAAGTGAGCAAGGTTGTGCTCGAGGGTTTTTTCGATGGGTATCGAAGATTCGATGGGTATCGAAGGGGTTTGGATAACTCTGTGAGTTCCAAGCTTTACGTTCAGTACGTCCTCCTAGTTTCTTACTAGCAATGGGTATACATAGTGGTCGCATGGCAGACGCCCTCCAATTTAAACCTGGTTATTATGTCCTATATAAAGCTGCCTTTCGAAATAACAATTTTGTATGTAGTACTTACATATACATATTTGAAATATTGGTATTTGATTTATAGGTTTACTTCAAAAGCAACGAGAATCTTCAATTGAGTGAAATTTAAATCCAGCATTTTTCAGTATTATGATAAATTTTACTCCTCATAAATTGATAAGAATGTGTATATATTTCCTTCGATATATTCCTAAAATTCAAATTATCAGATAGAACATTCGAAGGGAGCTTATTGCGTATAAGAAGAATTTAAATCATGAAGTTAATTTTAGAAGTTGTTCTCTTTTTTTTTTCGATGACGGCATTGACTTATAGCGCAACGCCAATATTACATGTATAATTAGAAAGAGACCAGCAATGTTATTCACAAGTTGAACGAATTTCGTCTCCTTGACAACAAAATGAAATTGTATATATAACAACTCTTCTTAAAACGGATTAAAAGCTAAGTTGCAACTGGGTTATAACTTTTTTGGTTATATCATCAATGCAATAAAAATCTAACCTGTAACAAATATAAAGTACTGCACTTATGGATCACTTTGTCCGTGGTCCGTCAGTCATTCAGTCAGTCCGTCCGTCTGTCTGTCACACTTTGGGTGTTACACCCCATAACTTTTGATTGGTAAGTGATAAGGCTTTGATATTTCACATGTTTATTCCTTGTGATGAGACTTTCCTACGCATACCGTAATTGTTTAACAAGTGACCTTGACCTAGATATTTGACCTTCTTTAAAAAAAAAATAATAAGGTGGCTATATCTTTCGATTGGTATGTGATATTTCACGTGTGCATTCCTTGTGATGAGACCTTTCTAAACATACCATATTTTTTTACCTAGTGACCTTGACTTAGGTATTTGATCTACATTTGTACTTTCCAAAAAAAAAAAAAAAAACAATCTTTTGATTGGTAAGTGACATGGCTTTAATATTTCAAAAATGTATTTCTTATGATGAGTCGGGTTTTTTTTTTTTTTGTTCCCAAAAACATTTATTTAGTTTCCTTAACCAAGGACTTATATTATAAACTGTCTAGAAGTCCTTGCCTTAACCTAGATAATTGACCTTTTCTGAAAATAATAGAGGTGATATCTTGAAATAGGTAACTTAGAGGTTTAATATTTCACATGTGAATTTTATTTGACAAAACTTTCCTACTTATACAAATAATTTTAAACCAAGTGACCTTGACCTACATAGTAGATTTTTTTTTAAATCTACTATGTGTCGCTTCGCAAGCGACACAAGCATTCCTTGGATTGCTATTTTCTTTTATTTCATATCATTTTGAATTAAGAAAATAGAGCTCTTTGATGAATTTCTTAATTTTCTGCACAGGATAATGTTCAGGAATAAATGACCTTGACCTAAGTGGCTTTTGTCAAGGGAAGGGATATCAACCAAACGTTTTCATTGGATTTTTTTCAGGCTACGATTAGGAGTTATTTCTCTTTCTGGAACTCTTCTCTGGTGAATCAACTTTCACTTTAGAATTTACAAATAACAGAGAGTTATTTCGTTATCCCACCAAAGTCAGACAGTCTTCCTTTAACTGTTATTTAAGAATAGTGAAAGCGGAAGTAATTTGATAAGAAAAATGTCTTGGGGTGGACAGCAACCTTATGTAAGTGATTCCTTGAATCTCTGTATCCTGAAAGATGTGCCTATCAGTTATTCAGTATCAAAATCGAGAGGGGTATTCCAAATCGTCAGAATTTCCATCGGAACGGCTGCGAACCCCGGAATATACAGGGGCGGATCCAGAACCCCAATTGCCGAGGGGGCACATTCAATTTTTATGGGAGGGGGTTTCCCCCTCCCATTGGTGGGGGTTTGGGGGGTCTCCCCCGAGAAAATTTTGAAAAAAATGAAGCAATTTGGTGGCATCTGAAGCGTATTTGAACTGAATTTAGAAGGGATTTAGCGCGCATGATTCAGTCAGTGTCAGTAACAATAATTATTATTTATATAGAATATATTTGAAAATTTTCGAAATTTTCTGATGCTATACTGTTCTTGTACGGCATGCAGTTTTTAATCAACATAATCAGGATTTCCTAAAGAAACGGGCGGATCAGGAGAAGTTTTGAAGATTGCTGGACACTTCGTCACCAAGACAACTCGTAACCAAAAACAGACATCTCGTAACCTGACCATTTTGGTGACGAGTTGTCTGGTCAATTCGTAACCAGGTGACGACTTGACCAGATATCTCGTCACCAAAACTTAGAAAAAATCTTGATAAAAAGTCGTCACCAAAACTTAGAAAAAATCTTGATAAAAAGTCGTCACCAAAACTTAGAGAAAATCCAAAACTTATATTAGAAATTTTGATAAAAACTTGTCACCAAAACTTAGGAAATTTGACCAATGTGTCACAATTTCTAAGTTTTTTTTTAAAGTCGTGATTAAAATGGAAAAAATTGTTAAAAAGTCGTCACCAAAACTTAGAAAATTTGACCGATGTGTCATATTTTCTAAGTTTTTTTTTTTGAAGTTGTAACCAAAACTAAAACTTAGAAAAATATTGTTAAAAACTTGTCACCAAAACTTAGAAAATTTGACCGATGTGTCACATTTTCTAAGTTTTTTTTTAAGTTGTAAGCAAAACTTAAACTTTAAAAAAAAATTGTTAAAAACTCGTCACCAAAACTTAATGACTGACGAGCTTTTATCAAGATTTTTTCCAAGTTTTGGTGACGACTTTTAAATACAAAAAAATATCTAAGTTTTGGTGACGACTTTTTATCAAGATTTTTTCTAAGTTTTGGTGACGACTTTTTATTAGAAAACTTCTAAGTTTTGGTGACGAGTTGTCTGGTCAAGTCGTCACCTGGTTACGAATTGACCAGACAACTCGTCACCAAAATGGTCAGGTTACGAGTTGTCTTTTTTTGGTTACGAGTTGTCTTGTTACGAGTTGTCTTGGTGACGAAGTGTCCTGATACCGTTTTGAAAGGGCAGAGAGGTCAGCCCATGGGAGGGAGGGGTGTCCAGCCATAAATTCTCTTAAAAGTAGGGAAAATCAGCATTTTATACAAATTCCAGGCAGGACTTGACCCCCCTAACCACTCTAGATTCGCGCTGGTTTGTTGATATTTGTATAAAGGTATTAAAAGAAAATAAGTAATTACAGGGTTTTTTTTTCTAGCCCATGATGTCAGGGGCCTGGGCCGATGAAATTGGGAATTTTGCAACATTTTAACCTAAATTGGGAAATGAATTTCAGACACAAAAAGATATATTCATTCATCCCTTATCATATCAATTGTCTATATTTTGAATCCCTCCTAGAGCATGTTTGTTCTACTTTCGTTTTCCTTTCAGTTAATAAGACGTAAACTGGAAATGAATTTCTCGTTTTGGAGAAAAGATTGAATTGGGGATTTTTATGTCTTAAATTGGGGGAAAATAGGTAACCTCTTTTTACCGAATGTTGGCCCCATACAGACCCTAAAAAATTCACTTGTTAATGATAAATTTCCTTGACAAACTAGAGATCACAGGTGCCCCATTCCCTGCATCGTCCAGATTGAAAGGTTTAATTATTTCTTGGCAGTTCTATCATGATTGTATTTTTGATTTACTTAGGGGCTTAACCAAAATGTAATCATGATAACTACGATTCTAGAAATAAAGAAAAACATGCATTTTTACCTTTTCAAAATTCTTGAAGGTAGCCGGTTTAAATCTGGCCAAAACAATTTCAATTGTTCATTTTAAAACGATTGATCACGACCTCAAATGTAGAGTTTAAAAAATGTAAGTTTTATAGGAGGTTGTATCGAATATTTGGTCAAGAAATATGTGTGATAAATATGCCTTGCATAGGATATAAAGTTCCCGATTCATCCCTCAGATAAAGAAAATTCGATATGAACATGATTCAATGTAGGTTGTTTCCGAAACGTGTGTACGTCCACGTACAGACAATGGACATGACTATCTGTCCCCGAGAAATTTTTGGAAAATTTACTCAAATCGGTGGTTTCTGGGGTGTTTTGGGGCTATTTCTGACTAGTTTCATAGATTTACTACGGAAACAGTAGTTTAATGCTTCCAAAAGCATGTCATAAGTGCCCCTTCTTTGGGCACTGCAGGGGGGGCACATGCCCCCGTGCCCCCCGGCTGAATCCGCCACTGATATATCATTACCCTGTATCCCATATTCGCCGTATCACTGACCCCTGTACATTTACCCATATGTACTGGTCGAGCAGATATTTCCGAATGAATCGCTAGTTCGGTTACTTGGAGTTACTTTTTCGCAATTTTGGTGAAACAGAACGAGATATTCAGAAAAATAACGAACATGCAAAAGGAAATCTCAAAATAACTTAATTTAGTATATTTTTAGCGTTTGTTTCTCCTGCTGTTTGTAACTTGTCTGTTTGGGAGCGGGGGGAAAGTGACGTCATTGTGTTAAGAACTTGACCTAGTTTCGGAGTAATCTATTTTCCAAAATTCTACAGAATTCCTGTCAACAGATGGATGAAAACCTGCATTGAGAGGGGCCCAGAGCAGGATATTCACAAAAAAGTATATAAAGGACTACTGTCCGCGCAGCTCACTTCAGAAATCGGAATGTTGAAGTTTTCTCTACTTTGTCGGCATATTTTCTGATTAAAATTCATATAGTGGGATAGATCTCAAGCTCTCGTAACTAACGGTGTATGATACATGTCTGTAGGACCAATACTAAGCTCACATTGAAAGAAAATAATTTTTGATGGGGAGATTTCTATGTTAATTTTAGCGTGACGTCGTCGACGTTCTCCATAGACTCAGTGTTAAACATCAGCGACGTCGCGCTTAAATTAACATAGAAAACTCCCTATCTAAAATTATTTTCTTTCACTTTGAGCGTAGTATTGGTCGTACAGACATATATCATACACCGTTAGTAATGAGAGTTTGAGATCTATCCACCTATATAAATTTCAAAACCAAAATTTTCCGATAAAGTAGAGAAAACTTCAATTTTCCGATTTCTGAAGTGAGCTGCTTGGACAGTAGGTGCGCTAACCCCTTATATCGGCCCTATAATTTCAACGAAAAATGCTTTTAATAAACGAACTATTAATTTTAACTTTTTGCAATGTTGAATGTTTGAGAAAATACCGCGTCATATTTTTGAGCCCTCGTAACGTCACGCGCGATGTATGATGTTATGTTCTGACTTCATTTGCCCTAAATGACAAAAAACGAAGGAAAATCGAACACTCTTGTCCATTAGATACCCATTGGATCGAATTGTAAAGCGTGCATTGAACAGGTGTACATATATTTCATAGGGTTGCATACTTCTGACTCTGATTTCCCTTTGTGTAAAATATTTTCAAAGAATTTGGAAACAACTTGAAGAAGCATTATGGAAATACAACCTTTAGACTTACATCTTATTTATAATTTGCTTGAAACTTTAAATTATTTTGTTCATTTCTGTCTGTATTACAGGTCAAACTTTCATACTCAGTGATCCCTTCCCCTCTCTACCAAAAGAATTTGATTTTCATATAAATCAATTTTATCAAATTAATATATGCAAGGCAGTTGCTAAGAAAAGAAAGAGAAGGGTGTTAAAAGTTATCATGAAGCATGTTTAAAATATTTTGGTCCCATTTGATAATTTTTTGTCTTCAAACAATAATTTGTAAGTAATGAATACCCTTTGTTATTATATGCAATAATTTTAACCCCCTAGAAAAATCTAAGGCTAGATCCGTGCATGTGTTATGTGCAAAGAAATAATTAAAAAATCAAACAAGTTCAGAAAACTAGGATGTAGCATCTGACCTACTTTTTCCACTTTAGTGATTTTGCTTTTTAAAAAAGCCAATATTGAGCAAAGTTTAAGTGCTACATGCACCAAACTTGCATATTGGATGTATCTTTGATCAAACTTTAATAAAATGACATTGACCTACTTTTTCCACTTGAGTGATTTTACCTTTAAAAGTCAATTTTGAGCAAAGTATAGGCGCTACTTGTACCAAACTTGCATATTGGATGTATCTTTGATCAAACTTTCTTAAAATGACATTGATCTACTTTTTCCGCTTGAGCGATTTTGCCTTTAAAGGCCAATTTTGAGCAAAGTATAAGTGCTACATGTACCAAACTTGCATATTGGATGTATCTTTTTTCAAACTTTCATAAAATGACAATGACCTACTTTTTCCGCTTTAGTGATTTTGCTTTAAAGGCCAATTTTGAGCAAAGTATAAGTGCTACATGTACCAAAATTGCATATTGGATGTATCTTTGATCAAACTTTCATAAAATGACAATGACCTACTTTTTCCGCTTTAGTGATTTTGCCTTTAAAGGCCAATTTTGAGCAAAGTATAAGTGCTACATGTAAACTTGCATATTGGATGTATCTTTGATCAAATTTTCATAAAATGACATTGACCTACTTTTTCCGCTTGAGTGATTTTGCTTTAAAAAAATGCCAATATTGAATATATTGAGCAAAGTATAAGTGCTACATGTACCAAACTTGCATATTAGATGTATCTTTGATTAAGCTTTCATAAAATGACCTTGACCTACTATCTCCTCTTGAACGATTTTGCTTTTAAAAACAAATATACATGTATATGTACTTGGAAATATGCTTAAATTAAATTTTGCTGCCACGAGGTGAGCTTCGTAATCTGTGATTACCTATGTTTTTTTTTTTTTTGGGGGGGGGGGGGGGGGGGGGGGATTAAACGTTACTTTAACTGTTTAACATTTAAAATAAGAATTAAATTTTATCTAAAGTTTGGGGTTCTGCAGGTGCAGATATTTACCAATACCTACCGAAATTTACCATTTTTAGCTCACCTCGACGAAGTTGAGTGAGCTTATGCTATACCCCCGTGTGTCCGGTTTTAAAAGAAGTTTGGGGTAGCTCAGTATTTGGCAAAGTACTGATGCTACAGTCACCAAACTTGCACAAGTGATTCATCTTTGGATGCTGAGGTGAACCCATGCATCGGATGCTGCATCTGACCTACATTTTCGGTTAAGAAGTTTGGGGTAGCTCAGAGTGGCTTGGTTAAGAAGTTTGGGGTAGCTCAGTATCTGACAAAGTACTGATGCTACAGTAACCAAACTTGCACAAGTGATTCATCTTGGGATGCCGAGATGGACCCATGCATCAGATGCAGCATCTGACCTACTCTTTCCACTTGAGTGATTTTGCCTTTAAAAGCCAATATTGAGCAAAGTATAAGTGCTACATGTACCAAACTTGCATATTGGATGTATCTTTGATCAAACTTTCATAGAATGACCTTGACCTACTTTTTCCACTTGAGTGATTTTACCTATGAAAGCCAATATTGAGCATAGTATAAGTGCTACATGTACCAAACTTGCATATTGGATGTATCTTTGATCAAACTTTCATAAAATGACCTTGACCTACTTTTTCAACTTGAATGATTTTGCCTTTTAAAGGCAATATACATGTACTTAGAAATATGTTTGAATTGAATTTTGCTGCCACAAGGTGAGCTTCGTAATCTGTGATTACCTATGTTTCTTCCTGATAAATACGGAAATCATCGTTTGTCAAGAGCGGTTGATGGCCATTTTCGATTCTATTTTAACTTAAAAAAAACCCTCAATATCCAAGCAATTAAGCTAAATATAATTTTCAGTTCACTTTTATCTTCATTTTGATACAAACATTAAAATTAAAATATCAACTTTAATTTGACATGATTTTAGGGCATGCATCATTGAACACTATAAGCCGAAAAATGTCATGATAAGAATGAGTAAAGTGAACCAAGAAGCGAGCAATTTTAAAGTCTTTTAATGCATAGATTTGATAACCACTTAAGTACACATACCCTTATTTTCAATGGAAACTGAGGAGCTTCTTAATTTTTGTCTAAAGCAAACAGGTTGCAGGAGACAAAAATTAAGAAGCTCCGCAGTTTCCATTGAAATTAACGTACCCCAAGCCATGACTATTGCTGCATATCCGATTACCTAATTATTAAACCTGCCGGTTTACAGGTAAATTTCTCCTGGTAAATATTAATTGTTATGAAAACATGGCCATGTAGATTTCTCCAGGTAAAAATTAATTGCGATAAAAAAACACCTCTGTAGTGCTTATATCGTCCGGACTTACGGGACAATATTAGTTATTAGGTTTGTTACTGACCTTACACGGAAATCTGTCGGGTTGATAAAGCCCATAGAAGGCGAGGCGCTTGCGCCTCGCCTTCTATGGGCTTTATCAACCCGACAGATTTCCGTGTAAGGTCAGTAACAAACCTAATAACTGATTTGTTTTGTCGAGGACCATTTTAGGTACAAAAATGTTGATATCAAGAACAGCAGCACGTGATTTATATTATTATCCTCCGTCTGGTTTTGCTAATTGTCGGCCATTGCCTTACAAATTTTTGAAACTGACTTTCCACAAGAATTTGTCGGGCAGTCACATGACCAAATTCAAGCATTCCCATTGGGTCAAACTAGTCCGAGGCAAAACAAAATAACATGTATGATCTGCATGTCTGTTCCCGAAAACTACCATCCAGATCCGGAATGCAGATTTCCGGATTATCAGATCATTTTTGCTCTGTGTACGTTTGTTTTCCGAAAAATTGTTCGGAGGAACGAATTTTCTAGAGGAATGAATTCCGGACTAAGGAATCATCACTGTACTAAGAAATATCCTTTGATACAGATAATAATTCGATAAAGTTTGAAAATATCACAGTGGGCAATCTATCAATGGAGAACATTTGGATTTCCTATGTTTTCTTGCCATATAGATTATTTTTCACAAAAAGGGGAATGTGACACAGTTTAAGGATGTCATTTTCGGCCATTTTCCATTCGATCCATTCGATCATTTCTTGATCTGCACATTTCCTAAGGAAAAACTGAAGTTGTTGACTTTGACACTTTACAGAAAGGAATCGTAGTAGTAGAGAATGTCAAAACTGATATAGGTTTTACTTTTTAAAGTATAAAGATCATCATTTTTCTAACACTGAATCATGTGCTTTATATGTACCTTCTAAATTCAGTTCAAATATGTTGCTTTTTTGTGTCGCCTGCGAAGCATAGCGACACTTAGGGATCACTTTGTCCGTTGTCCGTCTGTCCGTCTGTCCGTCCGTCCGTCCGTCCGTCCGTCTGTCTGTCTGTCTGTCTGTCACACTTTGGGTGTCACAGCCCATAACTTTTGATTGGTAAGTGATAGGGCTTTGATATTTCACATGTGTATTCCTTGTGACAAGACCTTCCAACACATACCATTATTTTTGACCTAGTGACCTTGACCTACATATTTGACCTACTTTTCAAAAAAATTAAGAATGGAAATATCTTTTGATTGGTAAGTGATAGGGCTTTGATATTTCACATGTGCAATCCTTGTGGCAAGACCTTTCTACACATACCATTATTTTTGACCTAGTGACATTGACCTAGATATTTGACCTACTTTTGAAAAAAAAGATAAGATTCGCTATATCTTTTGATTGGTAAGTGATAGGGCTTCAATATTTCACATGTGTATTCCTTGTGACAAGACCTTCCTACACAGACCATGAAATCTAACCTTTTGACCTTGATCTAGATATTTGACCTACTTTTCAAGAAAAGTAATATTGGCTATATCTTTTGATTGGTAGGTGATAGGGCTTTAATATTTCACATGTATTTTCCTTGTAACAATGCCTTTCTACACATACCATAATTTTTTTACCTTTTGACCTTGACCTACATATTTGACCTACTTTTCAAAAAAAATTAAGAATGGATATATCTTTTGATTGGTAAGTGACAGGGCTTTGGTATTTCACATGTGTATTCCTTGTGACAAGACCTTTCTACACAGACCATAAAATTTGACCTTGATCTAGATATTTGACCTAGACCTCCTTTTCAAGAATTTTGATCCACTTTCTAGAATAATAATCAAACCGCTTCGCAGGCGACACAAGCATTCCTTGGATTGCTATTTTTTTAATTTCTTGAGAACAGTATATTTTTGACTTCAACTTTCCATCTCATCACCAATTCTATTGATTTTGTACATGTAGGCACATTAGATTTACCTTATTGGATAAATGAATAACAACAATTTCAATTTTTAATATACAGGGAGGTTATGGACAGGGGCCAGGGTATGCTTCAGCTCCCCCACAACAGTATGGAGGACAAAGTGGCTACCAGGCACCACCCGGGGGAGCACCTGGTGGATACCAACAACGACCACCTGGCTATGGTCAACAACCCCCACCTCAGCAATACGGGGGAGGATATCAACAACAGCAGTATGGAGCTCCTCCCCCACAACAGGGAGGCTACGGTGCCCCGCCTGGATATGGAGCCCCGCCCCAGCAGGGATATGGAGCTCCTTACGGTGGATATGGACCACCATGTCCCCCAGGGGTACATCCTGATATCTGGGAAAAGTTCAGGGTAATTTATAAGTTTAATACATGTAGCACCTACTATATCTATCTTATACAGGTATATGTAATTTGAGAAAATCTACAGAAAAACATTTTCTTGTAACTTAGAATATATATTGAAATTTTTAAATATGAAATTAAAAGAATGTTATTCTTCCTCATGTATCAGTGTTAGAGGTAAAAAAAGTTTTCATGATTTTTGTGAAATTCAACCAGAAATTTATCAACCAACGTAAATAAAAATACATGTACCTAGATTTCCTTTGATAATTAAAAAAATTGAATGTTTAAAAGTATTTTCTTAGCATAGCATAAGGATATTGTTACTTTATTATAGTCGTTCACAAAATCTGAAACTGTTGTTATTCTATAATCTATAAATAGCGATGCTCTGATTGGCTGATAATGTCACCCACGCTCCTTTGATAATTAAAAAAATTGAATGTTTAAAAGTATTTTCTTAGCATAGCATAAGGATATTGTTACTTTATTATAGTCGTACACAAAATCTGAAACTGTTGTTATTCTATAATCTATAAATAGGGATGCTCTGATTGGCTGATAATGTCACCCACGCTCCTGGATAAATCACCATATACCACTGTCTAAAAACAGGCCAGATTACCCCCACTATCTTCTGCAAATGGAGACGTTATTTATTGTGAATCAAATATGAAATTATAGAATAAAACAGTAATGGACTTTTAACTCAGTATATATGATGTGATATTGACTTACTATGAAAATTGCTCTTGCTACAAAACTGAGTAATTTCTAGTATCATGGGAATTTGCCAATATCAATATTACATACTGAAAAGCATTCACTTAATTTTGACCAAGCTACGCCTTTGTACTTCTTTGTATCGAAATAAGATTTATACAATTTATTCACTATGTGATTGAGAAGAAATGGTACATTGGAAATATTTTTTCAGCTTGTAGACCAAGACAACTCTGGACACATTAATGCTCTCGAGTTACGGCAAGCTCTAACAAATGTAAACTGGACGCCGTTTAATGCCGAGACATGTAGATTGATGATAGGGATGTTTGATAAGGACAGGTAAGTATTGTTTGACTATTCATTTTTGTCATTTATTGAAGAAACTTTTTATTTAAGAATGACTGTAATAATTTTTCTGTCTATCGATGTATTGACAAAAACCGATGCACAAATATAATTGTTTGTGCATCGGTTTTTGTCTATACATCGATAGACAGAAAAATTATTACAGTCATTTCTTATAATTTAATTAAATTACTATTTAATTATCTAGTTGTTGATTTTGAAGTTTTCAAGTTTCATGTTCAAAACTGGCAAAGTAATATTTGAATAAGTCAATGTAGCAGCGCTCGTCGTTAAAATTTCGTTCCGTACATTTGTATAGGCATTATACAGACACTATGGAAATAATATAATTATTTACAAATACATATGGTAGAAACTCATTTCCGAATTCTCGAGCATCTTTAATAGTGGACAGGTCCATTTTCAGCCTATTGTAAGTCCTAGATGAACCAAACTTGTGTTGGAGGTCTATTTTAAGCCTAGTTCAAGTCCTAGGTCAATCAATCTTTTGTTAGTGATGCATCTGAGGATGTTATCTACAATGCATGGCATTTATGTTGCATCTGACCTGTATTTCACACTTGAATGACCAGGTTAAGTGAAATGGGTCGCCTTCATTCCCAGCTTTGTGTGGGTGATGAATCTGAGGATTTTTACTGCAATGCATGGTGTGGATGCTGCATTTTACCCGTATTTTATGCTTCAGTGACCTAGTAAGGTAAAATCCCCATTTCCAACTTACATTAAGTCCTTTATCATTCAAACTTGTGTGGATGATGCATTTGGAGATATTTGGTGCAATTCATGGTACAGATGCTGGTCAGGAGGTAATTTTGCCATGGAGGTGAGCTCCGTCATCTTTTATGACACATGTTTAGAGCTGAAACGAATACCTGAAAATGCTATTCGAATATTCGTGACATGTATTCGATTTGTATTCGAATATTCGTTATTACTTGTAAGGACATTAAGAGTGTCCTCAAAATTATGTTCCTGACCAATGGATTTCGGTAAAGATTTAGGTTTGGGGGTAAACAATTGTTACCCTGAAACACTAACGCATCTCTACGTAAAAACAACGTAATCCCGTAATCATCATCAAGTCATGGTCCCAAATTGCAATTCACCGGACTTGATAGTATTCACAGGAGCTCGATGCCAACAACCTTCAATGACACCCGCCCTTCCCATCTCTCTCTAGTCAAATATAAGGAAAGTAGAGGCAGATATTCTTGTGGATCGTTAGCATCGAGCTCCTGTGGTAATATTGTACATGGTATCTTCATGAACATGACAACGTGGAAATCATATGGGGACAGTACGCACGTTAAAAGCTTGCATTATGTACTAAGCGTTAGTGACTTTATCCCGGTCAAAACAGTAAAGTTATAGCAATGTACATAAATTTTTCTGTTACAAATTCTTTTATAATAAGACAGGAGGAAAGGAGGAGGCACGGAGTACATGTCATGCAATTTTAGGTATTCAGGTGCCGTTCTCGCTTGAAAATATCATCAGATGAAATCTATGTTATAGCAAGACATTGAAGCGTCTTTATCATTTATTGATTTAATGCAAATGACACATGACAGCCCCATGCATGTTTGAAATAATATGTAACGTACTGACCAGTTGTGCGAACATTAGTGGGTCATTCATTTGCTCAAGATTGATATCGGTTTTTGTGTCTGTACGTCTCATAAACTTAAGTTAAACAATGCTTTATATTTCCTTCTTTACTGTATAATTACAGGACTATATGTATACTAACGAATATTCGAATACCAATTTTCCATTCGAATATTCGCTGAAAACTATTCATTCGCGAATATTCGAATATTCGTTTCAGCTCTAACTATGTTTTCTATCTGCTGACATTGCCAAACTGTCCATTATCTTCAAAATTACCAAATATATAGTAATCACCAAAATGCATGCTGTTTCAGGGAACACATCTTGTTCTTTCTATATTTGACTGCAATCTTTTTATATTTAGATGGAATTGTTACTAATTTCTGAAATTTCATCCTTAGGAGTGGCCAGATAGATGTACATGAGTTTGCTGCTCTTTGGAAATATGTTCAAGATTGGAAGTCATGTTTTGAAAGGTAAGGCAAAGGGGTGTTGTGTATAAAATCTTTCCATAAAATTTGTTAAAAGGGAAAATCATGCTTTAAAAAGATAAGCTTTCCTACTTGTGTTTCTTGACAATACTTCTGATTATATGATTAGGAGTCCATTTTATTATTTCATATTATTCAGTAAGCTTTTCTCTGATACATATCACAGTGTATCATTTTAAGCTCTATCAAGTCATTTAAGAAATGACTGTCTTACTTTTTGTGTTCATGGGTGTCTTACTTTTGGTGTTCATGGGTGTATAATTCTGGTTGGTCTCATGCTAATTCCGTGAATCGCGAAGCAATTCTCGGAAAATTTGCACGTGTCCCACCAGAATTAAACACCCATGAATACCAAAAGTAAGACTGTCATTACTTATATTTACATTTATTTCTAAATATCGGTCATTTTTATTTGCATGCACTTCGAATGTTTTGCCTGTTATAGCGTCAAATGTATTTGAGCGTTGGTAAATTCTCCCTACATGCAAAACTTGAACGTGACATCACAATAGCTAGCAACCCAAGTTATTGGAATATAATTCTAGTTGCCTAATGGGCATTTAACATGGGGAATCTACTAGTAATGTAAATATTATGAGGAGTTGTCTCTCTTTAATCAAGACATAATATTATATTCCATGTTTGAGCTGATTTCAAGATTTTTAAATCTATTCCTTTTCCACGTAGAAAATGAACTAAATTTACATGTGTGGAATATTGTTATGTTTTTGCTTTAATAGGTTTGATCAAGACAGATCTGGTAATATAGATTCACGAGAACTCCACACAGCGTTTGAAACGTTTGGATACAGACTGTAAGTAATATGAGTACAGGTATTCTTAACTATGAGATACTGGTGTCTTCGTGATATGTAGTGAAAGTAATAAGACTCTTAAGACTCGGCAAGCTTCAACTTTTACATGATTTTGAGACCCTTTGGGTGGAGCCGATATATCTTTCTTAGCAGACCATGAATGTGTATTTTTCTCTCATACCTTAGAGCCAAGTCAAAATTGAAAGATGGGAGGAAAATTGAAAAACTATCAAATTTATCCAGTTGCAAACATTTTGCTATATTCGATATACAAATTCAGTGCCCCTGAAAATGGTTTATTCTGATATATATGCACAACCATTGTAATTCCCTGAGATGAAACTATTGAAAGTAACGTGCTTGTATTTCGCATGAAAACGCTCGTGACGTCACAATGCATAAGATCTAAAGAAACATGCCGCGACGGCTGTACCAACCTGCACACTGTACCGGCGGTGACATGAATATTAACGATACGTTGTTACCTAGAAAAACGCGATTTCACAAAACAAAAATGAAATAGACATTACACGCATTACATGTATGATAAATGCACTTGCTGTGTATACCCATAACAAAACACAAATTAAGACACTTATTCTCTATATGAATATTAAGCTTTTCAAAATATTAATTACGTCAAATACATAGAAAAACGATCTTGCCAGATTGCAGCTAGTTTGTTTGTTTTGCAGGCTGAAATCATGACGTCACAATAACATAAACAATTGAAACAATAACGTCATGTGATGTGAAAGAAAGGGATTTCCATCATACTTTTCTTTCGTAGGAAAACCCATATCTAATGTATCTGAATGGTTGTGGGGTCACAAATTGTGTAGAAACAGATAGTTATCATTATATTTAACAAATAAATATGTATACCTCTAGACCTAATTCAGCATGGCTTGATTGCATTTATTTGCATTCATGAGATACCTTAGCATTTCATACCATACTTTATACCAAGTTTCTCAGATAGAAAAAAAATTAAATGAAAATGAAGGCAGGTGAAGTTCAGTTTTCACTCTTACTGTATTATCATGAGTCAAAACTTTTCATATTTTGAACAAAATGTGGACTCATCATTTCATGGGGAATGGTTGTTCAAATTACATGTATCTGCAATTACTTACTATATATCTTGATTCTTGAGATGTTAATGTAGCTTTGCAGAAAAATATATCTGTGTCATTGGCCTACGTATGCATAGAAATGTTTTGTAATTTCAGTTCTCCACAGTTCTGTGATACTGTCATTAGAGTGTTTGATCGTAGGGGAGCCAGAAATATAAACTTTGATGATTTTATCCAAGCTTGTGTGATGCTGAAGACATTGACAGATAAGTTCCGATCCCGGGATACTCAACAAAACGGCATGATTAGGATCAGTTATGAAGATGTGAGTAATACATTCCAACCATATCTTGAATTTTAAACACAAAAAGTTGTTCTTTAAGTTCCTTACCTACACGGCCAAGGGAGACAATCTTTGCCATTCAGTCTGTCAAACTGTCCTGTCATTCTGTTTCAATTTTCTGGTCTGTTTCTGTTATGGAAAGAGATGTTGTGCTATAGCTTGTAAGAAACATTGTTCTTCAGACCAAAGTATTCTATATTTCATCCAATACAAAGGTCTTCTGTTTTCATAACTCAGTCAATAAAATATTTTGGTAATGACCCAGTTATGCTATCAAGAGGACTTTAACTTGATCTGTAACTATTCGAGGCAAAGCCACGTTATTAATTTCTTTCGTGTCCTGCGTCATCTCAATCAGGTTTAACAATTGCATATCTGACACTGTTGTTTGAATTGCCTTTCTTTGATTACTGGCAAGCACTTAAATATCAGTTGGCATGTGTACTCAGAATGAGATATCTCAATCTCCCCAGGAACATTACATACATGCCAGATTTTTTTCAGCCATTCTGGGACATTGATGAAAATTTTCCGGGACAAATGACGAAATTCTGGGACAAAAATTTTTTAATTCTGGGACACATTCCGGGACATTTTTCTGACTTATAAACAAAATGTTATCATATTGTCATGTACACAATCTAGTCCCTTAATTACTTCTTGTGATTCACAACACAAGGACTCGTCATTTTATTTTCCGGATGGGTCCAATAAGTTGGTCTTAATTATGACATATAGCGTTTGTCTCCCGAGGAGTGGAATTGATATTTTACAACATTAAATATCGAAAGATTTAGGTTAGCAATAGTTAAAGCAGTTCTCAGTGTACTGTACTCGCAGTTATTTAAGTTAACTTACGTACATTTCTCTAGCAGTTGTCGGTGGAGACCGGTCTTCTTCACGAGCCATTAATATTGCTACTTCAGAGCGTATTTATATATATGTACATGTAAATCTATTGATTGGGCACGTGGCTGAGTCGTCAACGGGTACAACTGTTTGAAATTATCTTTTAAAAATATTTACAATGCGCGAATAAAGTCTGGACGTAAGCATAATATCGCACGCCTATCGTAAAGTTACTCGTAACGTCACATTTTAAATAAATTGATACTTAAAAGTTTAACCAGCAATGAGACAGGATGGAAATTTTATCTGAAAAAAAAGTCTCGTCGGTGAAAAATCATAGCAGGGGCGGTGTCAGAGAAAAAACCAATCAGCCTAAGATAATCATATGAAATACAGTATAACAGTGATCACTATCAAAACATGTTTTCACACCAATAATCTCAGGTACACCCTAAGTTAGATCTGTTGACCAGCTGTTTAGCCGACAATTATGTGACCCTCTTTGAACGATGAAAGAAAAAAATGACTTTGCACTGAAGTATGGGACATTTCGGGACAAATTTTAATTTTACGGAAATTTTCGTGTCCGTCGGGACAGATTTTTTAGGTGTGATTTTCCAGGACATTTCTGTCCTGTCAGGACATCTGGCATGTATGACATTAAGGTATAAATCCTAATTAGTTACCATGCTTCATCCTTAACAATTATGATATATGGATCTTTTGTCTTATGATCAGTAATCTAATACATGTATAATACTCTGTTTTTTTTTTCAGTTCCTAGAGATGGTACTAGACAACACTCTGATGAACGTTAAGTAATGGATCATCTCTCCACATTCTCCAAGACATTGATGTACACATACATGATTCAGTCATCATACTAAGTATACTCGGTTGTTATTGCTATCCTATATTTGTTAATTCATTCTGTAGTGACATTTTGATTATATTTTGACCAAACACAATATTTTGTCAACTTCTTAATGATTACTTTTTGATATTAACAAGTTATATGCTGTTACCATCTTTACCAAGGAGCATATTCCGGAATGACTTGTTGATGTTTTAAGGTTTTAGATTAATGTACATTGTATTTGTATGCATATTTGTTACTTTCTGGAATATTGAATTTGTTCATTTTGAATCTAAAAATGAATCCACTTTAAAGAAAAGTTAAATCATGATCATATTTAAAAACTGTTTTGACCATCTGTCCACCACATTATCACTAAGTTTTTAATTACAGAACAGAACAAAATTTGTTTGATCTTCAAGATGTCTTTATTTTCAAGTCAGTAAATCAATTCTTCATATACAAGATGGCTATATTTGTTTGAAACATACATTATCTGATGTCAAATGATGAAATGTCCCATCACATGATAGAATTGTCCTTCATTTAATGGTGTTTGATAAGTATGTCACATGTAGATGTACATTTGTGTAATAATAGTGTATGTACCGGTTTCAGGTTAATGAGTATTGTTTAATTCCATTTAGTTTTGGATGTATGATGTCATTGAATACTTGTCATGGTCAAATGTTTACAAAGAGACCGATTTTCAAGGTCATAAAAAGATATTTTCTGTATGGCAGTCTATTATGAAATTATGAAACCATTAAATGATATGTACATGGAGTAAATGAATGGATCCTAGCTATTACCATGAAAATTGGGCTCTCAATCTTGTAAATCTTATTATTTCAATGCATTTATTCATTTAGCTATAATCTTTCAATAGATAAGCTTTATCGTACATTTATCTTACATACAGTCATTTAATATTGCCATATAAATTTTTGCTGTACGACCTTTTAAGGTAAGAATTGCCACTTACGTGTGGTTTTGTTTGGGGTATTGATTTCTTATAACTTATCTATCCATTCCATGCTAATACAGGTGTTTATGTTTTTTTCACATTTGTTTAGAATTAATCAATAGGATTTTAAAGTATGTTTGCTCACGTTTGTATTTTATTGATGATGGTTAAATAACTTTATACCTTGTAGCATTACTATAAATCAATTTTGTATTTATGATGAATGTGAGTCAATTTAGATCATGCTGTCATATTTTAAAATATTAAACCTCCACATCTAATTAGAACAATTATGTATTTTTGATTTTTTAAGCCATATATTGTATCGTAGTGTGTTATGCATTTTATGCTGCTTTCAAATTGTAAGCTACATATGTTGTAGTTTAATGAATTTTAAAATATGTAGTATGTACATTTAGGTTTTCGATGAAAATCCATTAAAATTTTTCAGAAAATCTTTAGTAGTATCCTTTCCAAAGGAGAAGATTCAGTTAACTGGAAAATCGGCCCCATTTTTCAAGTGATTCAGATTTCAATTATATTCAATATCAAAGAAGTCAAATGTATGTTTGTTTGAAATATCAAATAAACATTTCGATTCTAAAGAACTGAACTGAAATATATGGCTACAAAAACACCCAAAATTTGTAAGAGGGTGAAAAATGTCAAGAAATAGGCCAAATTTTTGTACAAGTAGGGTGCGAAACCCCAACCAAAATAATTTCTACACTAAAAGATAGCTATGCAATTTATTTTTCTATCTTTATGAAATTTATTTTGGTTAAGGGTTCGCACCCATGTTAATTTTAAAGATTTTTGCTTAGCAAATGTTGGTTTTCCTTCATACTCTGTTATCCAGGGCAAATATCTTAAGTGAGTAAGTGACCATGTTTCGCCGTATTTTTTGTACATTTCTTTGAAAATCTCAAAACGTGGAGGCCAATTCAATGATTGATTTTGCTAGAATTTGATTTAACTCCATTCTCGATAGAAAAACCACAAATAGAATTCATTCTACGCAGTTCATTGTTTCCTTATAAAACGTCAAAATATTTCGTTTCCATGTTTTCGGGGCTGACCATATTTTGCTGTTTTTATTGATATGTATCCTATTTACACACAAACGGACAAAAATTGCGATTTCATCTTCAGGAAATGCTTCGTCACCACTACTTCTATGAAATCATGCCAAATAAAAGGTTTTGTTTCTTTGGTTTTTGTAAAAATTTCGAATGTTTATATCTAAAATTTGGTGTTTTCGTTAAATTTTTCCCATTATCTGGGTTTTTTTTTTCAAAATTGAGTGCAGGATATATCACAATCTATCAAAACATGACTACTACGGTCATATTTGAAAGGATGTAGAAAAAATAAACTTGAAAAACATTTCCAATAACCAGTGAGAAGCAATTAACTATGAAATGGCGAAATATGGTCACCTGCGAAATATGGTTCCTCGCTCTATCCTAAAGAAATGTTAGAGATAGAAAACCACAATTCTCATTAAATTATTCTTCAGGAAAAATGCAGGGCCTATTTTAGGGACAAATGGACCTTTTCATTTCTTTGAAAAAAGGGCATGTGCATCTTAGCTTACCCAAGCAAAGCTCAATGAATCGAGTTAAAGTCATTTTGCACCATCCATCCTTTTCAAGTTTTCATCCAAAACTAATTTTCAGATATGACAAACTTAACAGTAAGCAAGTTATCAAAGTTCTCTACATAGTATATTATTTTTGACCACATTTTCCACTTCTCGTCTGCAAATGCTTCACATAATTTCACCAAAATACTCAATTTATTCTCCTAAGTGATATTCAATGCATTGTTTTACTAGTAATTCTTTGCTTACTGGTATATAATTTTTAGCTCTACTGGTCAAAGACCAGTCAAGCATTACGATCGCCCTGTGCCCAGCGTCTGGCCGTCTGTCTGTCCGTTCGTCCGTACGTCCTTCTGTTAAACTTTGCTTGTGAGTGCAAATCCTCTTAATCTGTGAATAGTACAAGTTAGATTCTTTTTGCATTGATATGGGCCTGATGTCTAGTAGTGCACCTTATATTTTGTTTGAGACCCTGACCCCTGGGGTCTTGGAAAATTGGTTGACACCAACACCAATCGACAGCACAAACTGTTTGTCAAATGTCCTGATGACAATTCCATGATCCATGTTGTCAAGTTGGTCAGATTTCTGGGGTTATGGAACATAAGGTCACACCAGTTGACAGAGCACCCACTAATTGTCAAATGTCCCGATGGCTATGCCCTGATCACGTGTTGTCAAGTTTGTCAGATTTCTCGGGTGATGGAACATAAGGTCACACCAGTTGACAGAGCACCGACTGTTTGTCAAATGTATCGTTGACTATACCCTGATCACGTGCTGTCAAGTTGGTCAGATTTCTGGGGTGATGAAACATAAGGTCACACCAGTTGACAGGGCACCGACTGTTTGTCAAATGTATCGATGACTATGCCCTGATCACGTGTTGTCAATTTGGTCAGATTTCTCGGGTGATGGAACATAAGGTCACACCTGTTGAAACAGCACCGACTCTTTCTCAGATGTCCTGGTGACAATGGCCTGATCACGTGCTGTCAAGTAAGTCAAACTCCTCAGGTGATGGAACATTATTAGCTCACACCAGTCTACATAACATCGACATTTTATCTAATGTCCTGATGACAATGCCTTGCTCACATACTGTCAAGTTGGTCTGACTTCTAGGGTGGTGGAACATTAGGTAGCATCAGTTGACAGAGCACCGACTGTTTATCATATATTCTGGTGACAATGCAGTGATCACGTGCTGTCAAGTGGGTCATACTTCTCGGTTGATGGAACATTAGATCGCATCAGTTGACAGAGTACCGACTGTTTATCATATATTCTGGTGACAATGCAGTGATCACGTGCTGTCAAGTAGGTCAGACTTCTCGGGTGATGGAACATAAGGTAGCACCAATTGACAGAGTACCGACTGTTTATCATATATTCTGGTGACGATGCAGTGATCACGTGCTGTCAAGTAGGTCTGACTTCTCGGGTGATGGAACATTAGATAGCATCAGTTGACAGAGTAAAGACTGTTTGTCATATATTCTGGTGACAATGCAGTGATCACGTGCTGTCAAGTAGGTCATACTTCTCGGGTGATGGAACATAAGATCGCATCAGTTGACAGAGTACCGACTGTTTATCATATATACTGGTGACAATGCAGTGATCACGTGCTGTCAAGTAGGTCATACTTCTCGGGTGATGGAACATAAGGTAGCACCAATTGACAGAGTACCGACTGTTTATCATATATTCTGGTGACAATGCAGTGATCACGTGCTGTCAAGTAGGTCAGGCTTCTCGGGTGATGGAACATAAGGTAGCATCAATTGACAGAGTACCGACTGTTTATCATATATTCTGGTGACAATGCAGTGATCACGTGCTGTCAAGTCGGTCTGACTTCCCGGGTGATGGAACATTAGGTAGCACCAATTGACAGAGTACCGACTGTTTATCATATATTCTGGTGACAATGCAGTGATCACGTGCTTTTAAGTAGGTCTGACTTCTCGGGTGATGGAACATTAGATAGCATCAGTTGACAGAGTAAAGACTGTTTATCATATATTCTGGTGACAATGCAGTGATCACGTGCTGTCAAGTAGGTCAGACTTCTCGGGTGATGGAACATTGGGTAGCACCAATTGACAGAGTACCGACTGTTTATCATATATTCTGGTGACGATGCAATGATCACGTGCTGTCAAATAGGTCAGACTTCTCGGGAGATGAAACTAGGTCGCACCAGTCGACAGAGCACTGACTGTTAGATGTCCTGATGACAATGCCCTGATAACGTGTTGTCAGGTTGGTTTGACTTCTCGGGTGTTGGAACACTAAGCCGCACTAGTTGACAGAGCACCGACTGTTTATCAGATTTCATTGAAGCTTTTTGATATGTGTATGTTTCATGAGTCTGGTTGATCTGTAACTTGTTTTCGTAGTTTGGGTGTTTGCGTGTTGATGACGTTACTCATGACCTCAGAGTTGGGACTTTGTGCTATCATTATTTTTCTTCCAGTCTTCCATCGAAACAAATATTGATCTTCTAAATTATCATCATATAATATCTAAAAAAAATCTTGATACCCCCCTCCCTCCCCCCCCCCCCCCCCCCAAAAAAAAAACGGGTCCTTGTGCAAATGACGTCGATTGGCTATTTAAGTTGATAAATCTTAATCATTGGATAATAGTAGGGACCAGAATTCAGAAACATACATCCGTTCCATGCGTTCTGTACACAGCCAATTGTACCTCGCATGAAATTCATGTGAAATGAGCATCATGTAAATTTCACATGAAAGTTCATGTGAAATTCATATAAATTTCACACAAGATTTATGTGAAAAATATTTCACACGAATTTAACATAAATTTCCTTCACATGAATTTCATATGAAATTTTCCAAGTGACCTTCACAGGAAACTGAATTCACATAACATCCATGTAAAAATCTTCACATGATTTTCATGTGAAAAACTTCATGTAAATTTCATGTTCGTGCTCGTTTCACATAATTTTCATGTGAATTTTCATGTAAAGTTCATGTAAATTTCATATGAATTTCATATGAGGCACAATCTATCATGTAGTGAACTATAGGCCGGATTCCCTGTCTAGTGATCATTGCGCTGTGTTCTATCAGAAGTGTTTTCCTTTGTTTGTTTGTGTGTGTTTTTTTTTTTATAGAGGCAACACTTCTTTCCCGTGTCTCTTGGCCACGAAGGTCTTTAACGTTAGGAAGTGCGAATACTAGTAAATCTGCAACAAGTCACACACGTAATTTATGCCCATGGTAATCCAAACAACCTACAGACCATCTATGGGTTGCCTCGTTTATTCATACTGTAAAAAAGGATTATATGATGTACGTGAATGAATTTCATATGCTGAATAAGACCGTCTGCGAACTTTGTGTGGAGGAAAAGGGATTATATTTTCTACTGTATAGGTGTATTCTATTTGGGAAAAAAAACTTTTGAATAAAAATGATAGAATAGAACGTTATGATCAGGAATCTGATGTGCTTGGACAGTATAAATGATCCCATTCTGGTCCTTTTCATACTAGTATTCCGTGTTTCCTTTCTTCTTTTTGGTTTAATGGGTTTTTAATGTGAATGGGAAATTGTCCCTATCGTGGCTATGATATTTTTTTCATTGAATCGTATCTCAGCTTGGTTGAATTTCATTCAGACATTTTATGTTAATTTGAGTCAAAGGTTCGTGATACCACCATGCACCAATACGATTTCTCCTCTATTTTCCTAACATCAAGTCATTAAATCGTCGTAGCAAGAAAGACGAAATGACATGGCTGTCTTTGTGTTAATATTTACAAGAACATATATTCTGATACAAATCGTTTTAACTGTACACGGAAATGAATGGGAAAGGAATGGGTACTTCGGTTTACTAACTTTTCTGGTACCCCTCCCTCCACAACAATTCCTCCAGTTCTGACTTCAGTACATTTTTGTTCGTTTTCTTCTTTTATTTGCGCGTGAATCCATCATAAACAGAAGCAACCAGCACACACTTGCTTCTGATAGAGTTACACATTTCGGGTTGCACGTAATAAAACAAATTTTCTCATACCTCCTGTCTCCAAGTAATAACTGATCTTTGGTCTACGGGTCAAAATGTTCGATCAGCATTCAAAACTGGAAAACGTTAAAACAACAGAGACCGTGGAATAATAATCTAGGTACTGAACAAATCCGAGTCCCCGTTTTAGACCAGGTACCCAGGGAGGATAAGCATCAGCTACTTCCCGGCAATGCCCGTCACTTTAATTCCGTGCCTATGAAGAAATCAGTCAATGAATTCGTTCCGGGAGATGTCAAATTCAAATATTCCTGACAACGACTGTAACTCCATCAGTGACACCTCTATCTTGTAGTTGTGCCATCTGGACACTAAAATTAGGTGACGCTATATAAGCATTTTCTGTGGACAAAGTATGTATGTCGTACTTCTCAGAAACAGTATTGCTGAACTGATGTGGTCAACCAGAGGAACCAGGAGTGACCTTGACCATGGATTTTGAAAATGACGATAACTAAGTTAAGATGCGGCCATCACGTATGTCGTAATTCTCAGGAACAGTATTGCTGAATTGATGTGGTCAACCAGAGGAGCCAGGAGTGACATTGACCATGGGAGTTGAAAATGACAATAACTTAGTTAAGATACGTTCATCACTTATGTCGTACCTCTCAGAAACAGTATTGCTGAACTGATGTAGTCAACCAGAGGCGCCAGGAGTGACCTTGACTATGGGAGTTGAAAATGACAATAACTTAGTTAAGATACGGTCATCACTTATGCAAGACTATTAGTGCAGCGCTTACGTGTATTCTCTACAGACTACTTATCTTGAAAAGGATAACTTTAGATAAATTGTGAGAAACATCATCATTGCGGGTTCAGTTACGGATATGCGAATTGCACCAAAGCTGACCTTTGATCAAACAGTGACGTAAAATTCAGAGTAATGTGATGCATTGACCTTGACCTTATGCCTCTTGATACAGAATTCAGTAGCGATGAAAGTTAAAGGTTAAATGCCAGTATTGTGCGAAAATGCTCTCTTGTCGGTGGACATTCGTACACAGTTTAAAACGAGTATACATCCCCAACATCATTGTCGGGGAGTATTACAAAATCATATCAGTGAACAATAACGGCTTGAACAGTACATCTTCAGTGCGACTCGGTATGTGTCGCAAAAACATCTAGAAGCATGGCGTGTGACAGATGCCTGTAATTACCCACGGTACGGAGGGATTCTAGTGGTTAATCGGTTAGATCGTGACGTACAGAGGGACTATTGTCTCGCACTGTACGACTGGCGGCCACATCAAAGAAACGATTGATTGTCAACTGCACAAATTGTGAACATTCATCATGCTTAACGAGGACCGATATGACCATGAGTCAAGTTAATGCACAGTTTTACATGTTTGTTGATTTATGTAGAAGAAACGTGAATTTAGATGTTCAAAGTCCCGTGTGATATCCAATAAACCCTATTTAATTATCTTTAGAATGTGTCTATATCCGCATTATAACACCTCTTACGGCGGCGGTCTTTGATGTCACAGGTGAAGTAACGAAGTGCCCGAGTCCAGGTGATAGCTTCAATAGATAACATTGCCTTTCATCGTTCATACAAATATAAAATGGCGATTATACGGATATTTACAACGGCTTGTGACAAAGGGGTCTTTTTATCTTGGACATTCGTTAACACACAAAGCAGAGTTATAGATAAATTGTTTATTTTTGTCACCAAATCTTAAATCTGATGTAGAAATAGTACTGGGTCCCGTGTTTTGCATATCTGTACGATAATCGTACATTCATTTCTACTCAGTCAATGGACTTTGGTATCATCAAGGACATAACGTTACGATGCTCTTCATCTTTGTCGAGTCATTGGTCACGTTTACGTGACACAGTACAAGCGCGCTGTTCCCCGTTTAGAAAGCTAGTTCAAACGAGCTTTCCACGTACAATTTTCTGAATATTTCGAAATTTAAACGCAATTCCACTAGAATACTTTCTTATTTCAAACCGTTGCCTGGAAGCAAGATGTTCCTGCAACACCAATGCCCTGTCGGAAAGACCTTTTCTGTACAATTGATAAATAATAAGTTCATTTTTTGGGGATATCAATATTAATTAAGGTCTCTTCATACAGACAATACGGATACGAAATCTCTATTACAGTTGTTACATATGGCAAAAAAGTAAGTCGCCTTGATAACCTGATTCCTGACATCATCTTAACATAGTTCTTACGGGTACAACAAATATGACCCGTGTCACTGAATGTTACAAAATTAATGTCAACAGACAGACAGACTGAAAATGTATTCCTCAAGTATAAATGTGTTTTACAGAATCATAAAGAAGATAGTCAGTTGTTTATTGTTTCTATTTTATTACATGATGATTTTACTCATCTACCTATTTCATGACATGGATGCAATGATGAGATGGAAAAGATTGAACAACAAATATTGACAATGCAACAAAAGTTCATAACTTCATAATAATAAAATATTATGTACAGTACTTTACACATTTGTTTAAATATTACAACAAAGTCTCTTAAAGCTTCAGGTCATAACATTTGAAAGTCCCTGAACCTTTTTTATTCTTTCTCCGTTACTGTCAATATTAGATTTGCTTTAATTATGAAAAATTCTATTCACAAGGTCAGAGCAATATCAATGAGTATTTCAACAGTTGTGTTTATAATGCACAAGTTAAATATCCTACACACTACATATCTTATTTCACAAAATCCTAGGTTAAATTATGATTTGTTCAGTGTTAAGGTTGTTCATACGCATTTGTCTTCCTTTCCAGTGTGTACATGTTAGCCCAATGAAAATCAGAAAGCCAAATCCTTGGTTCACAGTGTGTTTATGTAGAAAGAGCATAATCATGAACCAAGGATAGCTTGCTTTATATAGATGGATGTCAATCGAAATATTGTTCGAAATGGGCTTAAAACCACAAAATTTGTACCAAAGGAACAGGAAAGACAACCTACTAGTTAAAAAAAAAAATCATAAATAGAGATATAATCTAAAGAGTTCATCAAAGATATGCATTAATTACCCAATATTATCCGGTATAATGAAATATTGACCCTGTATGCCTTAACTCTAGGATTTAACATATACCAATGATATCCTTTGTTTGTTTGCTATTATTCTGAATCAGAGATGACTTGGGACAAGAAAATAAACTTTGCATCAGTTTGTGACAGTTGGTAAGGTATGATATGCTAAACAAAACAAAGTTTGGTAAAATTTCTAGTGAGCAAAGTGATTTTCTACATTCAAAGAAAAAATATTGTTCTGTAGGCCAGATCACATTGGTAACTCTTTATTACTTTCAAAAGTCCAGGTTCTCCAAGCTTTCTTTTCAAATAGAAAAAGAAATGGTTATTGAAAAGAAAGGACTTGAACAACTGAACTGTAAAACCTAATCAACGATAATAAAAAAAAATTGACTTTTCCCTAAAGATACTTATGATAGTCAAAGATGACTCCCCTGAGATTACGACAATTATTTTCTAATGTATTTTTATCTCCTTTCAATATGACATTTATACGCTAAACAATCATTCAACATTTTATAATAACTAAAGATGCCTTGGAAACATTTGCCATTGTAAAAGTCCATACAACCTCTGGAACTTTGCATTTAAAAAATCAGTTTGAAAAGACAACATTTGTCATAACCATGTCTTGTTTTGTAAAAAAAAGGATGGATTCAAGAATCTATGGTTTAAAATTTGTTAAGTTTCATATAAACTAATGTAAAAAACAAATGTGTACACATTATTCCTGAAACAAATAATAAATAAAATCCAACAAGTAACAGAACCTTAGAACTTTGCATTCTGCTTCTGATATTAGCACTAAAAATACAAGTTCTACAGAAGAGTTTGCCCTCTCCTCTGATTTGCCTCCCTTGGCTAATGGACCGGAAAAGTTCCCACATACTTCACACATATGGATTGGAAAACATTTGTTCACTTTTACAATCAGTCATTCCAGATCATATTCATCTCCAGTTAGTCCACTCGCTCCACTTTTGCTACAATCTTTCCATCCCATAGAGGCAAAACTTCACTATCGTCCTGAATTTCTTCAAATACAACCTCACTTTCAAACTCATTACTCTTCTTCTTGAAGAAATACCTGAAAAGTATAAAACATTTCACGATAAGTATTTCAGTTTCTCAAACTAGTCAACATGATAATAAAAATTTGATTATAGATTCTTTTATGAGATTTTGCGACTAATGTGATACACATATTGGTTTTTGTATGAAATTTAACCAAAAAATAATTAAGACTAGAGAGTCACTAAGATTTGTGTTAATAGCCCCCATAGGACCCAACGGTGTTATAACATTCCTGTGTGCGTTTGCTCCATGTATGACCCCTTTACCTACAGGTAGCCACTTGACTTTGACCACTGTTTAATTTCTCAGTATTGGCGGAGCGGCCAGGTTGCCACACATGATCAAACAGATATTTGTAGTAAAGAGGTGCATTACTGTCAAGACGTGTTATTTAGGAAGATCAGAGACGCTCGCTCTCCCTACATACTTTTTCAAGCCGAGGAATTTTCCCTTCGTTTCCAGTGCGTATGGTCAGGCATAAAAAGAAGGTTTTATCTTTAATCTTATGTTAGAAAGGAAAATATATAGGTGCGGAGACGGAAGAACCGGGAGGTGGGATTTAAAGCTGTACGATAAAAAATATTCTGTAACGTTTGCGTGTACGTATAGGCGGTGTATTTTAATTACTTTCAGGGAATAAAAACTAACTCTAGAATTAAACGACAACTCTAACCTTAATGTTCTCTTGTAGCACGAAAATACGCAATGTTAATAGCGGCATCCGTAAGATTTTTGTACCCTTCTGATAACACGAATGCCGTACAGAGAACTTTTTATGTCTTTGTAATGTTTAGTTGGGTAGAACAAGGCTCCCATCAACCATCTGCTTTCAATTCAAGGATGAAAAAAGCCCAAGGTGCACATGAAGAATGCACCGAATCAGTGCAAATGGTCACACAAGTGGAAAACCCCTTTCAGAGATCAGTTACTTCTCAAGTAGATTTAGCTCTCGACTAATTCGCGTGTTCTTTGTTTTATTTTTTTGCAACTTAAAATCAGACAAGATGTGGCAGTGCAAGAGCAAGTGAAATACGGTACATCGTCATAGATCTTCAGTCGAAGCGATTCAAAATTCCCTTTGTAAACTCCGGCGTGCTAAGCAATGCTCCACTCAAAAACTCTCAAAGCAGAGATCAAAGATGTTTCTCCTTCCAGATAAAATGTTTTTCTTATAGGCACAGAATGCCTTCAGTGTGTGAATGTGTAACCGTCTACTTCCCCCCTCTCGTTAGAGCCCCTCTTTGAACACCGTAGTATACTTTGGGATACTTAAACATAAAGCTTTATTTACAAATGGCAATGATTCACAAAGAGCACGTTGCTAGAAAAAAATATCGGCTTTGAAATTCTCTACCAACACGCATTGGCAACATTAAGCGAATACCAGCCAACTTTGATAGCGGGTTTCCTGCTTAAACAGCGCCCTGTAATTTCACCTGCATTCGCGGGGTGACGTAATTGAGGTTCCTCTCCGTGTTTGATAGATGTTCGAGTGGTTCGGATACTTCAAAAGACTTAATATAATACACGGATCCTCGTTTGATGCTTAAATAAACTTTTCTCCTCCTACTTGTAAAATCGCTACATAAGAAGATCACAAAACTTCAAAAATGAGTTTTTACTTTGTGCAGGATGATTTAACAAGTGAATCAACTTGCCAAAGCTGAGTCACACAGGTGCGTGTCCTTAGATGAAATGCCTTCCAAGCTCACCTTAACTTTCATGTTTCTAATTTCCTTGCATTTTTTGCACTTTCAATAGTTTCCTGTTTACTTTCCAATTCCAATTCTATCTAGATACGGTGTCATTTTAATGACAAACACACACTGCACCAAAGTCAGGGGCCAACAAGTGAAATAGGCAATTCGAATGCTCTTCGTCTGATTCAGAAATAAACTGGTCCAAATTGGGCAGCTCATTTCAAAGTACATAAAAAACATTGAAAAATGATTTAAAAACTTACTTAAAACTGCCCTTTCTGCCGATGAGGTTTTTGAATTGTGACAATGTGATATGCTTGCCGGCGAATGATAAACGATATGGAATAGGTTCTGAACAGAAGAAGTACCCAACCACGGTTTCCTCCATACCAGAACCACCGCTAGTGTTAGCACTGCTAGGGGACGACCTCTTAGCACTCTTCTTCCTGTAGGCAAAACATAGTGGAAATATGAATAAAAATCAAACAGCAATTTCAGAAGTTTAAAACGCTTGATTGTTACAAGTGCTAAAATCATATTGATTATTACTTAATAGTGCCTTGATATAAATGCTAGTTGGATATTTGTTGAGGTGAACACAGAGAGAGAGAGAGAGAGAGAGAGAGAGAGAGAGAGAGAGAGAGAGCTGTAGACGAAAGATTTGTAAGATCAAATATTTCAGCTAAAAAAATACAAATAAAACAAAAGGATACACCGGTAGTATTGACTAAGACCCATTCCATACTCTACATAGTAACATCCCTGCCATCTAAAGATACTACTATGAATATCATTTGATCTTTCCCTAGAGAATAAACCGACTGAGGAGTAACTCCCACCCCATCGCTAGAAATAAAGAATAAAATAAATGTGGGACTTACTCTAACGTGCTGCCGCTATCCCCTGACACATCTAATTCACTGGCCTTTGTCAATGACATGGACATACGTAATGTACCCTGAGATGACCCTTTCTTGGTGTCCTTACTGGCAATGCCTCCACAAGATCTGAAATAAAGAATACAGTCATATGTCAGTCACTTAAAACAAGACAAAATCACAGGGGCTGGGAATTCTTTATGTGATAGTGCAGGTAAAGGAGAGACCAACCTATCCCAATGCTTTGTTCTGTAGTAGTAGGAGATTCGAGTCCCTGTGATACATATCAACTTGAGCATCAAAGTATACATAAAACACTCTTCAGACTAGTCCTTCATCACTTTCTTGAATGAAGCTGTTACGAGTTTATTGCACTCTTAAAGAATATGAAAGGATCTGGCCAAAGGAGGAAGGGAAGAAATAAAATTTCTTTCTTCACAGCTTGGATGTGAAGTCATCAAAAGACAGAAATATTTTTTTCTCCTCTCTTATCATTAAGATCACTAAACGTTTAGCTTCCATCAGTGGAAGGCCTGGATAAAGCACTTTTCAAACAGAAGACGCTGAGAACTATGTTAACAGAAATATTGATAAAAGCCAATTTATTGATGATACAATCTTTAGGCTGAGGAAAACCAAATGCTGCACTCTATATGCAAAGTTCAATGTCTCGAGAAAGACTGCCGTTTGATGTAGGAGCTATTCCACAAAACTGTTTATTTTCAAACCAGCAATTTTCAAGAGGATTAGGAAGGGAGAGGGCCAGTAGCACATCATGTTGGCTTTGTATCACAGCTTCTATCAAAGAAGTCGGGATATTTGTGTTTCCTTTGATTTACTCTAGAGGCGCTGATGTTTTTATTTGTAATGAGAATGTAAAATAGGAGATACAGACACCTGTGGTATGAGAAAGATGAACTTAATCAGTGCTACATTTGATTCTATTAGCAGCAGGGATGTTATTTTTATCATTTTTAACTTTTTTTTATTCCAAGCACTTTACTAAGAGTAAGAAAACAAGTAGTTTATATGGAGCAGGATTCTCACTTTGATTTGACAGGCACGGATCGCTCCTCTAGCCGCCTCTTGGCCTCCTCCAGCTGTACCGTGGTGTTGGGAGGATTGAGGAGAGGCATGGATAGATCCGTGGCAAACGGCTGGGCAGGTACCCACTGTGGCATCAGACCACGATCTATAGAACCTGAGCGAGTGTACAGTGCTTGACCTGACTGCTTCTTCGATCTGTTAAATTAATTCATGAAATCACTAACTTCATAGAATAAATCAAAATAAAAAAGTTATTAGATCATAGATATTGAAATTTGATAAAGATCCTTTAGACATCAATCATTTTTTGCAATTCATCTGCATTCCAAATAATTTCCAATCTTCTCCGATATTTCTCCCAAGTTTCCCACGTACGGTTTGGATACAGTGATAAAATTCATTGTTTAAACAAAAGCCAACAAACAGAGGAAGACCTGCTGCACATTTATGTGATTTTTGTGCATCTGGAGGAGGGAAATAGATATCCCACTACCTCATGTGTGTACTCTAATTAAGCAGCAGCAGGAAGCCAGGTGACTGAGATGTTTATAATTAGCTAAGTAAGACCTACCCCTGCTGCTTGTGTGGTAAGGAAGAAGCGAGGACTGGAGCTCCCGACTTTGACCTGTTCTTGTGGGACGAGCTCCTGTCGGAGTCGGCCCGCCCTGAGCTGGAATCCTCACGTGAATTCTCCATCATCCAGTTCAGCACCCTGTAAACAAAAATAACAAAAATATTAAAATTTAATTCATTTTTATCGTGTCATGGAAGAACATTATTTCAATTTCATTCTTTCATTTGTTTTCCCTGAGTACGATACAAATTTACAATACAAATTGATTTATTCCAAATTAGGGCCCATCTGAGCATAACAGGATGGGATGGGGTTGCAATGAATAGGAAGGTTGGGAAGGGATGAATGTCTTTTTCGAATTACCGGTACTATATCTAAAATTTAGATTAATGCTACACAACTAAGTATTTGTCATAGTGAGTGCTTAACATTTAAGCTTTGTTACTACCCAATGATATATCGTAACTTATATTTGATGTACAACATTGAAGGGATGATTATATAGGGTGCTGATGGGTAGACGGCTCTACAGGGACAGCCGACCAGACAGGAGTTGATCCTCCCGTGGCGTGGGGATTTGCTGCCTTTGATGCAGAATTAGGTTTCAACTCGAGAAATTGAGTAAGCAAACATCTAATGTTCCCTGCTGATAGATCTACCGTACTTAACAGCTGCAAAGATGCTTTTGAACAACATCATGTTTTTTCCTTCTCCAACTAAGAGGGGTTTCCTCCTAGTTCCGAGTTAGGGATTAGAGAAAAATGTCGATCTGATTGACTTGCTAAATTTCAAATTTCGTTCCGAAATTGTTTGTGCTTTAGGTATCAAAAGGGCTTGAAACTGATAAATTCAAAAATGATTGTACGTATGTGAAGATTTAGATAAGAAATTTCGACATAAGATGAAAATTCCTCCCTCAGTACCTGGTCCTGATCTTAATAGAGTAAACAGTCCCTACATGTACCTCTCTCTCCCAGAAAATCTGTTATCCCCATACAATTGAAGAAGCGCTTTGTGATATCAGATAGTCATAATTACTGCCTATTCAACGACTATTAATTCCATGTTTCATCTGCCAACTTCAAAGGACCCCATTACAATAGCTTTCAAATCTGCAGACCTCAAACGTCCTTTATTCTCTTTCATTTCCGAACATCAAATAGAAAATCAGAGAGAAAAGAGTTATAATTTTTTCCTCTGTTGTCTCTTAGTCCCTTCCCTTTGTTTCTTTCTTTTCCATTGATTTCAAACGTAGAAATAAAGACGGATAGACTTTTACTACAACAACATAAAGGGAAAAAGTTTAATTTGAACGGAATTAAACACAATGATATTTCAACTTCAAAGACGCCTTTGATTTTCAAATATCCTCTATACGACAAGGACTATCGCAAATCAAAGTATATTTGATCCGACATCTTGGGTCTAGACGAGGCCAATGGATATAAAACACAATTTGGTCCTAGATAATTTCTTTTCTTCAAACAAATGCGCCTTGCTACCGAATGTTAGGCAAGTCAAAAGGGTTTTACAAATCCTCTCTGTGCCATCGAGATTCCTCTACCCAAACAAAGGCACCCAGTAAATCTTTATATCATCTCAACAAACAAATCTTAAACTATTTGTTTATTTCTAAGGGCTCCGTGTGTATGTCGGACTATGGGAATACGCTGTAGTAGTACACCAGGTACCTTTTATGATGGGTATGCTAACCTACGCTTGTTTTGAAATGTTGTGATAAGAATCTACAAAGCCCTCCCCCTTTTCCTTTTCTCTGTTTTTCATGTTCCTAATTCGATACACGCTTGAGAATTTTTATTATGAAGGGTCGGTATAATATCCAAATAGTAAATACCCAGAATTTGACAAAATCCATATTTGGTACATTGCACCTTCAAACTGATATTAAAAACTTAGCTTCTATCATAACCTGGATCCCCGCTTGACCGAAAGTCTAAGACCCACTTCCTGAAAAACTAAAATTGATTTACGGAGATCTGACAGCGTTTACCCTTTGTACACTTTCCAAGTTTTCAATTTAATCATGGTAAAAGGCAAACCTCTAAATAAACAATCATTTCATTCTACTTTTTTTCATATCTGTTTTCTATTCATCTGTCTCAATTCTTCGGTCATTAAGCGGGAAAATGAAATTCGATCCCATGTCAGTGATTTATTCACCATATACTGTTCAATATGCATCCGTAAACATCAAAGAGACGAATTTATCTTTTGATGGTTGCGAACACAAGAGGTTCTAGAGGGCAAATGGGATTTGGCGATGGTAACAGATGTACGTCACAAGTCGCTCTCTGAACAGCTCTTTTCCTGCAGGGGGACCGTTCTCTCCCGGTGTCAATCTTTTATATGAAAATTTGATCTCTGTCCATTTCAGCAGACGAGACGTTTTATGTGAGAAATGAAGTGTCACGTTTGTAGAGAATTACACTGGATACAATTTGAGAATTGCCGCTTTTCATTACCCCACTTCAAAGCGCGCTCTTTACAGTCGGTTTCCAAGTAAATGAGGGGTAGCTTTGATCTCTTGTGTACAAATAAACAGTGAAGTAGGAATGAAATCAGCTGCAATGCATTTAATATTCTGTTTGAAAACTTGACTTTGATACTTTAGCCATAGACATCAAAGGGAATATTTACACCTTCAGTTTATAAGAGAATTAAAACCAGGGAACCATGTTTGTTGCAAGAATTCCGACAGGAATACCTTTTTTTCCCTCCCTCCTTAATCACCTCTATAATGTCTACACATTTTAAAACACTTTGATCGATCGGGGATTACAAAGGGTATACTTCAATGAAATAGCCCTATCAGATCCACAGATAGTGAGACAAGATATGGCCAACGATTACAATATACTTGAAATGTGTGCACAGACTATGAAGTGTGAAGTTTTAATCTACAATGCGCACTGAAGTAGTATGTTTATTATTATAACAGAAAATTAAGAGAGTTATCAAGTTCACAATCTTTTCATGTTTATTATACTCCGATATTTATACAGTCTTGTAAAATTTATTGTTTTTCCCTTTCATGTCGCACTTTTTACCTGAGGCTCTAGTTACCTGATTTTCCCTATTCAAACTAAAAAATATTGATAAAACCTTGATCCCCCTCCAGCTTCTCACAATTACAAATCGATTTCCAACCTGGATCCCCCTCTGGCCTCGCATAATAAAAGTCGGATCATAAAAACGCCCTGTTAAGTTCAGGTGAAAACTTTCCCATTCTAAATGCATATTAATGAAAGAGGGCTCGGCTTAGATAACCATAAAAAGCAAAATTTATTCACAGAGAAATGAACTGAATAATTCGGTCCGCCGTTGGATGTTTCTACTCTGATCACTGTGTCTATTTTTGAGGCTTCATAAAATTTGTGCTATTGAAAGAAAAAATTGTACTCGCAAATTTTCAGTTCAAAGTGAACTAATGCTACTTTTAGCAAGATTTGAAAATAAATAACTCAGGAAATGAATATATATGCCCCGAATCTCCATGTCCAAAGTGTGTATTTATATACAACTTAAAGTGATTGTACCAGAATTTGAATTTAAGTAATGTTTTAAAAAAGGAAGTAAATATAGAGAGAAGTTGGAAGGAAAAGGGAAAGGGCAACTAGTTGTTGCATACTAGTAATTTGAAAACAAAACAAGAAGTAGACAGTGAAAACAAATGAAAGACATGAGTGAAACCCTGTCCCACATTTTGAACTGACACATCTTCAGTCTCCTTAAGTCAAGGAGTACCAAAATGTGCCGATATTCTATTACGCTATTTCATAATCAGTATTTGAACTATCGTCATAGGAAAGGGGGATCAAATTTATGCATAACTTGTTTGTTTCCTTTTTGTCTGGACTCATTCTTCAAAGAAAATGATGGATGAGGACCATAAAGTCAGCAATAATAAGACTGCATTTCAAAATACAACATCACATCATAGTGGTTCTCAATGATGCTTCTTCGAGTCAATTTGGTATCAACAGTATTTACAGGCTTATTATTGAGGAGTCTAATTCAGTCTTGAAGAATCTGAAGTCGTCTGAAGATGACTCTGACCTAGGACATAGACCAGATTAGTTGAATCGAAGACAATCTGCTATTCTATATACTGTACATGTATTTGCAAAATGTTGATATTGCTGAGCAGCACAAAGTAATAGCACATGACACTTGGACAGACAGACATCATAAGATTTTAGTAAGATAAGGAAGATAAAGAGAAAACAAGTAGAGCTACTTACTTTTCTGTAGATGGATCGTGAGGATTTGGCATTGGTGGTATGGACTCTATCATACTAACTCCACTATCAATATTAGAACTAGCATCAGAGTGTCTTTTGTTCGTGCGTCGAGGTGTCCTGCCCCGTTCACTTGCACTTAAGTCTGAAAGACGGGAATTGTCTGAGTAACACATATGCTTTTGAGCGTCGTAATCCACGGATTTATTAGGTTTAGAATGATGATGATGGTGATGATGATGTATATGCTTGTGTGTCTCCACTGCCGGTTTGTCCTCACCCATCCCACTATCAAAGGACGAGTAAAAGTCTGGTCGCTTCTTGTGATGCGACATTTTACTATATTGTGAAGGCAAGGTATTTGGCAGTGACGGTAATGGTTGAGTTTGTGATAATGACTTGCGACCAAATGTCCGATCTGGTGACTTTGGTTTCAGATTGGTTGGCGAATGTCTCCCAGGCGATCTGCTGGGGGTTTGTCCTGCTGAACTCTCCCAGATTCTAGAACAATGTTCTTCCAGAATAGAGTCTGGATCGTCTTCAATCACAGTACTGGTCATTAGTGGATGAATTATTGAGGTAGATGAGGTATTATTTCGAGCTATCGATGTCGAAAGGAAAGATTTGTCTGCTGTATCCTCAGGATCAGTCTGAAATAGAAACAACAAAGTATCAGTTATGTCCCTTTAATAGTCATAATGAAATAATATTGCTTTCATATGTAAAGAAATTAATAATTCAATTAATTTCTCACTGTGGGATCCATTAAGTAATCAAGACTACACCAGTTGAGTGTACACATCTTGACAATGAGACAGGACGGCTAGAACTGCCTTTACTGTCAGATATACCATCAATAGCAACCTGTTACTCTTATTGATCAATACCAGTATATATACATATATAATGGAATATCAGTCTACAAATCACATTGCTCTAATCCTTGGAGACTGAGGAAATAATTCCTTGTCTTTTTTTCATCATTCTCTCATGAATAGTATTATTCTATCAGCTTGTTTTTCCATGGTTTTCCCACTTATAATTTTCATCACTCTCTGATGAATTATTCAATCGGCCTGTTTTGTCATGTTCAAATTTCAACTGTTTTCCATTGGTTTCTCTTGTTATAATTCCATAAATTTCAAACAATAAAGCCTTTACAATCACCATTGACTCTTGAATATGCTCTCACCTCATAGACCCTATTTAGGGACTCCTCTATTCTCCTATCCCTCTCCCTTTCCTGTAAAACCTTCTCTAATTTCTCTATCAGCTGAGCAGCAAATCGAGCAGGATCCGTCTCTGCAATGTTACGGTCCTTGGGGGCCCTATCAGTTCTCTGTAAGGATAAAATGTAACAGGTATACCAACAGTCCTCAATGATGACTCAAAGTGTCATTTCTCTGAAACTAATGGTCATTTATTCTTTATAAACTTTTGTTTTGTTTCCAGGAAAGATGACATAATTGCTAAAGAAATCTTGCTTCTGGGGAATAACACAGCAAAGTGTCAGATTTTTACTTGGCATGTGTAGATTCTAGATTTTGATGCCCTTGGGGTACTATCTAAACCTTAACAAACTGACCATTAGAATTTTATCTGAAGATTCATACACCTTGTGAAGCAATTAGGATTAATTGATCTAATAATATTTTTATGGACGCTTTGTTACTTAAGTCCACCTTTCCTTTGATGATAGAACGTAAGGCCTTGAGGTTTGAAGGCTCGGCCTCACCAAGTGGAGTGGATTTTGTGTAAAAAAGATTGAACTATCAATATTAGTCAAGTATAACATCGGCCCGATTTTATTTGGCCCTACAAATAACGTGACGTTATGGAATGACGTAAACTTACTGGAATGAAATGAACACCGCTTTCACGATTCTGCTCGGCTCGCCGTCTCATCTGTTTTCTGTATCGTTTCTGAAACTTTGGGTCATTGTCGCTGCAAGCAAAAAATGACAAGATGAAACTAGCAGATATATGATATACATTTGTATAAACCATAAAATGTGTGCTTTAAATCATTCCATCTCTTTGACCATCCATTCATATCTTAAATTATGTAACAGCCGATACATAAATCTTGCAAAGAATGTATTCAAATTGCCATAAACAGCTTGCGCGTATAGGGTTTTATTTTTTTTTACTAATTGAAATAAGGCACGTACAATCAATAAGAAATTAAATATGTTGTTTGATTGCAAATATTTCTTCTGATTTTATTGCTTGTATTTGTTTAGATGTAAATTTACAACTGTAAGATGAGATGTTAACACGTCCGTATTGATGTTTAATGCAGTGAGTAGTCGCTTTGAAATAGGAGAGCCGAGTGGAATATTCATTTCAACTATCAGAATTATGTAAATATATCCATTTTACTTCCTTTTTGTCATTACCTACAAAGACTTTATCACTCAATATTAAATGCTAATAAAGGAAATTTATAGTTATGCAAAACAAAGATTTTTTATTTTAAATCACATGGTTTTTCCTCTTTGACGGATCGAGAGTACGCCCGATAGCAAAACGAAGTATTCTTTTTTCACAACTTTCAAACAATCGGTTCCTTTCATGTTTGCCTCCGTTGTTTGAGTAGTTTAATACCTTTTATGTCATAAGTGGGAGATTGTTTTAAAATCTTCCTTTTTCCCTTTATCAAAGAGGTCTCAGTTTACGCACTTCAAAAGAATATTAAACAAGCAAGATTAACTCTGTCCACAACAATGATCACTTAATGGTATTCATATTTCTTTGATACAAGCGACATCAATTATGTATTAGATCCTATCAGGGTTTATGAAGCCGCTACCAGGGGCTTGATATTTGATCTTACAACCATCTGCATTTTGATTCCCTTCCATATCAACTATCAAAAGACAAAGGTTTTCCTACGAACTTCAGCCAAGTACTTATCTTTTAAAGGGGGGAAATCGGAAATATTGATTTTTGTTTAGTAGCATCAACTAGGCTTGGCTGATTAAACAATTGTTCACGAAGGAAAAACCTTTGTTCTCAATTTGGGTGCTCTAAGATCAAAGCAAGAATAATGGCCGACCAATAAAAGTACGGGAATCGCTATCATTAGTATGACTTCTATCTTAATTAAAAGAACAACCACAAAAAGCTCCTCAGTTCAAACAAAAACTATTTTTATTCAAAATCTAGTGATCATCAGACAAGATCAAAAGGGGAGAGAAGTGTGTATTGACGATGTTCTAAGGGACTAATCGTCGTTTGTGCAGTGTGACTGATGCTCATAATAAAAACAATGAAAAATGTGGAGACTTGGCCGACATGATAAAAGACCAATGTTGCTGGAGGGAAACAGAAAGAGATCAAGTAAATACCAGCTATGTCAGAATCTAAGAGGTTATCTGATCGACATAAAAGTCGTCATCGATCTGTAGTTTAAGTTAGGACATCAATCTAGGGCATTCAAATTGAAGTAACGGACACCTGTATTTTTTTGTTCTTAACCAGAACTTCAAAAGGATTTTTTGCGTCAATTTTCAAAATATAATTGAATTAAAAAATCTAATTCCGTCATAATGGTTCGTCATTGAGTGAGCAGTTGGTAATTTTTTTAACCGATCTATTTCATTTGATTACATAAACGCTCCATTCAATGTTTCGACATCAAATGTGGGATTTTAAATACAAGATAATCAGAGAGTATCATAGATTGATAGATACTCAAACTCGGAAATTTTAAATCTGACTTCAAAGTGTCTTTAAAATAAATATCCTATCACATGTTTAACGTGTATAAGGTATATGGATTTACAACATGTACTATAAATATCGTTAATACTAATAGACGTGCACTGTACTATTCAGAGATGACAGACTAAAGATACTTCCAATTTCAAACTTGGGATGGGGGAAAAAAGGAATATCCGACCTAATTTTTTTCTTGAATAAGCTATAATGAAGAAAGAACCTTCATTTTGCTTGTCTAGTCCCCAACAGATCATCTTGCGCATGTCACCAAAATGGACAGAGAAAAAAAGTTGATCATATATAAACCACATGTACCTCGTCATGGTATACATTTCTACCGCAATACTACAACAGGTTAACTATACGTCGATATCAATATTCTACAATCAATAAATTATCATATCATTGCGCGATTTAATATTTCACTTGACTAGGGATCAAAAACACTGTCATATAGCCGTGTGTTATAACGAGATCAAAGGCAGTAGAACAGGTGCGACATTATCATTATTATTCATGAACCTGCAAAACACTCTTTTTTTCTCGGCGCTAACGACGGGGCCAAGTAGGTTTCCTTTCACATTTAATTAATCAAAGCCATCAATTTGAAATTTCGATTTGAAATCAACTGAAAGAAACAGTTTCTCTTGAAGTTTCATAAATCAATCACTGCATCAATCTCTGAGAAAAACAGTCATATAAAATGACACCTTGTTGCCAGTGAAGCGTGAATGATCAAAGGCAGTGTAGTTTTATGCCATTTTTACAACTGCTCCACTTCTCCAAAGCTAATAATATTTTTTTCTTTTCCTTTTTCAAGAATTTTGATATAAAAGGTGTGGATGAATTGTCACTTCAAGTAGTTTTACTTTGAATACAAAATACCTAACTATTTTACACACGAAGAAATAGGTGTCTTCTCTTCAGAACTGTACGCTTTTCATTATGTTTATTTATGATTTATCGATCTTCGGTAGCCACATATTTAAGAAAGTCCTGTAACAAATATCCCCCTACAGCCAAATGGGGTTAAAATAACAGTTTTTAAAGGCCAAACCAACGGGGACAATGGTTTGACCTTGTAACCTATTTTGATCGATACAACGCTGATAAAAGCGCAGAAAAAAGGTACAAGACGACCAGATAAAACGGATTCCCTTTTTAGAACTTCGAAATCACTCGGACGGAGTATATGAAAATAGATATTCGTAGTCAAATAAATGTCTACCACACATGAAGAAAACCCAGAGATTATGACTTGCAAGTTTTGCTTTTAACCTGGAGCAATCATAAGTGCCGCTAGGGAAACATCAAAGGTCTTCGATTTGCAAATTACAAACAGCGTGGTTGGTGTTTGCTTGCCTATCACACTAAATGTTTAAATTTTGTTCTTGTAAGCCCACAACTTAACAATTGGGCTATTCAGAAATTCTATGTTTTTCATGGGAAATCCATGCTTTTACGCTTCTTTTTTCTCTTATTTGCTACAAATGCAAGATTTGATGACTAATCGAGAATCGGCGATATCGGATCGACAACAAATCCTTCCATTCCTAATTTTTCCCAATCAAAGTTCATGTAATACCTGATCGTCCCGTTTAACAAAATCTTCATTGGATTCTTGAACTCTATGATCTCAGACATAATTTATTCCTTACAAGAGGAGGTGTGTGTGTGTGGGGGGGGGGGGGGGGTATACTTACAAACTGGACGTATTGGTGACAGAGAGGATACACTGTGTGCGCATTAGTCCGACTTGCAGACCTACGACGGTTTTATCTGTTTTTTCGTCTTCGAAGACGAAAAAACCGATAACACCGTCGTAGGTCTGCAAGTCGGACTATGTGAGCATCGAAGCTCTGCAACTCGCTGTCCTAGTATGCGTGTGTGTGTGTGTGGGGGGGGGGGGTTACTAAACTACTTCTTGAGTATAATGTATACTTACACACTGGACGTGTCGGTGACAGAGAGGGTGTCCTCTGTGTGGGCATCGCTGGACAGGCTCTGTAACTCGCTGTCCTGGGCCGAGGTGGGAGCATATGACACGTGGTACGGATGTGGTGGCGGATTCCGTGGTGGGACAAAAGGGGCAGGAAAACTGAAATACAAAGTGTTGTTGACTTTTCAATAGAAGCATTGCAACTTGTTGATAAATTTTATGCCTTAAAGTCGATAACATACAGTGTAATAGTGAATCTTTGAAAAAATGTAAAATAAGATCAGCTATACGTCATGTACAATATATTTATGTGAAGTCTTTTTTATGTTTCAGAGGTCTTGGAAGTCTTCATGTCGTACACTAAAATGATGAGCTAGTTAGACCAATTTCTACAAGAGAATATAACAGCATGCATGTATCACAATGCTATAAACGTGAAAAAAAAATTCAGTGTGTATCCCCATTCCATAAATGTTATAAATGAATAATGAGCAGTAAATTCCAGGTAGCTGGAATGTTAGCTGTCTCGTACGTGCCCGGCTAATACTGATGCGTACGAAGGGCTAGGGGGCAATCACCTCTACCTAATATTATAGGGCATAATGCTTTGTATGACTAGAGGTTAAATCAAAACACCAAAGGAAAACTAATGACCGTAATTAAAATACTTAACACCAAGTGAGGCGATACAGGAGTGTTATGATACAGCGACAAAGATGAAAGCCAACTTAGTTATGGAGTATGGCTTTGAACCAAGTGACCTAACAACAAGAAATGGGGAAGGCAGAAAAAGCAACCTGGGACTCTAGCAAAATCTTTATTGAGATAATACATGTATGTAAAAATATCAATTCCTTCCAAGTTCTCACTTCCTTTGTTCGGATTTGTGGGGTAGGGAGGTTTTAGATTGGTACATTTCCCGCCGGAGTTTGCAATTTAAATGACTTATCAAAGATTTGATCCCCCATGCAAGCTTTGTCTGGATTGGACCCACAGGCTTTATTGATCTACCCCCCCCCCTCCCCAAAGAATGTGATCGAAACTTCTTTTAAGCATTTACATGACAGAAGTCAAGTAAACCTCAAAATTGGGAAACTTTCACATATTAAACTGAAAATATTAGAATTCAGATCCATATTTTTCTGTCATTTGAAAGGTCTTGACACAAGGTATACCAGTACACATGAGGAATATGAACATCAAATCATATACATGTACCAATCAAAAGAATATGGCAAAATGTTTCAATTCTCATAAAGTAGGTCAAAGACTCAAACTCATTTAAAGGTCACAAGGTCAGGAGGCCAAAATTTTTAATCTCGTAATAGAAATATGAATGTCTTATCACTTAATACATGTAGTCATAGCTAGCTTATATTTATATGGCCTACTAAAGCAGATGGGCAGACCCTCAACATTAAAAGAATCTCAGCAAATGCCATGTAGCATTTTTGGTCAAACTAAAAAAAAAGTCAAAGATTTATGTAAGAATGTGGAAGTAGTATTATGAAAGCATGGCGAATGATATGTGAACCGTTAAAACACTATCTGATCTCGCAGTGTAACTTATCTGTCCTATCTTTCTTATTAATATCATTTCAAATGTGTTTGGTAATACGAAACCACGAGACATGAATAGCTAAATCAGAAAATGGCTACACTGTAAAAAGCGACAGGTCTTTTTGACCGTGAGTGCACCTTCTTTTCAAAGGCAAAATTACACCATCAAATGGTGTAATGGGTAGAGCGGAGTCTTTCCTCAAACATAATATGAGCCCGCTGTCACACCTATCGCTTTGATGTCGTAACTGAGATTTAAAACACATCCTACAAGCTATTTTGCCTTCATTTTCTCTTTGTGTGGACCTTTAAAATGTTCCCACTTCAAAAAAAAAGTCTAATAACGGCCTTCTTATATTCTATGCTTCTTTTAAACACAGAGGTTTGAACAGAAAATATTCTTGTACAACAAGATAGTATTGAAGTAGCAAGTTAAGGCGTGTGACGGGCTCCCTCTGATCGCACAAAGGAAATTAGGCACATATCTTGGTTTAACATTTGGCACTCAGACATGGTAACTTCAGCACATCAAAGAGTTCTGCAACCAAATACTTGAATTCATCTTGAGTTTGTATCTGAGCTTTTCCATTGACCCAGATCTAGGTGGATAAACCGGCAGTATTCAGTACTATAATTATAAGCCTTTATAGATCCAGTTCTGATCATGTATGCAGTCTTTAGGCTCCACGGGAAACATATTTTTTGGTGCAATACTTGTGTGCAGAAAATAAAATTGATGGAAAAATTCCAATTTGATGTAATTTGGAACTCTGAAATCACCACAGGCTTCAAAAACATACAATATAGTTGTTGATAGGGAAAGAACAAGAAAAGTGTGCATGTAACAGTATTTATATTTCTCTGGAAGGGAAAGAGAGGAAAAAGGTGGAAGGGATGGGGCTTTCACAAATCACTTGGTTCTTGAGATGAGTTTTTTTTTTTTTTGGTTGACATAATAAATAAAAAAATTTTTTTTTTAAAGTTCAACTTTGCTAAAAGTGAAGTACATTTTAAATTTTACCACATACCATACATTTCAAAGAGAATGAACTTTACTTTATGTACTTGATGGTTTATGTGATACAATGTACATGCACTGGTACATTTTTGTAATACTCTATATTATTCATCAATATGCAAGAAAATCAGTATCTATCATCACTAGGACCCTAAATTATATCTCACCTTACAATGAGATAGGCTATTATTTTGAACACTTGAGCCAAATAGGAAATTCCAACTTTACATTGACAAAAGAATATGATAAAAAAATTTGCACTCTAAACATGTACAAGTTTTTTTTTATACTTCTGTGAAGTCCATCAAACAAACAGATCAAACATTGCACTTTATAGGAGCAAACATGCACATTAACCAAAACGTAACAAATGAACTTAATGTCATGCAATACATGGACGGGGCATACAATAACAGATTTGTACTTGATAGCCCCATAGTGATATTTCAGAATCTAACACTGGATCATGCAATGTCCTGGCCAGCAAAGGCTGTTTACCTTTATAAAGGTTTAATGTAAGTAAAGGCAGAAAACTACCATTGAAAAGAATAGCTCAAAATACCAACATGTGGTTAGCTGGCTTGACATTTGAATATACTACAAGTAATTTCTCTTTTTCCTGTGACAAATTTATGACTCTCAAGAAAAGTAAACATGTCTATTTTTAAGTAGATGAGATGCTAATGTATGAAAATCCTTTATGAATATGATTATGACAACAATTTATACAAACTTCTTTCTCGATTTAGATACTCCAGTTGAGTTCTTGAAAACTCAGATCATGCAGATTGAGATTGATTTTTCTTAAAACGAAAATCCTTAAGGTATTCGATGGGTAATGAGAAGTAATTGGGCCACCCATTTATGCATTCCTGAGACCTAAAAGCACAGCATAGTTATAAAGTAAAATTGAATTAAATTTTTTTGACTAATTTGGATATTGAAAAATATGTGTCACTTCATGAGTTTACATGGGTCCTTACAATTTACATTGAACTCTATGGGAAGAAGTTTATATTCCTTTAATTTTTCAACAGAATGATGGGGCACCAAATATCAATCGGTCAAAATTTCTAAAAAAATACATTTCATCAAATTTTGCTGAAAAAATCAAAAGTTCACCGATTAGTTTTTCTTCAATTAATTTTTTTCTTTATTTTTCATCCAGGGGAGGTAACTCCTGAACATGATTCTTTTCAAAATATTTCTTTTTTCGATATCTACTAGGCTAGTGCAAAAGTTTTTTAAATATATAAAATGATAAATACATCTAATTTCAATGTTTTTTGGCATAATTTCCTTCATTACCCATCGAATACCTTAAAACTTACACAGATTTCAATCTGACAGAGATTTCAGAACAGAAGAACTGAACAGAGGGGTTTCCTAAAATTTGGCAATGGTTTATTAGATAAAGAAACACAAGTGATAAACCAAGGCTGTTCAGGAGCAGGTATGACTATGTCATTTGTTGCATGTGACCTTGACCCTCATTGAAATTTGAATGTTGAGTCTATCCCAGAGTAGACTACACTATAGTATATTCACTCAAACATGATTTGGACCAACTTCATCATTGTAGCGGATAAAAGAGTACAGACATAATTTTCAGTGTGTACTGTACATGTGCATGTATTATTCTTTTATGCTATGAACAAATAATGTGACTTCAACATTTAAGTTCTCTAGTTAAAGCACTGAATAAGATGTTCATTAAGTATTTTTTGCTAAACAACTTTCTACACTATCTTTGACTGAGATATTGTTTTACCTACCTGAAAGCCTCATTGGTGTTTCGCCTAGCGCTATCACTACGTAATGATGCCCCAGATTTACAGGGAGGAGGTCCACACAGAGAAGATGACACAGAAATTTCCGCTAGTTCCTGATCCTCAGGGAGTGTTGGCAAGGGCATTGACATTGGCCTAGCACTATTAGTTCCACTTGAAGAATTGCTACTTTTAGGACTTTCACCACCTTTTTGAATATATTGCACATATAAATCCGACTTGATAAATAACGGGTATTCGTCATTCTCCATATATTTTTCCACCTCAATTTGTGCACTGTCAAAAATTGTCTTATCCATCATTTGTTTCTTCATTTTTTCTGCTATCACACGTTTGGTCTCCTCTGATATGCATGGCAGTTTATCACTTTTCACATACTTTTTGTAAGCCAAACGGATTAACTTAGTTTCATTATCCACTTTTTGTTTAATTCCATTTATAAGAAAATAAAAATCCACACTGTTTGTTCCTATGCCTTCTTGAGTTAGAAAGGCCTTAAAAAGTGCTACTCCGTCACGATCTTCTAACAAACACGAAAGATTTTCCGCCCATTTCATATATGGAGGAGTCCCATTTTCATGAAATGGAGGCGAATTGGAGTCACTACCTTCAGGTTCAAACCCAAGCGGTGCAGATTCCTCCTCTGTACAACCGGAGACGGCCATCACTGAGATGTCTTTTGCCGAGCGTCTAGGAGTAGCTGCCGGTGAATGATTGGTCACTTCACGATTAGATCCAAAACTCTTATTTGATGTAAGACTCTTATTTGACGCATGACTCTTCATAGATCCACTTGACCTGGTGGACATGCCACCATTTGACGTTATTTCATTTTCCTCTCCTGGTACAGGTGGGCGTGGTTGTGTTTCTGTAAAATTGTTCCCCCCAGACTCGGATAGAAATTGACATACTTTACTAGTTGTCATGGTTACTCCTATCTCAGGGGGATCTTATATCTGCTCTATCTCATCTGAAACATACGTAAACACATTCTGGAAATTAAATTTTATTTGTGAAATAAATCATGTCTTGAAAATATCACATCAATTAATAATTGATGCATTAGCATTAGTAGCCATGAATCGATTATTCAGGTTTTCCTTTTTTTCATTCATGCATCACTTGTCATAACTCTGTACCTGTCAATTTCTCAACCAAAACAATTAATTTTCATGCAATTTTGACATGATTATAAATTCGATCTCTTGGAAAGGACAATCACATGTTTACCCTCTGAAATCACAAGTTTAGTGGCAGACTGATACCACTTAACTAAATCAATAACAGTATCATGAACTACAAATTGTGCCATGTTTCTTCTTAGTCTTTTACAAATAACAATGTAGCCTAAAATGTAAAAAACATATTTCATTTCATACATATAAAATGATACATGTACAAAGTTATTAAAAAGGCATATTATACCCAGTATAAGACCTCATGAACTATCTGACTACAGTAGTAAGTTACTACTAGCATGTGACTATTTCATTTTGAAGAACAGGCTAGAATTTTGATACAAATTATCATATTACAAATGCATGGGGCACCATGCATGCTACACATTGTTTTGTATTGATGTCAATAAAGTCTATACAAACCCATTTGAAACTCTCTCTCACCAAAACTTTTAAGGAAAGCAAGTAAAATTTCTAACAACACTGTTATGCCTTTCTGTTCTGTGGAAACCTGTTATCTATTATACCAGTGACTTTTTGTGCCCAATTAATTCTGTTCCTCAAGACATTACCTGTTCATTCGGGAAATAAGACCTACCTTAAAAATTCACCTTTCAGTTCAAGATCAAAGGATGCCGACAGAGATCAGTCATACCGACATTATTTCACTTGTTCTCTGCCCTCATTGACCCTTAAGCAAATCTATTACCAAAACCACACAAATATCTTACAAATGTTCATTTGTTACTCTTCTTTTTTAATAACCATTTCAGTAACATTTCACATCTTGTTATTTCAAGTTTTTATGACCCCATTCTTTGGAAAAGGGAGCCATTTTTATTGATCAGGAGTCCGAGTTGAAACAAATAGATATCACTAAAAAGTATATCAAAATCAATGTTTAGAGGAGCGATAGTACACTATAAAAACATGTTACTTACTTCGTGATAAATGCTCCACCTAAACTTTGTAAATACCAAAAAATAACATCAAATTCCAACTGAGGACAGCAGTTACTTGGCGGCCATTGTGGCCTATGCAAATAATAGAAAGGGGTCAAGGGAGGGAAAATATACAATTGAAATTTCATTTCTTGGAGAATCATCGCAAATAAACATCTAAAACTTTTGAGGGAACGTTTTGTTGATTAAATGACAGTCAATTTATACCACAAAATCCTGTACTAGTACACATCAATTTAAATATCTATCAACTTTTGTCTTCGCAAAGACGCCAAGTTCAATGAATGAACAAGTTCAGAAAATTTTACCTTGCAGTGCAGTGATTCCAAGAATATATCGATCTAAAACATTCATGAATATATACATCCAAAGATAGACCAGTTTGATAATCTAATGTAAAAAATAATTTCCTTTGATTACTGGAGAAATTATGTTTACACTTCGTTCATCATATTCCCCTTGAGTTCCTCGAAAAGTAAGCAGCAGTTATGTTTCTTTTGTGAAAAAAAGATAACTCTTCCAACATGAAATAAGTGAAACAACAAGAACACGTACCTCGGCTTTTCTCAGAATCACATTTTAAAATGATGCTCCATTTCACAATATTTGACAATCTTGATGATTTTTTCAATGTTTGAATGTTTAGGATGAAAGCCACATGCCCGCCGCCGACAATCCTTCTAGGCAGTGACGTCACGCTCTTTTAGATGCACCGCACCAATCAGAGGCAAGATAAAATCAACATTCACAAAACTTGAACGGGCGAGTCGATATTTGGGGGAGTACCAAAAAATATTTTTTTTTTTATTGATCACTGACAACATAAATATGAAAAAAGAAGATATGAAAAATAGAAATTAAATATTTTTATCTAAATTCATATAAAATACAACGAAAAGACGATATTTTGAAGAAAAATAAAGAAAATATTCAAGACCTGCTCCCCTAAGTCACTTCAAAGGAATGAATTGTTCTGATAGAAACAAACCTTGGGAGAATTGAGTCACTTTGGAATAAATTGTGTCCGAAATTAATTTATACAAAGTATCAATGTTGCATTTATGATCTAAGTCGGTTAACAGACCTAAAACGATGTATTTCTTGAAAAATCTGTTCTAGTATTTTGTGGTGAATACCCCTCGACCCTGATGATTTTCTTCTTTCATCTCTTTCATCTCGAAACACGGCACGTATAAATTACAATTATAGGTTGGCTTTTAGCTTTGAAGACGGTCAGTGTAGTCTTTTTCTCGATGTTGGGCCACACGAAGATGTCACCATCCTTGCATGTACTGAATTAATATTAATTTTGGTAAATAAGAAAAATAACAATTTCTACCAGTTAAAAAAAAATATATATATATATATACATAAAATATTCAAATCAGCCATTTAAATTTACTGTCGCACAATAGGTTAATGGATACACACAGACCAAGTAAAAAGGGTAAAAGAAGTGGAATAAGCTTAGGCTTCTTAACATTACGAATGCTATTGTATTTTTTTGTTCTCAGACCTCAACTTTTCCGGGACTTGTCCTCAGTGGATCCAAGCCGGTATATTTACAAAACCGATCGAGAACCCCTTTACATGAAAGGCAGCTTACCTCTGTCCTCAACATCAAAGGAAACCGACACACTCGCTTTCAACTCGCATACCAACTGCCGAGCTATCGGCGTTTAATTGGGTTTAACAAGAAAGTACTTCTCATGATTTTAATCTGGCTTTAAATGCACACGCCAATTACAAAAGGTGGCACAACAATATTTTCTAATAAAAAACCTGCTGGTGTTTTACCGACAAACAAGATTGGTTCGAGTCAGGTAAACGAATTCTTTGTTCGACAAACATCAAAGAGCTTTCGGTGTAATCACATCTCATGCATGTCATGCGTTTTCCATTTACAGGTAAATGCATCTTGTCTAGATCGGTGTCATTTATAAAACTGTGGTTTTCGAATTTGTAATTATGACATAAAAAGATACATATGATATAAATCATAGTACTTGATGACGACACCAATGCTGTTAATTCTAAGAGTAGGACAGTCATACAGCATCTTATTATTATTATTTTTAAAAAATCCCATTGTAACTTTCATTATGAGAAAGATGTTTGACGGGTAAAAAAGAACACGAAAATTCAAGTACACTTTGCGTTGCAGCAAAGAAAGTAGGAACATAACAGATAAATACATTGTATATAGATATTTAAATTAATTCTAAAACGCATACAGAAGAATTGCATTCACGATTAAAAAACGATATTCACGAGTTTTTCCTTTTTATAGCCAAATATAGTTTTCTGACAATTCATTTGTTTTTATCAATTACCTAATGAATATTTTTCTTTTTCAAGACTCGCTTTAGTCAAGTTTAGACCCTTTATCTATTGCATCAGAGCGACCATGCTCAGATCTTACAAACCCGATTCAAATCAATGATTCCTATATCAATTGTGTGTCAAATAAACGGAACAGTAATTGAAGATCAAAGGGAATTTGCCCCACTTGTGATATAAGGCGTTACCTTCTCGGCAGTCCTCAAAGTTCGCCCGATTCCTCGGGGTACTCGATCAAGATGTCTTTGATACGGTATTGTTAGGTATTAAAGCCCCTCTTATCACACTGCCTTTCATCCAAGCTTTAAACTTGTAATGGATTGCAAGCTGGGACGCATAACAAATTAAATAGATATAGGAACTCTAACCCCCCCCCCCCCTATGGAGGGGGATTAGGGTCACAATGCTATTTGACTTGCTTACATGCTTCATGCTATGTTGCTTCATTCAATGTTTGATTTTTCCATGTTCATTTGTCTTGCTTTCATTTCAAATTGACTTTATTACATTTGTCTTTCTTCTTTATGCAATGTTGCTTCCGTGCATTTTACATTTGTCATTTGTCAATGCATAATTGCCGTTCTACCATGCGTTATGACATCTTTCATTGTGCCATCATTCTTTCGTCCTAATGCCATTATTGCTTCGTCAATGCTAACCTCAATTTTGATACCAGGTGGCGCTCCGTTTGTGTCCGTTCCTTGAAATTAACTTTGAGACGTCCCCTGTTGCAGTACTTGGAAAAATGAGTTATAAATAGCGGAAAAAAGCAAAAGCCGATTGAAATATTTGAACAAAAAAAAAGAAATCATTAAATGATAAATATTTGGACCTTTTCTGTTTGTTTCTTTATTTATAGAGTAATAGCCATTTTGGGATTTGAAAAATTTAGAAAGTTTTGTACGAGAGAAGTGTTGGCTCCGTGGCTCAGCGGTAAGCATGCCGGATTCCTCTTGCATTTTTTTCCCGCATGGGTTCGAATCCCATCGGCTTCATAATTTTTTTTCTGAATTGTGTGTGGGAAATTATATAGAAGTCAGTTTTTTTCTGAGATATCTTGGGAAAGTCGGTATTGCATATCGAAAAATTCTAGATAAATTGAAACTGCTGCGCGTCCTACACTGATCGAACCTAGAGATCAACATCCCCGGCCCCATTGATTCAGTCAATAATGCAGTTTCTAGTCTCCTTTCATAATTTTGACCTTGAAAATTTACCTTTTGGCATTTCTGTATGCCAAAATTACTCCAAGCTGTTGTCCAGGACAAGCGGAGCGTAGGAGAAGGGGGGGGGGGGGGGGGGGGGGGGGGGGGGGGGGCAGCGGGGCAGCGTTACCGCTCGCCAGTTCTTTATAGACTTTCTTTTAGCTATTCTGATCCATCGTTTATGCATATAACTTTATCGATGTACATGAAGACATTTAACTCAATCTATATAGAACATTATTACATGTAATGATAGAGGGTATAGAAAGTATTTTCTGATAAGTCAATATTTTGCTGAAAATAATTCCTGGCTCGCTACCGCCCGCCAGACATTTATCCATGTATTAAAATTTTAGGATTGCACCAGAAATGTTAAAATTTGTGCATACAGAACATGAAACCCCCATATTTTTTAATCTCCCCCCTTGTGTTATCTTTTTTTTTTTCATTTATTTATTTTTTTTTTTTTTTTTTTTTTGCTTATTAGAAATTTTGGGATGTTTTCAGGCAGAGCTACGCCGTTGGTCCAGGACTACGCCTGCTCAGGAACGTGGCACAAAAACAGTTCAGTGTCATTCACAGCCTTTTTCAACAATGGCCAAAATTTAGACCTTTATTGTGTTCCTCCGTATTAGGAGCGCAGCGGGGCAGCGTTACCGCTCGCCAGTTCTTTATAGACTTTCTTTTAGCTATTCTGATCCATCGTTTATGCATATAACTTTATCAATGTACATGAAGACATTTAACTCAATCTAGCGCGAGGAAGGTATAATTCTTATTAGATTGCACTATGGCAAACTTGTCAGATTCTTCTTGTTCAGTGGCGAATCCAGCGCCCCCTTTGCCGGGGGTCAAGGGGCGAATTTTGCCGATTTTACTGATGTACCTGTTTTTGCCGGGAAAATATTGGGTCTGTGCAGGAGCATCCTCTAAATCCGCCACTGTTGTTCGATTCAAGATCAAGGTTAAGAATGAAATCCAAGAGTTTGATGCTTGCAAGGATTTACCTTGAACATTGACCTTCATAAGCCCATACCTCAAAGTCAAGTATTATAGAAGTTTTATCTTTTTATGCAAGAATCACCCGATTTATGGTACAGAAACGACATTGACGAGTATGTAAAAGGCATGAAAGTAATTAAAATTATGACTTTTCATAGATGACTTGCAAGCTATATCACCTATCATAGCTACTTATAAATATATATCCTGTATTCTATGTTGTCATATTTGCATATTAAGTTTAATCTTGATTCTCTGATATCATATGTGCATAATATATACATAATATATGTTTAATCTTGATTCCTGACTCAGTTACTTTACGGGTATAGACTGTACTTAATACTCATACCATACGATTCCTATTTGTACTTAAAACATCCGCAATTTTTGGTTATAAAGTATTATTGATTATATCTACTCATTCATGTTATATAATTTTATTATATTAAACGCTTATATTGTATTATGTTTATACATTCATGTATTGTACATATAGTTAACATGCTGATGTGCCTGATGGCATAAAGTGAATAAAGAATCTGAATCTGAATCAAGCGACGATAGTGAGCCAACGAAGCTTTTGCAAACTTTTGTAATAAAAATGATTTTTTTTTTTCAACTGAATAATGATAATGTACAGTTGCCCGTCATATTTTTTTTTCCAAAACAATGAACCCCCCCCCCCCCCCAAGAAAAACTGGGAAAAAATGCATAAAAACATTTTATTTTTATAAGTACCCCAATTTTTTTCTACATCCTCTACTGGGCAGATGGACAACATGGACAGGTTACATTATACTTAAAATTGACAGAAGGAAAAATTGTATCCTCGTCCGGGATTCGAACCCACTCGGAAAGGTGTAAAATAAAATTCAGTGACAAACGTGATAACCATTACGCCACAGGGAATCTTCTTCCAATGGGGTATTTTATAGTCAAGGTTAAAACTTACAAAAATCTGATGCATACAAAATCAAATATTTACTAATTACTTTAAAATATTTTTCAAATATTTATACAGCCAATCTACTTCTGACTGTCCTCTCGTGCGATAATATAATTGCTTTTCGAACGATACTGTAGTAGATCTAACGACAGGGGATGTTTCAAAGTTCATTTCAAGGAACGGGCACATGCGGTCCCGAGAAGCGCCATCTGGTATCAAAATTGAAGTTAGCATTGACGAAGCAATAATAGCATCAAGACGAAAGGATAATGGCAGAAAGAAGGATGTCATAACGCATGGTATAATGACATTTATGCATTGACGAAGGACAAATGTAAAATGCAGGGAAGCAAAATTACACAAAGAAGAAAGATAAAGTCAATTTGAAATGAAAGCAAGACAAATGAACATGGAATAATCAAACATTGAATGGAGCAACATAGCATGAAGCATGTAAGCAAGTCAAATAGCATTGTGACCCTAATCCCCCTCCATACCCCCCCCCCTTCTGTTTCTCCGATATCATTTGATGTCATACAGGGACTGGATCCATGTTCATTTTAAAAATCTTTGAAAAAGTTCAACCTAAAGGGTGTGGCCAGATAGGTATAGGGGATACATTCTGCTTATATACTTATTTACTGTAATAATCGAAACGAACAATTTTGAATTGTTATCTCAGAAATATCAGATCCTTTTCGTTATGTGTGGTACGACATGTCGTACTTCGTAGTTTTCTCGTTTTTTTTTTGTCCTCAGTTTTTCAATTGTGTGCTAAACAGAGATTAATTTTCGTTGTTGACTTTTTTGTTTCCGTATTTCAGCTGGATAATTGTCACGAATATCATAAAACGTACGATCCCCAAATGGCTCGATCATTTGAAGTCTCGATTTTCTTTCGACGAGGGGAAAGAAATCAACATTAACCAATCAGTCACACAGGTGATCACACGAAATGGTTACTTCTCGCTCCATCTTTCCGCGATGTCGACTGACTGCACCGCGCCACCCTACCTAATGGTAATGCATTTGGGGGAAACCGAGTCCAACGGACCGAAAGGGAAATGGATGGACGTGTTTGTTGTCTATATGAAGGGTTGTTTGATTGGGTTCAGCATGGCTAGTCAAAGCCTAGAATTGTGTTGTGTATATTAGATGTAATCGCTCACACTTCGATTGCCCCTACTTCTTTGATCTTTGCCGAAGTTACAAATAGACGAATGCGCGACACGCAATTGGGAAAAATCACAATCCGGCCAGGACAATGTTTTGTACATATTTTTTCCCGTTCTTAGTGATTTGAGCAAGTAGATAATTAAAACATTACAAAAAAAAAAACACCCAAAACAACCAGTGATTATATTTTGTAATTCTGCAGTACTAGTACATGCACGAAATAGCCCACTGCTCTCGTCTTATCGATTATTTTACGAATACTATCATATCAACAGAAAAGACATCTTTTTACCAGTAAGGATACGGGGAGCAACTCTGTCGATGCTCGCAACATAGCTGATTCGATTTGAGAAAAATTTGGTATTGGTTTGAGGGACCTCGGGGTAGGATGAGCTTCGAACACTCTACTTAAATGGTACCCCCTCCCCCTTTTTCGTAGGAGAGAATGCAACTCAGGGAACCCAATATATTTTTGTACCAATAGTTTTCACAAGGAGATCGTAATACTCCATAAAATTGGCGAACATTCTGAATTTGTACTATTTTTCCATCTTTTAAGACTGGAAATGCTTTGGGATAACACGAGACACTGTCCTACAAGATATATAGGGCTCTCTTTAGATGCGCCGATGTACCATTTCGGTAGCTTAAAACAGAAGTTAGTCCGACACGTGACAAACACTGCATATGTGAAATATTCAGTATCATCATGTAGGTAATGAAGGTTTAAACCATCACACACACTTAGGTCCTAGACAAAATACTGAATTTTGCAAGTGATCAAGGGGCATAACTCCTCCCAAAAAGTCGATATCTCTTTACTTTGTAACTATCAAACACCAAGCTATGTATTCAAATTTTATTTCAATATGCAGAAAGAAGTCAGGAAAAATTAAACAAAATGTTTTTCATGAAAAAACAGATGTCTCCCCCTCCCTCTAAGTTACTTTGACCTTAGGCCACAATGCAAAATGATGTCCTTTGAGTCATGGGCAACATCATACTAAAACATGAAAGTGATTCATTACATTGTTAGAGGTAAAGCCCAAACATGATTGGCATATACAATTTCATTATAAGCATATTTAAAGAAATTGACTTTGGTCACATGACCTTGGATATAGGTGATCTGAAACCTACACTCACTGACGAGGGTTAAGTACCCGAAACATGCATGTCTGGTCCATGCTGCAAACTTATCTGCTTTTAAATGATGCTATTGAATTTGAAGACGTTTAACATTGTATGGATCATGAGCAACAAAAAACTGAATTAGTGATTGGATACACGGTTCAAAATATAAAGCCTAAACATTCTTAGCATAGACAATTTCAGCCTGGACATGCTTAGCATATACAATTTCATTACCAAAGTAAGAAGCTATCTTAACCATGTGACCTTGGGACAATGTGATAAGAAACATTTAGTCCTTAGAAACAACATACTAAAATATGAAAAAAATTGTAAGAAGGGTTCAGGACATATAGCCCAGACAATATTAGTACGTACAATTTCATTAAAAAGAACTAAATGATCTTGACCTTGGGCACATGACCTTGGGTCAAGATGATAAGAAACCCTCCAGTCCTGAGCAACAGCATGCTATAGTATAAGAGTGATCCAGTATACGATTCCACAGATATAGCCCAGACTCAATAGCATTAACAATTTCATTAAAAAATGTAATACTTGACCTTAGTCATATGACCTTGGATCAAGGAGGTGTGAAACCTTTGGGTCATCAGCACCATCATACTAAAATATGACGTGATCCGATCACGGTTCAAAAGATTAAGCTTGGACATAAAACATGTAACAAATACAATTTCATTTAAAATATACTAATTGACCTTGACTTTGGTCACATGACCTTGAGTCAACGTGATGTGAAACCTTTACGTGATAAGCAACAACATACTAAAATATAACGGTGATCTGATAAATAGTTAAAAGAGATACAGCCCCAATGGGATAGCATGTACAATTTCATTAAAATGTACTTAGTAACTTTGACCTTGATCAAATGACCATGGGTCCAGGTGAAACCTTTTGGTCATGACTAAATACATTCTTAAACTTGAAAGCAATCCAGTATGCGGTCCAAGGGATAAAGCCTGAACAAGAATGTATCTACAATTTCATTAAAAATGTAGTAAGTGACCTTGGCCTTGGGTCAAGGTGATGTGAAGCCTTCGGGTCATAAGCAAAAACATACTAAAATATGAAAATGATCCGGCAAACGGTTCAAGAGATATAGCCCGGACAAGAATGTATGCACAATATCATTAAAAATGCACTAAGTGACCTTGATCTTTGTCACATGATCTTGGGTCAAGGTGATGTGAAACCTACAGGTCATAAGCAACAACATACTTAGATATGAAAGTGATCCAGCAAATGGTTCAAGAGATAAAGCTCATACAGGAATGTATGCATAATTTCATTAAAAAATGCACTAAGCGACTTTGACCTTGGTCACATGACCTTGGGTCATGGTGATGTGAAACCTTTACGTGATAAGCAACAACATACTAAAATATGAAAGTTATCCAGCAAACGGTTCAAGGGATATAGCACGGACTAGAATGTATGTACAGTTTCATTAAACATAGGTAATCACAGATTACGAAGCTCACCTCGTGACAGCAAAATTCAATTCAAACATATTTCTAAGTACATGTATATTGGCTTTTAAAGGCAAAACCACTCAAGTAGAAAAAGTAGGTCAAGGTCATTTTATGAAAGTTTGATCAAAGATACATCCAATATGCAAGTTTGTTACATGTAGCAGTTATACTTTGCTCAATATTGGCTTTTAAAGAGCAAAATCACTCAAGCGGAAAAAGTAGGTCAAGGTCATTTTATGAAAGTTTGATCAAAGATACATCCAATATGCAAGTTTGGTACATGTATCACTTATACTTTGCTCAATATTGGCTTTTAAAGGCAAAATCACTCAAGCGGAAAAAGTAGGTCAAGGTCATTTTATGAAAGTTTGATCAAAGATACATCCAATATGCAAGTTTGGTACATGTATCACTTATACTTTGCTCAATATTGGCTTTTAAAGGCAAAATCACTCAAGCAGAAAAAGTAGGTCAAGGTCATTTTATGAAAGTTTGATCAAAGATACATCCAATATGCAAGTTTGGTACATGTAGCACTTATACTTTGCTCAATATTGGCTTTTAAAAGCGAAATCACTCAAGTGGAAAAAGTAGGTCAGATGCTGCATCTGATGCATGGGTCCATCTCGGCATCCAAAGATGAATTACTTGTGCAAGTTTGGTTACTGTAGCATTAGTACTTTTTGTCAGATACTGAGCTACCCCAAACTTCTTATCCAAATCACTCAAGCGGAAAATGTAGGTCAGATGCTGCATCCGATGCATGGGTTCACCTCAGCATCCAAAGATGAATCACTTGTGCAAGTTTGGTTACTGTAGCATTAGTACTTTGTCAGATACTGAGCTACCCCAAACTTCTTAACCAAGTCACTCAAGCGGAAAATGTAGGTCAGATGCTGCATCTGATGCATGAGTTCACCTCAGCATCCAAAGATGAATCACTTGTGCCAGTTTGGTTACTGTAGCATTAGTACTTTGTCAGATACTGAGCTACCCCAAACTTCTTAACCAAGTCACTCAAGCGGAAAATGTAGGTCAGATGCTGCATCCAATGCATGGGTTCACCTCAGCATCCAAAGATGAATCACTTGTGCCAGTTTGGTTACTGTAGCATTAGTACTTTGTCAGATACTGAGCTACCCCAAACTTCTTAACCAAGTCACTCAAGTGGAAAATGTAGGTCAGATGCTGCATCCGATGCATGGGTTCACCTCAGCATCCAAAGATGAATCACTTGTGCAAGTTTGGTTACTGTAGCATTAGTACTTTGTCAGATACTGAGCTACCCCAAACTTCTTAACCGGACGCGGACGCGTGGGGTTATAGCATAAGCTCACTCAACTTCGTCGAGGTGAGCTAAAAATGCACTAAGTGACCTTGACCTTGGTCACATGTCCTTGGGTCAAGGTGATGTGAAACCTTCGGGTCATCAGCAACAACATACTAAAATATGAAAGTGATCCGGCAAACGGTTCAAGAGATACAGCCCGGACAGGAATGTATGCATAATTTCATTAAAAATGCACTGAGTGACCTTGACCTCGGTCACATGACCTTGGGTCAAGGTGGTGTGAAACCTACGGGTCATAAGCAACAACATACTAAAATATGAAAGTGATCCGGCAAACGGTTCAAGAGATATAGCCCGGACAGGAATGTATTCATAATTTCTTTAAAAATGCACTATGTGACCTTGACCTTGGTCCCATGACCTTGGGTCAAGGTGATGTGAAACCTACGGGTCATAAGCAACAACAAACTAAAATATGAAAGTTATCTGGCAAACGGTTCAAGAGATATAGCCCGGACAGGAATGTATGCATAATTTCATTAAAAATGCACTAAGTGACCTTGACCTTGGGTCAAGATGATGTGAAACCTTCGGGTCATAAGCAACAACATACTAATATATGAAAGTGATCCGGCAAACGGTTCAAGAGATATAGCCCGGACAGGAATGTATGCATAATTTCATTAAAAATGCACTAAGTGACCTTGACCTTGGGTCAAGGTGATGTGAAACCTTCGGGTCATAAGCAACAACATACTAAAATATGAAAGTGATCGGGCAAACGGTTCAGGAGATATAGCCCGGACACGATGTGTGACAGACGGACAGATAGACGAAGGCAAAACCAATATGTCTCCTCCCCGTTGGGGGGGGGGGGGGGGAGACATAATGACAGATGGACTATCAGACAGACCAACAGTAAATGAAGAGTCCCCTCAGGCTTTGCCGGTAGAGGACCAATACCGTTATGAAATCTTTGCGAAGGGGAAGATGCTATGTTCTTGACAAGATTTCTTCCAGAAAGTACAATGTGACCGTGACAATTGCTCAAGGTTATGATGTTTCATCCAGTGCTTGCACTGTGACTACGACTTTTGTTAGATGTCATTATTTACCTTTAGGACCTAAGCAACAACTCTGAGAAATATCAAAATCCATATGAAGTGGACAAAATTATCCAAAGTTTTCCATTCTTTTGAGCATGAGTTCTATTTTCTCCACTTTGAACAGTGCCCCATATGAAAGTCCTTGATACAAGGTGGGTTATTTCCATGAAAGGCAATTTAAAAGGTGGGTTATTTCCATGAAAGGCAATTTAAAAGGTGGGTTATTTCCATGACAGGCAATTTTAAAACTATAATTTTGGTTCATTGTGAAGGTATGGCATGGAAAAGGGTTCACCCATAACATGCACTTTGACATCTAACCTTTGTTCAAGATCATGACAAATCTTTGTCTCAATTCTCCAACATATAATTAAATAGATGCTGAGGCAAAGAAATTATAGCATTACAAAGTTTTCCTAGCAAGTACAATGTGATCTTGAATTTTGACCTTTGCTCAAGGTCATGCCATACCCTAGTGTCCAAAGCAACTTTTCTGTAAAAATAAACCATACAAAGGGAATGAATTTATGTCCAAAACAATGTTTTACAAGAAAAGTACATCGTGACCCTCACCATTGACCTCAACAACAATTCTATGACATGAGAATCCCATGCAGGGGAGGAACTTATGGTCTGAACTTTGTTTTGCCCATAAGTGAATTGAGATCTTGACCATTTTTCAAGGTCATGACACAATTGAGTCCAACAACTCTATAACATTCATGCAAAGAAGTTATGACCCAAACAGTTTTATAACATATATAACATGTCTTTAACCAGTACGCCTTAAACAAAAGAAAGTCTCATACATGTATAATTTATAAAGTTTTTATATGACAAAAAAATAATGTATCATGAAAGAATACAATATATCTGACGATCAGAATAAATTAAATCATTAAAATCAATGTACAGGCATGTAACAATAAAAAAAAAAAAACAACACATGTTCCTGTCTTTATCAAATCACAGTTTGTCTGCTGAACAGCTATAAAAACTGATGTCTTATTTATGGTTCATAAAGAATCTTAGGTGTAAAATTTAATGACTTCTCAAAATCATGAAGTTGCGATATTCTATGAACTCATAGATAGATTTACATTTGTACTACAGTAGGTTCGATCTTGCCTAGGAGTCTTTTATATAAAAAAATTCAATTATTAAATTTGAAATCAAAATGTTTTTAGAAATTACATAAAGCAATAAAACCTTAGTTTATCATACAGAGAAAATACTTGCAAAAACTTTCAAAGAGAGAAATTGAAAAACAGAATGATTCTTTGACTTTCAATGTTAATTCCATAATTTTCCATGACACGTATTATTTTTGATGACCTGCACAAACCATGTTATTATTCTTTTAAATGTTCTCAGAACAGAGAAAGTTGATCTGAATCAGAGAAATTTGATCAAATACATTAGCACAAATCTCATTTAACAATTGCATTATGCATAACTGAAACCTCCGAGATTTCTTTTGTGATAATATTAAGACGGACATCAACCTCTTGGTACAAAAGTATTGTAAGTACACTTGTATTTAGAAACAGTAAAAACATAACAAATCAGGGAGGACTTAGCATGACGTTCCCCGAAAACTTGTTGAAAACATGTACTTTGTGTTTGGTAACATTCAACCTTATAGCTATCAATAGCTCGACTGGTGAGAAACTTACAAAAGACGAAAGTTAAATTTCTCACTCAGTAAGTTGTACAATAAAAAGACAAGCATGCAACCTTCTGATTTTCTTCAGAGTGAAAATGAGGTGGTTCTTTGTTTCTAATTACCGGGCATTATAAATAAGTAATCGAAGCACAAACTGACATTTAAAGTAAGAAATGATTTTCTTGGTTAAGGCTTCAGATCCTCAAAACAGAAAAATGCAAAACTCAGTGTCAAAATAAATGTGCAAAAATACATTATTTTTTGACTGCCAAAACAAAATTACAATCGCACAAAAACATCTCACTAGCTGCAATATACAGATGTATCTTGTAAATCACTTTATGATTATCTACAATGCTGCTTATTTTCAACTCTGTCAAAACACACGAACAATCCTGAATGACTATGAAAAGATATTTGATACCTTTCTCTGAAAAAAGTCTGGGATGCCATTTCAAAAGAAAAGTATGATATTTAATGGGATGATGCCTTCTTGATATAGTCAAATACATTGAGCTCAACGTTCATGAAATCTTTTGATAATTCCTGATAATTCCAATAACCTTCAAAATGATTATTCAATGAAAACTTTAAGCTCAAAATGTGAGAAGCAGTGAGGAATCAGTCTGAGATTTTCCAGATTCTTTGACCTACATAACATGTGGTTTATAATTTGCAAGCCTCATTAAGGTAAAGTGAAAGTTGCATAAGGTGGCGCTGCTTGTTTCCGTCAGCTGTTGCTGCTGCACAGTCCCTGCCTACGTATCTGAAAGTAAATATAACTTGGTCAAAACCTTGGAAACATTCATATAATGTGATCAAAATCTTTGAAAAATTCAGAAATGTTATCAAATCCTTAGAGATACTCATGTAATCTTATCAAAACCCTTGAAGTACATGTATTCCATGGTTCTTTTTAACAATCAGGATGTCAAAACAAATTCACATTGTACTTGAAGAATGTTACAAAATCTAATACCATCTTAATTAAAACCTAATTTGATCTGAAAAAATCAGTGCAATACTTATCTGCTTTGTGAACATTTTCCAATGAAATACTGCCAAGTAACCAATCAGCTTTCAATAAAGATTTCCATTCACCGCCTTTACTCTAATTTATGGAACTATGCCCTCATTTTGTCCATATAAGTAATGTTGACAAAAATAACAACTTACTTGACTTCTTTGTCAATGCCCATATGTTGTATTGTATTTCTGAGCCTTGGTTCTACATAGCTCCATGCTCCCATGTTCTTGTGTTCTTCCTGTGCCCACACGATCTCAGCGCGTGGGTACTTCTCAATCTCTGCCTTTACCAAATCATATGGGAAAGGTGTGATCTACAATTGTCAACATCAAATCTTTAAGACTCATAGAACATGCATTCTTCATTTATGCTTTAGGAGGGCACTTGATATCCATGCTTAGCACTCGTATGCCACAAAGAGAAATTCTTGATTTTGACATTGTAAATGGAGTAGGTTCATTAACCTGCAATTTGTGCAAATTTTAAACATAGGTAATCACAGATTACGAAGCTCACCTCGTGACAGCAAAATTCAATTCAAACATATTTCTTGGTACATGTATATTGGCTTTTAAAGGCAAAACCACTCAAGCAGAAAAAGTAGGTCAAGGTCATTTTATGAAAGTTTGATCAAAGAAACATCCAATATGCAAGTTTGGTACATGTATCACTTATACTTTGCTCAATATTGGCTTTTAAAGGCAAAATCACTCAAGCGGAAAAAGTAGGTCGAGGTCATTTTATGAAAGTTTGATCAAAGATACATCTAATATGCAAGTTTGGAACATCTAGCACTTATACTTTGCTCAATATTGGCTTTTAAAGGCAAAATCACTCAAGCGGAAAAAGTAGGTCAAGGTCATTTTATGAAAGTTTGATCAAAGATACATCCAATATGCAAGTTTGGTACATGTAGCACTTATACTTTGCTCAATATTGGCTTTTAAAAGCGAAATCACTCAAGTGGAAAAAGTAGGTCAGATGCTGCATCCGATGCATGGGTCCATCTCGGCATCCAAAGATGAATCACTTGTGCAAGTTTGGTTACTGTAGCATTAGTACTTTGTCAGATACTGAGCTACCCCAAACTTCTTATCCAAATCACTCAAGCGGAAAATGTAGGTCAGATGCTGCATCCGATGCATGGGTTCACCTCAGCATCCAAAGATGAATCACTTGTGCAAGTTTGGTTACTGTAGCATCAGTACTTTGTCAGATACTGAGCTACCCCAAACTTCTTAACCAAGTCACTCAAGCAGAAAATATAGGTCAGATGCTGCATCCAATGCATGGGTTCACCTCAGCATCCAAAGATGAATCACTTGTGCAAGTTTGGTTACTGTAGCATTAGTACTTTGTCAGATACTGAGCTACCCCAAACTTCTTAACCGGAGGCGGACACGGACGCGGACGCGTGGGGTTATAGCATAAGCTCACTCAACTTCGTCGAGGTGAGCTAAAAATGGTTCAGGTTCTTACAAAACTTTTAAAGAACTTGCATGTATGGTGCATTGATTTGCACTTAAATTGAAGATTTATGTGTAAATGTTTTCTGTTATGCAGAACAAATTAAATCAGAAAATGATGTCAAATCTCACTCAAGTAGCGTTAGGACAGCTGCAATAAGGATGCAATATTAAGTACAAGTTGCCCATCCATTTGTTATTTAAATGTATGTTACTTACAGATTCTACTCTGGCAATAGCTATTTTGTCGTCATTTTCCTTCTTTTCACGTTCTTTCACAAGTTCATAATAGATTTTTCCAGAGCAGAATACAAGTCTTTTCACACCAGTAGTGTTGTCACTAGCTACCCCAGTCTCAGGGTAAAGTCTATGGAATTGTGATCCTACGGCAAAATCGTCAAACTTTGAGCGAGCTTCCTTGAGACGCAACAAACTCTTTGGCGTCATTATTACCAACTGCAAGTATAAAGTATCCACATTAAAATGTAAGCTCTACTCTCCATATTCATGTACAACATGAGAATAATCACAAACATAAGTCCATTCATACATGCCAGAATTTTTTTTCAGCCATTCTGGGACATTGATGAGAATTTTCAGGGACAAATGACAAAATTCTGGGATGAAAATTTAAAAACTCTGGGACAAATTCTGGGACATTTTTTTTAACTTATAAACAAAATATTATCATATTGTCATGTACCCTATCTAGTCCCTTAATCCCTGTGTCTCATATTAATTAGCGTTTGCACACGATAAAGACTCATTGTTTTTTCCGGGTGGGTCCAATAAATTGGTCTTATTATGACACATAACGTTAATCTCCTGAAGAGTGAAATCGATATCCTACAGCATTAAAAATAGAGATTTAGTTTAGCATTAATGAAAACACTTCTCAGTCGTATGTAATGTACTCGGATTACTCAAGCTTACATTTCTCTAGCGGTTGTTGGTGGAGACCGGTCTTTTAATTTGTAAGTGGCACATGGCATTTCCTGAGCCATTGATACTTCAGAGCGTATTATTAAATTGACTGGAAGATAGGCACATGGCCGAGTCGTCAACGGGTACAATTGCTTTACAGCTTCTTTAAAAAAATATTTACAATGTGTGAATAAAGTCTGGACGTAAGCATTCCAATGCAGACCCATCGTAAAATGACTTGTAACGGTACGCTTTTTAAAAATACTGGACACCCTGTGATTACTGAAATATCCAATAGGATAACGTAATTTTCTTTAAATAAATTGATACATGAGGCAGGATGGATATTATATCTGAAAAAAGTCTAGTCGACGTAAAATTATAGCAATTGGCCTTAGATAATCATATGAAATCATAATAAACGTGTACACCAATTATCAGTAATCACCATCAAAACATGTTTTCACACCTATAATCTCTGAGGAATACAGTAAGTTAGATCCATTGATCAGCTGTTTAGCCGACAATTATCTGACTTCTTTGAACGAAGAAAGAAACCAGAAGTCTCTGACGAGACTGTAGCTCTCCTGGTTGTTTTTTCTAAAACATCAATTTCCTTTTTTTTTTTTTTAAACCAAGACCATAGGGAGCAGGCGCTCTAACAAATTATAAGTAGCATGACAAAACTACATATCCATTATACTGCAACTATAATAGCACTCATATAATTCATAATATCCGAGATAAAGTATTTCTAAAAAGAATGTCACACCCATTTTCCAAGATCCTAGGGGCCAAGGACTGCTAGCCCAAATGAACTACCAATGACACATCAAGACTTGGATAAAGAATTAACTCCCCATCATAAATAGCTTTAAACGAGAAGAGAGCACAACTATATAGGAAAAATTACCGCACCCATTTTCAAAGACCCTAGGGGTATAAGGCTAAAACAAAATATCAGGTGCACATCTATGCCACAGACCAATCATTGCAAAAAGAATTAATTCTACATCATTTATAGTGTCAGAGGAGTTGCAAGCACAAGATTACATTTACTTATATAGGAAAAATGACCAAACCCATTTCTGAGACCCTAAGGGTCAGGGGCTAAAACATAAAAACAGGTGCACAACTAGACCAGAGACCCATAATAATGCAATAAGAATTTAGTCAGAGGAGTTGTGAGCACAAGATTACATAGAGTTATATAGGAGAAAATGACCACACCCATTTCTATGACCCTGGGGGTCAGGGGCTCAAACAAAATATCAGCACAACCAGACCACAGACCCATCATATTGCAGAAAGAATTAATAGCAGTTCTCTGTAAGGACCAAAATAATTTCAATAGCACGTGGAAACAGCATGTCTCCAATTTTGGAGATTTTTGGTGTGGAAGGTGTATATGATGTACTGAGACAAAAATAAACTTTCTTTTTACAAATTAAGTCTTCGTTGCCATGGAAACCATGTTTGAAATTTTACGCATCAGTAGAATACTCGTAACATGGCATTTTCACAAGGCTCGTTTCCATAGTAACAGCTATTGTAGTCAACTGAAATTTCCTTAATTTTTCTCTTTATATCTTTAATAGTATAAATATAACACAAGAAGTATGTTTCAGTTCGCTATTCTCTTTGTCAATATGCTCAAAATGTAGGCAAAAACCTGTTTTCAAGAGGCCCTTTTTAAGACAGAAAAAGCTCCTAATTTAACGTGATTTTGCTCAAATTTAAGGGCAAATAATCTGAAATGTCAGGCTAACTTGATTTCTACTGCCAATTATCTTTAAAGTTTAATCCTCGATCTTTCAGAAAATATTTAACTTTGAGTGGGACCTCTTCAAAATTTTATTCAAAAGGGTATAAAAAATGGTTACCATGGTGACATTCTGGTCAGTGCTATTACACATAGAGTAATTTACTGGTAAATTTTCAGCTGTCCGTTATATATTTTTAAGCATTTTTTTATCAGTGCATATCAAAGAGCATTATTGATTAAAAAAATCACCTTAAATTTTTCCAAGGTCACTGGACCCAATGTCAAGGTCATCTTGAATGTAATTCACAAAATTTGGCAAAATTCTGTGATTTTTCAAACATATGAGAGGCAGTTACTCAAAAATCATGTGGTATTGTGTAAAACAAACACATACATAGTGATTTTGGATATATCCCCTATTTATTGACCAAAGTTGCAAAAATTCTCAAAATCAATGACATCCTTGATTTTAGCTAGTATTTCATACATACATATAAAAAAAGTGAGATTATCATGATTTTTGTCTGGAGCTTATTTTTTTAGGAGAAATGTTCTGAACTTAAAATTGTAATGTTTTTCCATCTATCGGTCCTAATTTTAGAAAGAAGTATTTTGGATACAAATATATGACAGTCATGCCTAAATTTAGTAACAATAAATAAAAACAAAAATGCTAATTTTATTGAAATTGGAACCTATATTTTGAATTGACCTTGAACTTAGAGTCAATGACCTTGACAAATTTTGGAAGTGCTCAAATAAAGAATAATTTCTTCTCTTGTCCCTACATAAAGCTTAAGCAATATCAGTTATTTAAACCATGATAAAAATCAATTTGAAAAGATAAAGCCATCATGTGCCAAATGAAAAGTTGCCATGGCAACCATTTTTGACCTCAAAATGTAGGAAAACAATACAAGGTCCCACTTATTTTTTTCAGTAATTATGTTTGTCACATGAAATCTATTTTGTTCTGACAACAGTGATGGTGTTATCAGCCTGACATTTTGTGTTATTTTTGCTTAAAAATGGTAAAAATTGGACAAAAATAGGTCTTGATTTTGACCTTATTTTATGGTAATTTTTGACTGATTTTGATTTGATAGGATCCGGCTAATTTAAAGAAATGTCAAAAATTTGTTATTTTTTCTAAAAATAGAGGTTTTAAAGATTATAAGTTGTTAATACCAATTAACTCTGACAACGGTTTCCATGGCAACATGATAACCAAAGATGACTTATTTGACCATTTTTTTAGTGCTATAAATAGACAGACCTCGTTTCCATGGCAACCGGAATATTGATTTTCAAAAAATTGTTATTTTTGTATTCAAGGCATTATGCATACCATTTATAGAGAAAATCATGAAAATCCATGACATGCTGTTTCCAAAATATTTTGGTCCTTACAGAGAATTGATATTAAGTCTCCATCATTTATAGTGTCAGAGGAGTTGCGAGCACAAGATTACATAGAGTTGTATAGGAGAAAATGACCACACCCATTTCTAAGACCCTGGGGGTCAGGGGCTCAAACAAAATATCAGGTGCACATCAAGATCACAGACCCATCATACTGCAAAAAGAATTAAGTCTTCATCATTTATATTGTCAGAGGAGTTGCGAGCACAGATTATATAGAGTTATATAGGAGAACATGACCACACCCATTTCTAAGACCCTGGGGGTCAGGGGCTCAAACAAAATATCAGGTGCACAATGAGACTACAGACCCATCATATTGCAAAAAGAATTAAGTCTCCATCATTTATAAAGTCAGAGGAGTTCCGAACACAAGATTACATAGAGTTATATAGGAGAAAATGACCACACCCATTTCTAAGACCCTGGGGGTCAGGGGGCTCAAACAAAATATCAGGTGCACAACAAGACCACAGACCCAACATATTGCAAAAAGATTTAAGTCTCCATCATTTACATTGTCAGAGGAGTTGCGAACACAAGGTTACATAGAGTTATATAGGAGAAAATGACCACACCCATTTCTAAGACCCTGGGGGTCAGGGGCTCAAACAAAATATCAGGTGCACAACTAGACTACAGACCCATCATATTGCAAAAAGAATTAAGTCTCCATCATTTAAAGTGTCAGAGGAGTTGCGATCTCAAGATTACATAGAGTTATATAGGAGAAAATGACCACACCCATTTCTAAGACCCTGGGGGTCAGGGGGCTCAAACAAAATATCAGGTGCACAACAAGACCACAGACCCATCATATTGCAAAAAGATTTAAGTCTCCATCATTTATAGTGTCAGAGGAGTTGCGAGCACAAGGTTACATAGAGTTATATAGGAGAAAATGACCACACCCATTTCTAAGACCCTGGGGGTCAGGGGCTCAAACAAAATATCAGGTGCACAACTAGACTACAGACCCATCATATTGCAAAAAGAATTAAGTCTCCATCATTTATAGTGTCAGAGGAGTTGCGAGCACAAGATTACATAGAGTTATATAGGAGAAAATGACCACACCCATTTCTAAGACCCTGATGGTCAGGGGGCTCAAACAAAATAGCAGGTGCACAACAAGACCACAGACCCATAATATTGCAAAAAAAATTAAGTCTCCATCATTTATAGTGTCAGAGGAGTTGTCCGGACAAGATTACATAGAATTTAATGACCACGCCCATTTTATAAGACCCTGGGGGTCAGGGACTGAAACTAAATGTCAGGTGCACAACTAGACCATGGACCAAGTAAAATGCAAAAAGAATTAACTTTCTATCTCTAACAGTTTCAGAGGAGTTGTCCGGACAAGATTACATAGAATTTAATGACCACGCCCATTTTCTAAGACCCTGGGGGTCAGGGAGTGAAACTAAATGTCAGGTGCACAACTAGACCATGATCAAAGTAAAATGCAAAAAGAATTAACTTTCTATCTCTTACAATTTCAGAGGAGTTGTCCGGACAAGAATTGTTTACGGACAGACGGACAGACAGACAGACGGACAGACGTACAGACGCCGGACAAAGGGTGATCGCATAAGCTCGACTGGTCTGAGACCAGTAGAGCTAAAAATGACTTTGCACTGAAATACTAGACATTTCGGGAAAAATTTTAATTTTAGGGGAATTTTTGTGTTCCGACTGGACAGATATTTTAGGCGTGATTTTCTGGGATATCTGGCAAGTATGAAGTCTATTACAATTAATTTTATTACTCAATCTACCATAGAGATAATTATTACAAAATTATGACTGTTTCACATTTATTTCCCGATAATCTAAGCAGGCAGGTAACAGTTTATAAAAGTAAGTTATAGTTCAAACTATTTTTTCACAACTGTTGCCCTCCATCTCAAGTATGGTAAGTGTTTTGGGTAATCCTCCACTGCCTCAGGACAATAGTTTGGCTGTTACCAGAATAACCATGAAATAATTGTATACTATTGTATTTGATACTTACAGCTTGAAAATTGATAGTTATGATTATTATGAAAATTACTTCACAAAAGCAAAATATGTAATGGTGTAAATAAATCATTTGTATTAGGGCTGGGACGATTCAGGTATCCTTCGGTTCGGTTCGGTTTCGAATCACAAGGCTTCGGTTCGATTAATTTCGATTCGATTCATTTGAATGAGAAAAAATACAAAGTAATTTGTTAAATGAACAAAATTAACAAAAATAAAAGTATTCAAACTGATTTGACCATCTTATCACTTCAGTCTAACATTATAATAGAGCATTAATTAACAAATGTCTGAGGAATATGAGGGTATTTACCATTATTAAAGAAAATTATCAGTTTTACATCCCAAACTATTGTGGATGAATGTGCTCCAACAGTATGTATACTGTGAGACATTAATTCAACACCTCAGGCCTCATTTTTAACAACGAAGTACTGACAGGTCTCATAGGACTTTCACAGTAAATATTTTAGTGGACATAGCTTTCCTTACATGATATTTTGCGACTGTAATTCGTGTTTAGTCTTCTTGCTGCTTGCACTAGCTCTTACCAGTTAACGGAAAGCGAAAGTAGATCTAGTTTCACTTTCCGTTTCATGAGAGGCCTGAAAGTGGGAGGGGGGGGGGGGGGGGGGGGAACTACACGTAAATCGGCGCGATAAATGAATGTTAAACTCTTTTCTTACTTTCTGGCTTTATTAAAGGTAATTTCTAAGCTATTTCATGCATTTTCTGGTCACTATTTGGCTTCAGTTTACTCTGATTATTTACGTCTGAACCGAATCGAAATCTGCAATTCTATGTCGGTGCATCGAACCGACATTGCTAATTTCGAAGCACCGAAATTTTCGGTGCACCGCCCAGCCCTAATTTGTATTGTAACCGAGATAGGAACATGGACAGCTACCTAATTATAGTCATTATTACCCTATTAGGTTTATTATGGTGTCCCAAATTCAAGTAATGATCAAAATGTCTTTTTTATAAACATTGGATATTTGCTGATGGCGATTTAATTCTATTCATCCAACATTGGTCAAGATTTGTCCAAGGTTGAAGCTTAAAATGTATAAAAGAATAAGCTGAATATTTCCTCATAAACTTTTTACCATTGGATAAAATATTCAGTATAAAACGTTCCTATAAACACCAGCGCATACAGGGCTATACCAGGTCCTCTTAGTGATAAAATCACCAGAACTCTGGTTTTGATTAAACCATACCATATACATATAATTATTACTCAGCTCACCATGTTAACAATTATGACCTAGTACTTACAGGTTTCCTAAACGGTAGAAGGATCTGCCTACGTAAACAGTGGAACAAGTTTGCCGGCGTTGTGATATTACAAACAAACCAATTCAAATCATACAGCTGCTGCATTTCAAAGTTCTCGTCCATTATCTAATAAAGAAATAATAGGTTTTAATCAGAATGCCTAAATATCTAAAACTTGAAATTTTAATTAAAACTGATACAAAATCTAGCAGATGGAAATACATTATGACCATATAAACCATGTAATATTACTTTTCCAACAACTCATTAGTTTAATTATCTAATTTCAAATCCATTTTTCACAAAAATTCAAATTTTGAAAATCAATTTCCACAAATCAATATTCAAAATCCAAATTTCACAAATATAATGTATCTTTCAAAATCTGTTTTCTTTCAAAATAAATACCAAAACAAACAGATATCAATATGCGATCTTTCTAAGTAAGTTATCTTTATAATATTTTGATTTGAGAAAATATGTTTTACTTGCAGCACAACAAATAGATAATTTGTACAGATGACTCAATCAATCAGAATGTGTGTTGCAATCAAAGTATACAAGAACTAAGTTTTAAGCTGATTCTAGTTCATCTTTATCATTTACACATTTCATTTCATTATATGTAATGATATAACATACAGGCCAAGCTGCTGGGTCATCACTGCTCATCTGGAGGAAGCGCTCCAACCGAGCACTGGAATGCTCCGGACCCTGAAAATAAAACATTTCAGTTCATTCAGTGTGACTTAGTATTGGTATAAGATTAACCTGCATTTGATTTACTGTATGAACCTTGCTTTCAAAATGTCTTAAGATCAGGGCTGCAAATTTGTAAAAATTTCTTGGGGACAATGTGGGCTACCTACTCTCTAAATTTAGAAGCCCACAAAATTTGAAAAAGTCATGAAGGACGAAACGTTCTGAAAGTCACACTAGAGTTACCTTTCTTACGTTATGTGAAGTTCAAAACTTGAAAGAGGGAGAAATCGGGTGGTAGGATTGAAACGCGGGAGTTTTCGGTCTCCCGCGAGGGAGAAATTCGAACATGGAAGAAATTATTCAAACACGGGAGTCTCCCGCCAAATGCGAGAGAGTTGACAGGTATGGCCTTGTCATGGACAAAAGTAAATCATAGACATGAGGGTTGGATTTCCTAGTCAATGATCACACTCGATGATTGATTTTTTTCTCCCTGTGTCTGAAATACATTAAAATTAATAACTTCCATTCACCTTTTTGCCATGCTTTTATCCAGCTGGAGTGACAAAACGTGTCAGCCTGTTATGACGTCATAGTTAGCGTTCGCATGTGTACTGTCAGCGCAGCTCACTACGGAAACTGGATAAACACGATTTTGACTATTTTATAACGCAAAAATCTAAATGAATTCAATTCCATTCAACAGATCTTGCTTAGTTGTAAATTTTGGTATAAGTTATTTGATGGTCTGTACACGCAATCAAACTTTATAGACAAAATAAGTTTCAGATGGGCCATTTCCCATGCTAAATTTTCCAATGATGTCGTGACACTCACAATAGGCTCAAATGTTAACTTGGCGACGTCATGCTGAAATGTAACACTGAAACACCTCATCTAAAATTCATTTTGTCTGTATATTATTGCAAAAATCCTCTAAGCGAGAACTATTCAATGATATTGATTTTATTTATTTTTTTTTGCATGACAAAGTTATCAAAATTGCATATATTCAGTTTCGGAAGCTTATCATCCACCCCCCTGTGGATGATCCATTTCTCATTTTCCAAATTTTATGAATACAACTCTGTTAATATGGGAGAAATAAAATCTTACCATTCCTTCATAACCATGTGGTAGAAACAGTACAAGACCAGACTGACGTGTCCACTTGGCTTGACCACTGCTGAGGAACTGGTCAATGATACACTGGGCAGTGTTGGCAAAGTCCCCAAACTGAGCCTCCCAGATTACCAGGGAGTGAGGGTTGGACAGAGAGTAACCAAGGTCAAAACCTGTGGAGAGGGATTAAACTTGTACTTGGATTTGACAAAATTGTACAACTACATATATTATGAGGCTGTTCATTCATAATGTTATTTGATAGGACTATTTGTCATTTACTCATTTCATCAGAAAATGATGCCAAATATTTACCTTATTTTTTAACATTGTGTTTGGTAATATATTTTACATTTTATGATTTGCATGTAAATTTTAAAGTTCTTCAAATCCATGTTGTACATATCATAGTGTCAAAGCTCTCCAAGATACTAAATGTAAACATGCATGATTACAAATTCTAGTTACGAATTCTTGATGAATTATCCTTACCCATGACCCCATACTCAGATAATGAGCTGTTACACACAGTAAATTTTGCCTGATCTGGTGTCAGATGGTTCAGAGGTACGTGGGTCACCTTGTCTCTCTCCTGGTCAAACAAAACTGCGTGCCTATGACTGAAAAAATATTAGACTTTGTATTTGACTGCAAACCAAATCATCTTTTTATATAAATTTCAACAAAGCCTATCGATACCTAAAATCTAAATTCAGTATTTTCTCTCGCATTTTTAAATAATAATTTTCTAACAAATGCAAGGATTTAGATGAATGAGCTACAATGTATGTATGCAAAGTTAAACTTGGAAAGCAATTTAGTTAAAACAAACAACACAAATTGCAGAATTAAGTTTCATTATTTTTTTTAAAACAGCTACAGACTTTTGGTTTGTTTGCGACTAGTCAGGCATTACGTAACAGTGGCAGAAGTCAAACAATACCAGACTCAATAACAAATTAACTAATAGACTTCATCAAAGGTCTGAAACTGAAAAAAAATAAAGCCTGTGTTTGTGAAACACGAATGCCCCCGGTGGCATCTTTGTTAGTATGAACACTATTTTCTGTTAAGTACATGTATGTGAGGTCACTGGGTTAAAAGGTCAAAGGTCAAGGTCACGAGGTCAAAAAATTTGGTATCAATGGAAAGGTCTTGTCACAAGGAATACACATGTGAAATATGAAAGCCCTATCACTTCCCATTCAAAAGTTATGCACAATGTTAAAGTTTTTGAAAAGTAGGTCAAAGGTCAAGGTCAAGGTCATGAGGTCAAAAATTTTGGTATCAATGGAAAGGTCTTGTCACAAGGAATACGCATATGAAATATGAAAGCCCTATCACTTCCCATTCAAAAGTTATGCCCAATGTTAAAGTTTTTGAAAAGTAGGTCAAAGGTCAAGGTCAAGGTCACGAGGTCAAAAATTTTGGTATCAATGGAAAGGTCTTGTCACAAGGAATACACATGTGAAATATGAAAGCCCTATCACTTCCCATTCAAAAGTTATGTCCAATGTTAAAGTTTTTCGGACAAACAGACAGACAAACAGATAAACAGACAAATAGACGGACAGGCCAAAAACTATATGCCCCCGAATCTTTGATTCCGGGGGCATAAAAACCAATCTGATCATGTTACCTACATCAACCTTTGTAGGTCACGAAAGGGTCAAAATCTACTCAACGGATAAAATAAAGCTGTACAAAGCACAAATATTCGTTACAGAATGATTAGTAATGAGGACTTTAGTATTGGACCTCAGACATGAACAGATGGGGATGATTGTCAGATCTCTATGCAGGTAACACATAATGAAGAGTTACTCAGGAATTATTCAAGTCTATTTTTGGGTCCGAATATCGGATCCATTCCCCATGCCACAAGGGCCCGTATTTTCCCACTTTATGGACGAAATTTTTTAATTTTAAACTCTGAACAAATTAGAAATTCTACACTGTTCACTGTACCCATAAATTTATTGCAAAAACTATAATTTTGAAAAATTTCTTTTATTGGGTGCAATTTGAATTAGCCATTATATTTCTGTGAAATGATTTATATTACGAACCAAATTTACTGTTAGAAATTCCCAAATTCATTCAAATGCCGTGACTTTTTCCCAATTTTATCAGACCCATGACCCAAAATAAAATATCCTAAAAAATTCCTGTTACTTTAATCAGATGTATAAAATACAAACCTGAAGGTTCCCCTCTCACAGTCCTGTCCACTAAGTCGTACTACATTTTTCTCCATCAGTAGTGTACCGAAAGAGAAAATCTCTCCCAGAGCCCAGTCTGCCTCCTCATTGGCTATCATCTCATCTCGCTGTTTCAGGATACGCTTAACACCTGCCATGTAAAAATAAATCGGATAGGTCTTCTAAATTTCATTGATAACTTAAAAACAATGGGAACCTCATTAGCATATCATGATTAGCTTCAATTATATATACATGTACCTTTTGTTTGAGTATTGAAATTTAAATGAGAACTTTACAGTGATTTTTTAAGGCCCGATTTACCGCTGAATATCGGTGGCTTCCCCTCGTAAAAATTAACTTTATTTTTCCCAAAATCGTCCCATATTTTCCCAATACACGGAGATCAAAATTGTTTTTAAGATTGAATTGAATTTTACACGAAACGTGCACAAAAGTAATCGAAATCACTGCGAAAGTTATCCGATGAAAATGAAGTCACCGACAGCGTCAGTTCTCGACCCTAACAGGCCTCTGTTTCGATAAAGTCAAGGACATCTCAAATGAGGACAACAGTTACACTTCTGACTCGGATTCTGATGGCAGTCTTGTCCCAGTTCCTGACAATCGTAAATTCGTACCCCAAAAGTATGAAGCATGGTACAAATGGCTTTACTTCACAACAGTTAATGGGGGGTACCTTTGTAAATATTGCGAACTCTTTCACTTTCCTGAATTATTTCAATTATTTGAGCGTTTCTTTAAAGAAATTTTGTTTCTAGATTTTCCCAATTTGTTCCAAATTGTCGCATTTTTTCCCAAATGAATAGGTACAGGTGGCTTTTAAAAAAGGTAAAAAAATCACTACTTTAAAACAATGTGATATAAATCTAGTTTGCACAGATAGAAATATTGTGTGTACGTTGATACTAAATCACAGAATTATGTTCACACTCTGATTTAAAATGGTACATGTATATTGATAAAGACTTACCTGGATGTAGTTTATACTCGTCAGGGATTGTGTTGGTCTTCTTTCCTATTTCCTTCAGTAATTCCTTATCCACACCGGTACTCACTTTAGTTTTCCAGTCTCGCTGGAAGAAGCTGGGATCCCATGGCGAGTCAAGCCAGTCTTTGTTACGTGTAGCAATCTCTTTCTTAGATGCCACCAATGAGGTTTCCAGAATTTCATCATACTTGGCGATAACATCCTGTGTTAAGATAGAACATCAAGTTACTTTCAAACAGAAAGTTCCAAACAAAGCGTTATGATGATGAAACTAAATATTGGCTCAGTTTTGAGCACTCCAACTACATTCAGACATCGTCTTTATAAGTCAAGAATCCAAACGACCATTTTCAAAATTGAGGGACAAAGGTCTGACATGACATCATCTGACAGCTTTCAGCTTAGTGGCATAAGTGAAACCAAAATATGAATATATCTGACCTTATACTGTTCCTCAGAAACTGCCTTTTCTTTGATCAGTCTGTCTGCATATAAACTTGTTACTTTTGGCTGCTTGGCTATCTTTTTGTACATGAAGGGCTGTGTGAACATAGGTTCATCCATTTCATTGTGTCCATTTCTTCTATAGCATACCTGTAGTTAAAATCAATAATAAATACATCTTTATAAATGTCACTTTGCTCGGGAGCTTTAACGTCACTGTTTACTATTGTTTACACAGAGAACATTATGGCAGCAGCTTGAAATTAACATGGAAATTTCCCGTAGACATTTTTTTATATATTGTGGTTTGAAGGCAGCTGATATGGGTAAGTTGAAGTTAATTTCCAGTTACGACTAAAGGAGGTCAATTCTCGGAAACTATAATTTAAAGGTAAATTCTTCAGATGACACAATAAATCGCCAAAACAGGGTGCTCTGGATTTAGTGAACAGGACAGTAGTTCCAGATTACAATGAGTCATTGGGCAAAAAGGATGCAAATAAAACATAAACGAACATATTCATGTATACAGTGTGCCTTACCAAATCGATGACAACATCTTTTCCAAATTTTGCCCTCCATTCAGCTGCTACCTTAAACACGTACACTACATCCTCAGGTTGGTCAGCATTCACATGGAAGATGGGCGAGTGTGTGACTCGAGCAACGTCAGTACAGTATGGAGAGGACCTCGACAACTCAGGCACCGTGGTAAAACCAATCTACAGGAAAATGTGAATTATACGTCATGCCAATGTTCGTCTCAATTCAATACCTACATCTACATCTAGCATAACAAGTTTTAAGATGAAATAATTTTTTCTTTAGTTTTAAACTGGCAAACCTGACGCTGTATGAATTCTTCTAGTTCAATACATACATGTACATAAAATTAGCACAATTACAATTTTTTAAAATATAAATATTGGCAACAATAAAATTAAGGCATAATTCACAACTCACTTGGTTGTTGACTACAACATGAATACAGCCATGAGTTGTGTAGCTTCTCAGGTTGCTGAGATGCATTGTTTCATAGACAACACCTTGACCAGAAAATGCTGCATCACCATGGAGAAGAATACTCATAACCTGAAATCCAAAAACATTGTTTAAGTCTATGCAGATGTGAATTTAGGGCACAAATTTAAAGAAATACATGTACATCAATCATGTCATAAAATATCATAAGTTACTACTAGAAGGATAAAAATATGTGGGTTTCATTGCAATTCAATACTAAGAAACCAGACAGACGAGTTGAAAATGTCTGTTTTGAATTTTTAAAGGTTATCACCATATTGAATATGAAATGCATACCATTTTTCCATTTTCGTCTCCTCTCAGTTCTTGTTCAGCTCTAGTCTTGCCTTGTACCACAGGATTAACAGCCTCTAAGTGAGATGGATTAGCTACCACTGCCAGTTTGATTTCCTTGTTTGTTAGACGATTCAGACGAGATGTACACATACCAAGATGGTATTTCACATCACCTGATCCCTCGTCTTTATCGTACAGTTTGGAATCAAACTGTATGAAAATCTTCTCCAGATCCATTCTGCATACATTAGCCAGAACGTTCAAACGACCCCTAAAAGAGAGGTTTGGGAAAAATGTTATAATTGCAGTATAAAACATAATGTAATCAAAGATTACAAGCTCAACTCATGGCAGCATTTTATCATGTCACCAAACAGAAAGTAGTCAAAGATTACACAGTTTTGAATTTGAAAATTTGTCCTACTGAGACCAAAAGAAACCAGAAGTCTCTGACGAGACTGTAGCTCTCCTGGTTGTTTTTTCTAAAACATCAATTTCCTTTCTTTTTTATTTTTAAACCAAGACCATAGGGAGCAGGCGCTCTAACAAATTATAAGTAGCATGACAAAACTACATATCCATTATACTGCAACTATAATAGCACTCATATAATTCATAATATCCAAGATAAAGTATTTCTAAAAAGAATGTCACACCCATTTTCCAAGATCCTAGGGGCCAAGGGCTGCTAGCTCAAATGAACTATCAATGACACATCAAGACTACAGATCCATAACATCGGATAAAGAATTAACTCCCCATCATTAATAGCTTTAAACGAGTAGAGAGCACAACTATATAGGAAAAATTACCACACCCATTTTCAAAGACCCTGGGGGTATAGGGCTAAAACAAAATATCAGGTGCACAACTATGCCACAGACCAGTCATTGCAAAAAGAATTAATTCTACATCAGAGGAGTTGCAAGCACAAGATTACATTAACTTATATAGGAGAAAATGACCACACCCATTTCTGAGACCCTAAGGGTCAGGGGCTAAAACATAATATCAGCTGCACAACTAGACCAGAGACCCATAATATTGCAATGAGAATTTGGTCTCCATTATTTATAGTGTTAGAGGAGTTGCGAGCACAAGATTACATAGAGTTATATAGGAGAAAATAACCCCACCCATTTCTAAGACCCTGGGGGTCAGGGGCTCAAACAAAATATCAGGTGCACAACAAGACCACAGACCCATCATATTGCAAAAAGAATTAAGGAGGGATTCAACACCAAGATGGCGGCGGCATTATTTGTTTTTCTCACTTCCTAGGAAAAGTACAGTCCTTATTTCCTTAAAACATTTGATACACTGATTGATATACATATTTGAGTATTCTGATGAAGTTTGAATAATTTCCGACGTAATTTGAAGAAATTATAGCGATTTTCAAAATTGTGGATTTTGGGAGTTTTATCCATGAGCCAACCACGACGTCATTTCGACGTTATCGGGGGAAAATGGCGTCACAAACGATCGCATTCAAAATGCCATTAAAACATCAATACAAAACGTATTGCATTGAAACTTTACATGTATAAAATAGAAAATTCAATTCTTATTTTAGTGTATTCGTTGACCAATTTACATAACAAGGAAGCGGATGTTACTTCATTGAAAATGGACGAATTTGGAAGAAAAAATTGGAAAATAAAAAGCTTCGTAAAATTTTTATCCCAAATTTAATTTTTCTCGTTTAATCGTGAAATCATCTCTGTACATTGTTGATCATTCTTTTAGTTTTCGACATGAATTGATCCACAGAATTCGTAATAATCACCTATCAACTAAAGTCAATTGGCTCGAAATTGCAATTTTTTGAGCGACTGTGTCATCTATTATTCTAGTATCCTGCCTTTGTTTATGACACAATTCATTTAATCTTTTCCTTATGTAAGAGCAATACATTTATGAATATTTTAGAAGTTAAATCAAAATTAATTACCAATAGCATTAAGAGAACTGGAATGACACTTTTAATATTATGACGTCATCAAGAAATTCACGGATACGTTGAAAAATGCATATTTCAAAGTCTCATAGAAATTTTTCCTGTGGATAGAATCAAATGTAAGTTTGTATGATGAAGGACAGACAAGAAATGAATAATTTCAGAAATTTTGAGAAAAATTGAATTTGGCGTCAAAGTGTTCAATACCTCCTTAAGTCTCCATCATTTATATTGTCAGAGGAGTTTCGAGCACAAGATTATATAGAGGTATATAGGAGAAAATAACCAACTTGCAACAAGGTCATAGGCGGCACAGGCTTGCAATATAACCTTGCCGTCATCGCTATTTTCCTACGCCATTTCACGCAATGATAAAACCCGAGAGGCATCGCAGGTACGGCATGTCGTCACAGTGACATAATTCGGACTTCTGACGTAAACAGTGCTAAAGATTCAAATGCAGAGGCACATATTTGAGTGTTTAGGGGCGAGTAAATGGGCAATGAAGGAAACGATTCTTATCTTGATGTAGGAAAATTTACAAGACTCATGTCTAAAGACGGTAGGTTTCGATTTATAGCTAGAATTTGTTTTTTTACATGAGACTTCTCGCTCAGCTGATCGTGTTGGCAACGTGCGAATGAAGAAAGAATCCCTGATACTGCATCGTATTGCATCGAAAGAAAAGCATTACATGTACACTGTATACCTCAGAAATGTAGTCAAACCTGCTGGTATATACTTGCAATACTTAATTTACAAATATGAAGCCCCAGTTCCAATCTGCAAGAATCTTGCAGACAAACAATAGGCGATGACGGCAGAGGTAGATTTCAAAGTGAAGTAAAGCGGAACTGAAATCGGACGCATGCGTAGGAGATTGGAAAATAACCACACCTATTTCTAAGACCCTGGGTGTCAGGGGCTCAAACATAATATCAGGTGCACAACTAGACTGCAGACCCATCATATTGCAAAAAGAATTAAGTCTCCATCATTTATAGTGTCAGAGGAGTTGCAAGCACAAGATTACATAAAGTTATATAGGAGAAAATTACCACACCCATTTCTAAGACCCTGGGGGTCAGGGGCTCAAACAAAATATATCAGGTGCACAACCAGACCACAGATCCATCACATTGCAAAAAGAATTAAGTCTCCATCATTTATAGTGTCAGAGGAGTTGCGAGCACAAGATTACATACAGTTATATAGGAGAAAATGACCACACCCATTTCTAAGACCCTGGGGGTCAGGGGCTCAAACAAAATATCAGGTGCACAACTAGACCAGAGACCCATCACATTGCAAAAAGAATTAAGTCTCCATCATCTATAGTGTCAGAGGAGTTTCAAGCACAAGATTACATAGAGTTATATAGGAGAAAATGACCACACCCATTTCTAAGACCCTGGGGATCAGGGGGCTCAAACAAAATATCAGGTGCACAACTAGACTACAGACCCATCATATTGCAAAAAGATTTAAGTCTCCATCATTTATAGTGTCAGAGGAGTTGCGAGCACAAGATTACATACAGTTATATAGGAGAAAATGACCACACCCATTTCTAAGACCCTGAGGGTCAGGGGCTCAAACAAAATATCAGGTGCACAACAAGACCACAGACCCATCACATTGCAAAAAGATTTAAGTCTCCATCATTTATAGTGTCAGAGGAGTTGCGAACACAAGGTTACATAGAGTTATATAGGAGAAAATGACCACACCCATTTCTAAGACCCTGGGGGTCAGGGGCTCAAACAAAATATCAGGTGCACAACAAGACCACAGACCCATCATATTGCAAAAAGATTTAAGTCTCCATCATTTATAGTGTCAGAGGAGTTGTCCGGACAAGATGAAATAGAATTTAATGACCACGCCCATTTTCTAAGACCCTGGGGGTCAGGGACTGAAACTAAATGTCAGGTGCACAACTAGACCATGGACCAAGTAAAATGCAAAAAGAATTAACTTTCTATCTCTAACAGTTTCAGAGGAGTTGTCCGGACAAGAATTGTTTACGGACAGACGGACAGACAGACAGATGGACAGACGGACGGATGCCGGACAAAGGGTGATCGCATAAGCTCGACTGGTCTGAGACCAGTAGAGCTAAAAATGCTACCACACAAAGACAAAATAGAAAAGGGGAGTAGAGTATTTCATTTACTGAACCAAATTCTGCATGAATGGGTGTACTCTATTGATACCCAAATCTCCCTAACATGTGCACTCACACAGAAAATATAGGTCATGACCTAAATTTGAATGTAGATTTATGATCTACTAATAAAGATGCATCATCTGTGCAAGTTTGGCCTTCCTAGCACTTATAATAGAGAAATAAAACTTCTTAAAATTGATACCCAAATCTTCCTTTGAACATGTGCTTTCAAGCGGAAAATGTAGGTCATGACCTACATTTGAATGTAGATTTGTAATCTTCTCATAAAGCGCATGATCTGTGCCAAGTTTGGCCTTCCTAGCACTAATAATATATAAAACTTCTTTACATACTGGTGTGGATGTGACACGGACGACAGGGTGATAGCATAAGCTCCCTCTCACTTCTTGAGGCGAGCTAAAAATTCGATGTTTTTGTTCAAGTCCAAAACTGAGGCTTTATCCTTGAGTGGAGATGTGAATCCTTTTAACTCATGAACAACTTACAAAATGTGGAAGAGATTGGATTTCAAAGATATGAAAGTGGTCTGTACAAAGGTAAAACCATTTAATAACAAGATTTTCTGGAGGTTTTTAAATCTCAGTTTTATTGAAGCATAAAGTATATTTTGAGAAATGATCTGATTAAGATACATTACATCTACAATTATTGTATGATATACAAGACCAGTTCATCAGGTAGTTAGTCGTTTATTTACCTGTGAGGCATGCCGATGAAGAAAGTGTCTACTCCAAATTCTGTAGATCTATCAATAATACTCTTCAGGCCTGGTATTAGAACTTCACATCCCTCCAATCCAAAACGTTTCTCAGAGGGAAATTTCTTGGCTAGAAATTCTTCAAATCTGTTTAAGGATGCAAATACAAAGTCCTGATAGAACATTCAAAATGTCAGAAAACTTTTTTTTTAATTTAAAAAAAATTATTGTTTAAGGATGAAGGGAGAATTCAAATCTAAATACATACACATTGTATTTATGAGAACCACATAGGTACAAATCATCCAAGCATGTTATGAGGGGGACTCCATATAGGGATAAGTTTTTTTTTTTTGCTTTTTTTTCCGTGATTTTAAAACCAAAGTAGTGTATTCATTGTAAAACTGAAGCTATTTAGACTCCTTCTGTCATGTAATATAAAAGCTTCAGCTTGAAAAGATGATCAACATTTTCTCTCATACCCGCGTACTTTAAACATGGTTATTTTCGTGGGAGGAAAATTTCACGATAATAACATCAAGACTTTTTGCGTGGGGGAAATATTCATGATTAAAATGTCTTTCCCATTGTAAGAATGAAACGGGCATATTTTCGCATAGGTGGAATTTTCGCGAAATCCCTCTATTCACAAAAAAACGCAAAAATTACCCCCACACATCAAAGTATGTATTACAAAGAAGGCCCATGAAATACAGCTATGTGAGCTACATCTGTATCACATATTGCTTGACGCTATTGTTTTGATTTTTTACGTTACTGTGACTTCATGATTTCAGCAAAGCAAACAAGCAAGCGGCAACATGGCAATAAAACATTGATTTTATGATTGCTTTCAATGTTTTCTTGTGTTATATTCAGAAAAGCCTAAAATTTGTAGTTCATTCTTCAAGAATAAACTGTTTTCAGGGGCGCTGAATTCAAACATCAAAAAAATTTTGCATTTAGATCTAGATCAACTTGATATTTTTCAAATTTCATCTCTTTTCTTTCAACTTTGACTTCGGCCCTTAAATTAAATTTATTTTACAACGTTTAACAAACTTACATGTACATGAACTGTAAATTGGTTTTTATTCGTCAGGTACTAATTTTCGTCATTTTCGTCAGTGCCTCCCTTGACGAAATTACGTATCGACGAATATAAATACTCCTGACAAAATATAGCGTAAAAAGGGAAAATTGAATCTTAAGAGTTAATACGACAGGCAAATGATAAATCAATGAAAACTGAATACGCACACAAAGTCGCATATAATGTACTTCTAATTACCAAATGATATGTTTTCACAATAAGCTAGGTGGTACACATGTCACTAATTGTTTGTTTACCAATAATTGTTAAACAAACAATGAAAACAAACGCATACGGCCTATACCTGAATGTTAAGTTGGCAGTTGAACAGACGAATTGATATTTTAGGGACCCTTGGATGACGAATTTACGTACTGACGAAATGGTCATTTTGAAGAAATTGAAGAAAATTGATACTGACGAAAATAAAGCAATTTACAGTATATTAATGTCTCGTGTTGGCTCAGATGTTGGCATGAGGGGGTCCAAGGCCGTTAGATATGAGAGAAAAATACTCTTTCTTATTCTTCTATGAAAGATACATTGTTTTCACCCATGAGGTCTCAAAATTTTGCCAAACCCTCGGAAAGCCTGGGGTTTTACATGATTTTGATACCCCTCAGGTTGAACTGAATCTTTCATAGAAGACCATGAAAGAGTCTTATAATATCGGCTCATATTCTGTCATTCTTTGATGTCAATTATACATAAAGCAATTGCACAGATCAAAAAGAATTATTTCCCTGTATATAAATGATTTAAATCAGGCATATGGATGGAAAAAAGTAATCTTAAATCAGCCTTTAGTCAAATGTTAACAAATATACTTGTATTGTTAATGGAATGACACAAAACATATAGAGGTATTTAGTACAAAAGGAAGCAATCTATCATTGGAACAGCCCTACAGTCACTACCCAAATCATTAAGAACATTGTTTATCCTCTATACCTCTGAGATCTGACCAATCTAGCAAGGGTGATGTTCTTCTCTTCCACTGTCATTTCTTTAATCCTTGGTGTTTCAAACTTCTGTCTAATCCAATCAATTTGTTCTGCATTATTAGCATGTGTGTAATCCACTCCAATATGCTGGCAATACACATCCTGTAGAAATGCATTAGATCACCTTTTAAGTCTATGTGAAGAAAAATTGAACTAGAATACCAAGCAGGCACATAGCCAGACGTGCACAAGTATGCAGATATATCCACATCATTATGCAGTGTACACATGGTAATTTTGATGTAGAAAACTGCCCTGGAAGTCTGTAAAATTAATTGGCTACCACAGCTTTACCCCCTGAATCCCCATAGGGACTTAGACCTGGTCCCATTTAAAGCTAATGGCGGCTCCCAAAACCAGTCTGAAAAAGTGACTCCACTTGAAAAGTACATTGTACTCTGGCTACTTGCCTGCCAAGAGTCTAAAATGATGTTTGCAGCCAACTAATGCAGACTTAAAGTCACTTTATGATTAAAAGGTTGGTTCTCATGGCTCTATTAATTTGTCACCAGGGAAATTCAATCCGTGAAAACAGCAAGTGGATGCATATGCATATTGATACCTAGTTCAATTTTTTAAAATATATTTCTACATCATAAAGACAGAGATTATTTCTGTCATTCATATGTTAGTTCAACATTATCATCTCTTTTCCCACTACTTCTGTGATTGATAACTGTCTGCAATAAAACGCCGCCAAAGATGGTATGGCCGGATTACAAAGTAAGTTTTCGTCAGTAAAAATGTTAAAGAAAGGTCATACGTTTGGATCAAAAACACTCAAATCTATATATGAGGTAAGTGTGCCTTGTATATTTAATGACTGAACTTATGTTGGTGTTTATTGGTTTGGATATAAAAGAGATGGGAAATAAAATTGTCCAAGGTCACAAGGTTAAAGGTCATAATATCCAGTAATAGCTTGTATCAGAAGGAATTTACAAATGAAATCTCTTACAGATATAGCTTAAGTTCTTTTTTTTACGTAGGTCAAGGTCACTAGGTCAAATGTTATGGCCTATATTGAAAAGTCTTGTCATAGGTCACATTCATGTGTAATATTATGTTTCTGCTGCATACAGTTATTGAGATTTTGCTTCAAACAGGAACTTTAATGAAAAACTTTAAATAGGTCAAAGTCCAAGGTCAAGGTCAAATGTTACGGCATAACTTGAAAGGTCTTGTCATGGGCAACCTATAGTTATAATGAAATGTTCCTAGTGTATACACTTCCTTTGATTTTGCTTCAACAAGAAACTTTAACCAAAATGTTTAACTAGGTCAAAGTGCAAGGTCACTGGATCAAATGTTACAGCAAAATTTGAAAGATTTTGTCATGGGAAACTTACATGTTTCTACTGCATATTTTGAAAATTTTGAAGACCAGAGTTACTTCCCATTTGGGACGGTATCCAACATAGACTTACTGTGACGTCATCAAATTCTATGGAAACAGTCCCTAAACTCCGGGAGACGACGGTATGAAATCGTCAATACCATACCATTTTCATGACATCATAATGGTTTTATGTCAGATAACGTCTAAACTGAGAAATTACTCTGTATTCCGCAAAGACTCAATAGTTCCTTAGAAGTTGCTTCAACCATAATATTAATGACAGACTGACATCGTCAATCCATCAACCGGAATTGCTTGGCAATCAGGTTAAAAAGCTTTTTCTCACCAAAACCTACAAATTCTGACAAAGAAGTTAACGACCAAGTCCTTAAGCACACATTACTAACTAGAGGGTAGTATTGGGTGGCAAATAATTGTATTTACATTATACTGTAGTGACTTACCTCCAATCTACGGACGGATCTTTTTCACTGAGAGAACTTTATCATTACCACTGATGTATGTGTTAGACGGTATATTCTATAAATAGTCTTATCTCCAATCTACGGACGATCTCTTTTCGTGGAAGAACTTTATCATTACCACAGATGTACATATGTGTTAGACGGTAAATTCTATTTATAGCCTTTTCTCCAATCTATGGACGATCTACTTAAGTAGGAGGACTTTATCATTACCACAGATGTTTGTATGTGTTAGACGGCAAATTCTATTTATAGTCATATCTCCAATCTATGAACGATCTATTTAAGTAGGAGGACTTTATCATTACCACAGATGTACATATGTGTTAGACAGTAAATTCTATTTATAGTCATATCTCCAATCTACGGACGATCTATTTAAGTAGGAGGACTTTATCATTACCACTGATGTATGTGTTAGACGGTAGATTTTATCTATAGTCTTACCTCCAATCTATGGACGATCTCTTTAAGCCGTAGAACTTTATCATTACCACCAATGTATGTGTTAGACGGTAACATGTACTCTTTCTCCAAATCAGCATCATCTGTGTGGTAATAATTCATAAAAGTCAAACTATAGCTCAAAATCTGAAATAAGTGGGATCATGTTGGTCAACATTGTAAAGAATAAAAGCATTTCTGCACCAATTCAAGCTAATTGTAGCAAACTCACAGGCAGAAATTTCCTAGCACCTTTAAAAGATAGCTTGAACTTTACAAAAATGAAAAGTTTACTACAGTATACGATATAAGAGTTTATAGTACAAGAGGCACTAGCAAGACTTCAGATGGGCCTCTTCCATTTCAGAGATTGATTTCAAGGCAAATAAACCAAACATTTTTTTTTATATGCATATAGCTAGATTCAGATAATTGACCTTAAAAGTAAAGTTAGAGACATGATTTTATAATTTGAACCTCATAGAACAAATGCCTCTATTTAATTTAAAAAAAAAAACTTCAATTATTCAAACTTAATTCAGGAATTAAATTTACAAAGTAACGGAAAGGCTTTCATTGTTGAACATTTCATGAAATGGTGTGTGTATACAAATCAAGCGAAATGATGTATTTATCATTAAAGATGAAAATTGGTAAAACAGACATGCAATTCTCAAAACATGATTACATGTCCATTGAACTTATAAAATACATTAATTGAAATAAGTATTCAATAAACATAAAATATCTTAACCCTGATAATAGGTTACTGAAAAATGGACTACAAGATGTCTAGGTCAACTGTCCTTGAAAAATGGCAAACTGTTCAACAATGAAACTTAACTATGGTGGCTTATTTTTTTCATCTACTTGCCAACTAAATTGACTTAACAAAAAGTATTGGAGTATCAAATCTTTTCAGAATGTGGAGTTCATTCCATTTTGAGACAGTATCTAACATCAAATCATTAAGAAGTCATAAAACTTACATGGTAACGTAAATTTCGTACTGCCATTTCCCAGAGTTCAAGGAAAGTTTCAATAGAATTTGATGTCATAATTAGCTTATGTCAGAGACTCAGATACCGTCCCAAAAGGGAAGTAACTCTGGTTATCGAAATAATGCATACCAACAATATGGAATTAAACTATTGTGGATAGCAGAGGGCCATAAGAATACTACAGGCCAAAGTGACATGGTAATTTATTATAAAAGACTTCAGTGCCCTGTTTCACAAAAATTCTTACGAAAAATTTCAGGAATTTTTGTAATTTTAATCATCAAATTAGAACTTATAAATGCTTTTCAATTTAGATTTTATTGTGCTTTCTAATATAAAATCTACACACTGAATATAAATTCAGAGACAAAACATCACGGTTTTTAGTTTATACAAATTACTAAGCAATCAAAAGTTACGAAAATTCCTTAAATTTATCATAAGTATTTTTAAGAAACAGGCTGCAGTATTCTTCATGTCAGTGAGGAAATTGACTTAAAATCTGTCAAGATGACAAATAAGCCTCCATTTTAAATACAAACTGAGTGTATACTAGCTTGTCAACGGTGCTCTCTGAAATAAACGGTGCATTACGAGACACATATACATGTAAATAACCAATAATTGGGCAGATACCATGAACAAGGTATTATGACACAATATCCATTTTATTTGATTACATAACACTCATGATTCATCAGTATGACATGAAAAATGAACTGTATCACATTCAATCATCCTTTTAGGGAAGACGGAATGAAACGTTTGACCCATGCTGGCATGATATCATACAACATATTGCACATAATGTTTCAATTTCAAAAAGTTTTTATGCAAATCATGTGATTTATTAACCACGTCCAAAGGTTATGGGAATATTCAATAACAACTTCTCTTATGAATACTTGATGAAATAGATAAATCAATCAATAAAAACACAAACACTCAAATACACAAATTTTCGGCCACTTGGCCTTTATCAAGTGTAAAAAACGACGATCTGGAAGAAATATTTCAATCTACTGATAAATCAATCAATTCTCTCTATCAAAAATAAGATATAAATTCCTATACACATACTTTTAGAAATCTTCAAGAGTGTCATTTCAGGAAAAAATTCTCCAACCAACTATAATCTCTTAGTATATGTGTGGAAGGAGGAGGTTTATAGCGAATTTCTGTCATCCAATGTAGTGAACGGTGATAGTTTCCGTTTTTTATCCTTAACATTGCCATACATACAGGTAACACTTTATCTATATATCAGTACTAATTAACTTATTCTGAGATCAGCATTCTAGTATTCTACTATCACATTCTGTAACCTACATGGCTATATACTGGACAGTACTTCCTCAAAACCCCATATACATAGATACAATGCACCAATATGGTTAAAAAACCTTTTTATAGAACATACAACCATTATTCCCAAAACTGGATTGACTAGTGGATACAATTACCTTTGAGGTCATGAAACAGAAATTTGATTTTTTTTTCATGTGCATGTAAACATTGAACATTGCAAATTATGTATGTGTAATCCTTACAGGAATTTCTCTTTTGGTTCCCTAGCAAGTAGCATGCAGTTTGATTAGCGTCGTTACATGCAAGCTGTTGATTATTAGTGCGAGCAGATGTTGACCAGCTAATAGCCAAAACCAACAAAAGGCAGGAAAAGGAACTCAAATGCAAACAAGCATTTATGCGTCTTTGTCTTTTTGAGATGACCTTACCAAACTCATAGTTGTAAATAGTTAACTCCGCTTCTTTGTCTTCTTTATGAATTATCGGTTTACTTAATCCTAGAGGATCCAGGGAAGCGAACTGGTGACCGCGGCTCTATAAACAGATAGACAAAAGGCAAACAATGTTAATGACTCTGATCTGAGAACAGGTGGCTCCTCCACTTGTGTGCTGTCACTTGGAGCACTTCATTCCTCTTTACTTTTCCTTCCTGAAGCATCTGATGTGTATTTTCAATCCATGGACACTAACTACATCTGACTGAAAGACTGAAAAAAATCTATGCATCCTAACAAAATGTAAAACTCCATGCAAGAAATATTCCAGAGCTTTCTACTTCACAGTTAGGTCTGAAATAAAAAGGTGAAGTCTACCATCTACTTCTGTACAAGGCAACCACTGAAAATCAAATGTCACTAATGCACAAACATTTTTCTCAACCATGTGTGCTCACAGCAACAAAGTATGCTGGATTGTGTGCACAATACGACCAATGAGCATCATGCATTGCAGTGTAGTCTGAACATTGCATATGCAAAGCAGTCACCAACTTATGTATGGCATGAAATTTCAGAGTATGAAAATGTGTGTGCACAAGAGAGGAGTTGACAGACTATATGTAAGATGGTTCAGCGTATAATGGCAGATACCAACCAATTCCATGATGTGGAAGAGTCAGTTCTGCTGGAACTTCCGAGTCCAAGTCAGCGGCATTAAGCCCCAGCGGGTCCAGGTCAGCCACATGATGTCCGCTAGTCTGTGATTGTAAGATTACATATCATTGTGTGGATAGCTAGTACCCACACATTAAATCATCAAGCAAGTACAAGTACACTAAATCTGTAACATATAACACTACATATCGATTTTTTTCTTCTTATTCAATTGTAAAATTTTCATACTTTAATTTTTCAAGAATCGGTAAAAATACTAGAAATTGAAAAAGTCAGAGAGGGCTTGCCTGATACATGTAGATGTACTTCCATACACCTCTACGGAATTTTGTTCAGTGTGGGTAATGGTCAGAACTGTTGAACATTATGGTAATAATGAATCTTTTTTTTCTACAATTGTTATATATGTACAATCATGCCAAATATGAAAACCCATCATCTTCAGTTAGTAGTTATGCAGAATGGCTTTATATAAGACGATGTCTGGTTGCAAAATCCTTTATATTACTGTTACAGATGCAACATGACAAGTTTTGAGAAATCAAATGATGCTAACACTCTTGATAATTCAAAACATCTGATGACATCACTTTTATACACCTAACCATTCAAAATGTAGGTGAACTCTATAGAAATCTTCCATTTATATAGGTCAACCTTTTGTCATTGATCCTTTAAAGATTTCAGTGCTAGGTATTTAAACCGACTGTTGAAGTACATAAAGACTGATTTTATATAACAATGATCCAATAACTTGGTCATGAAGCCAACAAATTACACATATTAAATTCATATAAACTTTATATCTTTCGTGATTGTGAAACATTAGAATTACATATCTGATACTTTTGATATCATATAATCTATGGAGACACTGCTACTGAGACCGGGGAATCTCTACCAAGTGTTAAAGACCTGCAATCCATGACTAGACTTGTTTACTTGTGGATGTGGAAATCTTTCACAGTAGGATGCAAATAAGATTCCCCTGTCTCATGCTGTAATTTTATTAAACATTTTTATTCTCCTTACTCAGCACATTTTATTACATGTTTTATACTATTACTGGTATTCCATACTTTTCTTCTAATATGCTATATTTTGGGTAAAGGCAGACACCTGCTTGATTTTTTTATAACTCATACATAGAATTCAGCGATTTTCATTCCATTTTCCATTTATGAAGAGTAAATTACATAAAAACACTATTTTGTATTTTACATATAAATGAGGTAAAGGCTTTTAAAAACTTAGGGTAATCAAAGATTACATAGCTCGCCTATACAGGTTTTTGTCAGAAACCAGGTTAAAGTTTTTGAAAAGTAGGTCAAAGTCCAAGGTCAAGGTCACTAGGTCAAAGGTCATGGTCTCAAATGAAAGGTCTCATCACAAGGTATCTACATGTGAAATATCAAAGCCCTACCCCTATACTTCAAGAGATATAGCCCAGGTTAAAGTTTTGTCTACAGACGACGCCGACGCCAACGCCGAGGGTATGGCATTTGCTCTCCAGACTTTTTCGTCCCGGCGAGCTAATGATGCAAAAATTTCATGAAAAGGGATTGGACCATGAATCTAGGTACTGGCCCAATTTTTGAACATTTTGATACGGTACACCAGACATTTTAACATTTTGAAAAGTTACTCCTATGAGGTATAAATCTATACTATTCAAATATTGCAATAATTTCAATCAAATTGCTTAAAAAATCCACTTTTTGTATGCATGCATTAATTCACATATAAAAAACTTGCTCCACTTAGTATATACCTTCTCCTTATTAAAGTTTACAGTTAAGGTATGCAGTGCCATCAAAGCCAATTCTCCTACTAATTTCACCCATCTTCCATCATTAGTATGAAAATGGTACATGTACCATTACTTAGGCTCTTCAAAGACTTATTCATTCTCAAAAGCAGGAAACATTCAAATATTTTTATTAGTTATAGACAGGTCAAACTCAAGGATCAAGGTCACAAGGTCATAAATTGGCATCAACAGAAGGGTATTGCCACAAGGAAAATGCGATATATGAAAACTCTAGTTATGACCAAGGTGAAAGTTTAGATAGAGCAGTCGCAAACTATTTAGTCAGAAATCTTTGATTCTGGTGGCATAAAAAATAATTAGCTGGAGGAATAAAGTCTGAACAGAATTAACAAAATAATATAACACAAGAATGCATTACGCAAATACCTTCAGATTAAAGTGTACCTGTTAT